>OY757913.1:27584337-27980210 GCA_963585895.1 Sepioteuthis lessoniana
TCTTTAGAAAAATATACCTCTCACACTTTATTCGAAAGGGTTGCAAAAGGGTTGTGAAAGAGTTGTGTGTGAGAGGTGAGTTGGAGACTGAACAGACTGCAACATATTGACCCCAAGTTCCTCTGACTATAGCAGCACTTCTTTCTCATTCTGCCAGGCTTCTTAACCGGGGATCCTGAGGGCCCAAGCCCTCTGCTGGAAGCTGGTTCTCACTGCCTCGAACTGCAACTCAAACTCCAACTAACTGAAACCGTCTGTGGCACCAGGTTATATAATTGTTTGATGCCCACCTGCTTCCTGTGGGCGTCACAATTGCACCAAATGCAACCCGTCAAGGTGATATCCTGATATCTTTGACTGGATGCACCTGTTTCTTGATTGACAGCTGGGTTGAAGGTCAATATGTTACACAAAGAGTACTATAATAATCCTGAGTAAACAATTATAGCTTCAACTAACTATTCTTATTAGAAATAATTTGTACACAGTTATATGGTATCAAGTAATCCTATCTAATAAGAATAATTTTCAAACAGATCTATCTGATTCAAAAGTTGGACTCTAACAAGTCAGAGTAGATTTTAGAGTAATGGCAATGAAGAGGTACTCCACACTCCCCAGTGCTTTAGAACTGTAGCCTCACCATCAGATGCAGTTTAGTGTCACACCCAGAACATGATTGAAAATAAATATATTAATATTTATTTATTTCCAGAAAAATCCACTGTAATCATTACAATATTTTTGTATTTATCCATATCATAAGATATGCAATTTTTTTGGTAGTTGGAGTTCTGTATATTTTAGTAATGTTTATTACATCTGAATATCGTTTAAAAATTATAACCAAATTAATGGGACTTACAAATGGATATGATGTCATTTCTAAATGGTTTACTACTCCAAAATGAACTGTTTCAAATATGATTCTACAGTTTAGAAAAGAGATGATTTTTGTAAATAAATCTAGATAAGAAACAACAAAAGAAATAACACAGATGGATCAAAATAAATTGTTGTAGTGGAAAGATATTTGAAAATCAAAATTTGGCAGAAAAACATTAAGTACTACATATTGGGGCCTAAAGCATTAAAGTTGAGTATTAATTAAGCAATAAGGAAATTTTTAAAAAAAAGTAAACGAGGGATGCAATCTAGAAGTTTGCTTTGATGATATATTTGAAGCTGACAATCATATTTTGTCTACTATATTAAAAGTAAATGGAATGATTGACTGGATAGTTCAAAATTTTATTTCAAGAAGAGAAAATGTTGTTTTGGAAAGATATAAGACTTCATATAGAATATTGTACCCAGGCCTGTGTTTCAGTGTTTAAACATGGAAATTGGAGTGTTATATTGAAGTTTGGAGGGCATACAAAGAAGAGTGACAAAAATAAGAGTAAAAGATCACAGTTACAGGGAGAGATCATAGAAACTAGAATTATCTACTTAACTAGTAAGAAGAATAGAAAGTGATCTAACTGAAACTTCCAAAATAGTTAGGGAATTTCTAATTATTAAATGTTTTTCAAGATTGCTCCACAAACTGGAAATTTACTGTCAAGACAGATTTTTTTTTAAATCTACCAAGTGGATTGTTTTGCTAATGAAAGAATATATTTTTGAGCAAATTGTTTATCAGATAAAAAACAGGAATAGTATGAAAAATGTGTTTGATTAAATTAGATAACTTCAGAAATAATGGTAAGAAAAAGAATTTAAGAAGGCATTTTTCAGAATTACAAAATGAATTATTTAACAGAATTTGATCTGTATAAAGCCAGAGTATTAATAGTGTATATATTGGCTATAATGTATTGTTAATATTAAGATAATGATTCTATATTATATAACATGTAAAGTAATTATAATATATTGATAATTCAGCATTAATAATTATTGAAATACCTGAGTTTTTTTTGCTGTTTTTTAACATTTTATATATATATGTGTGTGTGTGTGTGTGTGTGTGTGTGTGTGTGTGTGTGTGTGTGTGTGTGTGTGTGTGTGTGTAATATTCTTTGTTAAGACATTTTATGTCTCTTTCTACTTGAATTTTGTCACTTGACATTGTCTTTTAGTATCAGGTCTCCTAAAGAGGCAGGAAGTATGTAGCCAATGTCACCATCCTGTGAAACAAATCCAAGGAAGTACTTAGGCTCATTCAAGGAGCTCATGTCTCCTCTTTGTGGCCCTTATTTCATTTTAATTTTGAACTTATTTCCATCAGATGTACAACTATCCACAAATGTGTACACAAGCATGTATAGACTACAAACTATTTTATATCAATTACTGCCAAAGACATATGAATCATCTTTGATTTTCCATAGTAAAAAAAAAAAAAGTAAAAAATTGGAATAAACTCTGAGATTGCCAGAAAACACAGGGCTATTGGTCTAATGAGTAGAGTGTCCGCCAATAGTCTGGGAGACCGGGGTTGAATCCCAGGTTGAGTCATACCAAAGACTCAAAAATTGGTACTTGATGCTGCCTTGTTTAACACTCAGCATTATAAGGTAAGGATCAAAGGTAAAGTGGAGCAATCCAGGGAATGGAGTAGCGCCCTCCCCTACACCTTGGTGTACTAGCTATTGAAAAGAGAGCCTTCATGTCACTCTCTACTAAGGTCACTAATTTTACTTACTGATACACTGACTAACTCTGCTTGTGTTTACTTAGTACTGATGCCCTTGGGAAAGGCATGAATCAACTCTTCCCTGCATTTTTCCCCATTGCTAGTTATCCTGATGAAATGTTTACTCACAGGTCATGCCCCTATGGATGATAGAGTAAATATTTTGGTAAACCTCTCTCCCCAACAACCTTGTCAATGGGGCTTAGAATATGTCAACTGTATCCTTGGCAAAAGGGTTCTTCCCCCTTTAAAAAAGCGGGTGGTTCTGGGTGTGGCATTAAACTGCATTTGGTAGTGAGGCTCAAGGTCTGTGGAGTGTGGTTTACTCTTTCATTACCAGGTTCTCTCTGACCTCAAGTGGTAGTACCTGTTAGGGTTTCATCTATGAGTCAAATATATCTATTTCAAAACAATTTGTATTAGATAGGAATACTTGATACCATATAAATCTGTGTAAACAAATGACTATAGACAAAAAAGTGAAATTCTAAAAAAATGCATTTGAACATTGAAAATATAGTTATGATTACAATCAAGCATTTACAATTGAATCAAGTTTCAGCACTAAATAATCCATAAAGAGTTGATATGCCATGAAACAAATAAACTGAACCAATCTCTCCTATATCTATTACTAGGTTAGATCACAGCTTTTGGAACTAACTGATAATATCGAGCAGAATATCACTGTCTTTCAATGGTAATTTGATAGATTTTGAAATTAAGAAATTAGATACTTTCCATAAATTATGTTTCAATGTAGATTGATTTTTGCTATTAAAATCATTTACATTCTGATGATACCAAACCTCTGAAAAAATATCAATCAGATTCTCCTAAATACCTTTCTTTTTCTTATGTAAATACAATTATTAAAATCAATGTTTGATATATATATATATATATATATATATATATATATATATAAGTAAATATATATTAGTTTTTATATATATTTTCATAGCATAGAAGCTTATCTGTGACCTCAGGTTTCATAATGTTTTATAAATGACAATCATCAGGCAGAGAACAAAAGATATTGAAGAAATTAAAAAAATCGAAAAATACAGTAAAAAGAATCCAAGAATTGTGTACAACTCTTTCTGTGTGCATGTGTGTGTGTGTGTATGTGTGTATATGTAGGTTTTATTTGTGGATTATTGTGTGTGGTCATATGAATGATATTTAGTATGTGTGAGTATGAAGATACATGTGCCATGTGGCAAATTTGAGGTTGTCTCCTGGATGTACGATGCACAAAGTGTAGCCAAAGTCACAACAGATTGACCGAGTAAAAAAATCATTTTTATTTGATTTTTATATATTCATGTGTGTGTGTGTGTGTAGTGATCATTTTAATTAAGGAACAAAATATTATCATCATTACATTACGAAGAAAATAAAGTTTTGATTTATAAGCATAATAGGTGAAGGAGAGGCGTCTCTGGTGGTGTAATGGTTAGCAAGCTCGACTAGCAAACCTACACGAGTGAGTTCGAGTCTCATTGGGTGCCCCTTTCATATGGCCTTGTGCCACATCTAAGCAAAAAGCTTAGTAAATTTCCATAATAGGTGAAGGAGTATGATGGACCAGAATTGCAATAAATGTTGTGGTGATGAGATATGTTATATTGTAATATACTATGGAGTATCATGCAATAATAGTATTTTTGCTGAAACATAATTTGTGTTAGATTGCAATAGCAATTTATATTAGTTAGGATGTGTTAATGATATATTGTGTATGCATTACTGTAATCCATGATTGTATGTATGTAAGGAATATAGTGAATATATTGTGTTAAGATGTTGCTTTAATTGTTTTTTCGGGTGGGGGGTATGTGTGTGAGTGTGTATGGTAATGATTTTAACTAACGAGCAAATTATTATCATTGCATGTAAGGATGATAGGTGGGGAGTTGTGTTGGATTACAATAATAATTTTTCATTTGCTATCTATGTTGTGTTAATGTTATATTACGTATACATTATTGCAATATATGATGGTATGTGCGTGGAGGATATATTAAATATACTGTGTAGAGACATATTTCTAATGCTCATGAAAACTTGGCAAACATAATGTCAACAGGCTGTGGAAGTGCATGGAGATGGGTAAAAGACTTTATGGAGGAAGGTGGTACTTACAGTGTGTTGAGTGTGTTGTTTGATGGAGGAAAGTGGTATTTATGGTTCATCAGGTGTGTAGTGGGATCATTTGTGGAGGGGATTTTTAGTAGTGGAGGTGGTATGGGTAAGATGGATGGGTTATGTGTATGGGTCGAAATTTGGATTGAATTTCTGATTTTTTGTTTAGCAGGATGTTTTGTGATGGGTGGGTGATATTGCTAGATTTTTGTGGAGGTAAAGAAGGCATTTTTTTATGTCTTGCTGTAAGTGGGTGCTAGTTTTAGTATTTCCCAGGTGTTGGTGGGTGAGATGTTCATGTCTTTTAGGTGCCATATGTGTGTAGATAAAGAAGTGTTAGTTGAGTTATTTCTGTTAGTGAAGGAAAGTTTGTGGTTATATATTCCTTGTTTGATGGTACCCTCCACTGCACCTATGTACTGCTTGATTGAGCTGTTGGTTTTTACAGTGGCTCTGTACACTATGTTTTTCTGTAGGGAGTTTATCCCTATAGTTGCATTGTTTGTTGGAGTATGTGGTGCTGTGGATGGATTCGATTTTTTTTTGTGGCCTTTTATGATTTATGTTACTTGTACAACTGTAGCTGACCTTTATATTGTTTCTGTTGAAGATTTTAGCTAGGGGGCTATGATTGGGGAAGTATTTTCTTATTAGATTTAGGAATTCCCTACCAATGTTTGATGTTTCACATTTGTTGTAAGGTGGGTTGAACCAAGTTATATTTCTTTTCTGTGTTTTGGTTTGTTTTTTGGAAGTATGTATTCTAGTGTTTGTCTATAACCGCTGTTTTTAATGCGTTGTTGTATATATGTTTGTACTTGTTGAAAATGTCAACATTGGAAGAATTATTAGATAGTCTGTGGCAAATTGATTTTGGTATTTATTTGATAATTGAGGGTGGGTGGTTTGAAAAAGTGTGTATATTGATGGGTGTATTGTTCTCTTTTTTATAAGGTTCAAATGGGCTTTTATTTTAGTTTAGTGTTACATGAAAGAAATTTACTATTTTAGATTTGTGTATATGGTAATTTTAAATCCCAGGAATTTTAGTGCGTTGGATATCCTTTTCCGGTAGCTATCTAGTTTTGGTCTATTTGGGTTCCTCCTAGAAGGGTTACTTTCACCAGAGCTTTGTCATTAAACTGGAGCCCTTTCTACTTATATATATATATATATATATATATATATATTATGCATATTTATGTACCTATATACATATATATGTATATATACATATATATATATACACTTATATATATTCATGTATTGCTCTTTAACACTAATAATGTTGGTATTTTTTAACCTACTTAAAAAGGGTTGGTTAGTTAGGTTTTATAGCATATCAACCCTTCTCTGTTTATATATATATATATATATATATATATATATATATATATATATATATATATATATATATGAATGTACATTATATATATATATATATATAAGTATCCATGCTATTAAATATGTATAAAAATTAATATATTTTTTTATCATTAATATATATTTATCTATTATATCTAGCACTCTCCAAATTATACCACATTTGGTCTGCCAAAAACCTGCCAAGTGAAATCATAACAACCATACACTGTTGTTATATATATATATATATATATATATATATATATATATACGAGGCGCATCCGATAAGTTTCCAGCCTTTTTTCGTAAGGGCACTTTTATTGATATTACACACATGAAACTCTAGTCCCCTTTGAAGTAATCTCTTCCGGCTGCAATGCACTTGTTGTACCGTTCCAACAACTTCTGGAAGGCCCCATGGAAGTCCTCTTGTGTGAGCGTGTCGGTGACCTTCATCACAGCCTCTTTCATCTCTTCAATTATCTCATAACGACAGCCTCTGAGCTTAGGAAATAACCAAAAGTCACAGAGAGCAAAGTCTGGACTATAGGGAGGGTAACGAACTGTCTTGATTCTCATCTTCGTCAAATAGTCTGTGACAAGGATGGAGTTGAATGCACCTTGTATATGAATATGAATGTACACATATATGTATATGTATATATATGCACAAACATATGCATATGTATAAATACTTATGCATATATATATATATATATATATATATATATATATATATATATATATATATACATATCTGCATATATATTTCAATGAATAAGCATGATAACACAGTTTCGGTAGCCGCCTTAAGCTACCGAAACTGTGTTATCACCCTGGATGGCGGCTGATGAGGCTAGGGTATCGCACGTGCTTCCACACGTTGTATGATGAAAAAAAATAAAAAATAAAAAAAAAATATATATATATATATATATACATATCTGCATATATATTTCAATGAATAAGCATGTGTGTATATATATATATATGCACATATATATTTATGTACATATATGTTCACATACATATATTCATACATGCATATGCATATCTCAGTCGATCTGTGTGTTTGAGTATAGTTGAATAATGCCACTGTTTATTCCATATAATCCAATTATTCTATGAAGGATGCAAGCCTTGTAAATGTCAGCATCATCATTATTTAAAAAAAGACAAATTAATATTTTTGTCTTAGGTTGAGTACCACACTGACATGTTGGAAATCAAATTCAGCTTTCAACTACAATAAGAAATAAAAGTAAAACACCATTTGAATTAGCAAGAAGAAAAATACTCACAACATCTAATGAATGAAGTTGATATTTTATATTATAATAATTTGATTTGTGTTGTTTTTTCTTTCACATGACAAAACAAGTACATCATTGCATAGTTTTTAGGAGCATAATTCTCTTAAAAATCAAAAAATAAAATAATATTCTGTCTAATTTGGTCACCCGGTTCAGTTTTAATTAACTTAATAAGTCATTGCAACGTTTTGCGTAGGCTTATGGTTGCATTCTGTTGTTCTTAAGTTCTAAAAACTGTACAGGCTCATAGTTGCTTAACTTTGGAGGTCTGATTAAGAGCGAGTGCATGCAGCATAACTTAACGCTAAGACAATTTTAAATAAGTTGACAAAAAAAAAAATCATATCTAAGGGAAGTAATTCTAGATCTAAACTGTTACTTACAGAGTTATTTTCCTGAGTTTTGTAAAGAAAATAAAAGTAAAGTAAAATTGGCGACTTCCCCTACATCGAAGTGTAGGGGAGGGTGCAAACTCCATTCCCTATATTGCTCTACTTTACCCTTGATCCGTGCCTTATAATACTGTGTTAACCAAGGCGGCCCCAAGTAACATTTTGGTATGACTCGACCTTGGATTAAATCCCGGTCTCCCGCACCATTGGCAAACACTCTAACTATTATGCTAATGGCCCGAACAGAAAAACTACTAAATTTATCTGCCCTGTTCTTTATCAGCCTTAGTGGTATGCCAGTGAGGATGTGTTTATTATTATTAGTATTGTTGATAAAACTTATTGATAACTAAGACTTACAAATAATCTACTAATTTATAAAATGGGTCCACACACACACATATATTTATATATAACCATTAGAATTACAACCTCATCCATCTATTTATAAAATATCAAACACTTTGTGTTGATCTGTATTTCTTGTTTATGTTCAATACTTTCTGGATATTGAACTAAAAGTAAAATTAAGCATAAATAACAAACAATCCTCTGCTTTCTCCTCTGGCAATAAATAGAAACAATTATGATGAATTAAATCAAATCAATCTTATATATATATATATATATATATATATATATATATATATATATATATATATATATATATATATATATATAAAGTTAGTGTATGAGGTGTATTAAGAAAAGATCAGAAACTGAGGCTGCATTTACTAAGACAAAATCAACAATGAATGAAACATTTATTTTCTTTAAAATAGTCCCCTAGTCATTCAACAGACTAATTCTAATGAGTTTTTCATGGGTCAAAGCACTTCTGAAACTCCTCTTTTGATATGGTGTACAGCTGTGCCATTATAATTCTTTTGATGAAGACCTAGGAGATAATTTAACCTATTTTTGAAGAAAATGTGTATATCAAATAAATATTAACTAAATCTAGCTTAGTTGTAACATGAGGAAAAAAATAAAGGCCATCCAGTGAGAATCAAATTCAGTCATAATTTTTCTGTGAGACAAGCTTAACTGTAACTTTGCGACGGAGTACCTATAGAAATAGATAATTCCTTTTAAAGATCTAAAAGGGGGGTAAATCTTATTCTTTTAAACTTTTTTTTTTCTTATAGCTGCGGCTTTATGTCTAAGTTTAATAAATAAAATAGAAACAATGAAAATTTCACACGAAAACAATAACTGACTAAATTCATTCAATTACTTGATATATTTATATCTGTAAATAAAAATAAATCTCTTATGAAATATATTGTGAATTACTAAAAATTGAATTTTACCTTTTGTTCCTATAATGTTATGATAAATGTAAACATGATGAGAGTTTTGTCTCATTGCTTTTACATTTACATTTAAATGAACAAATGAAAAGTCAAGTTAAGAAGTTACTATTATTTTTTTATGCTTACAATACAATAACTTTATTATCAAAATTACTCCCTCAAAAAAATTATTTATGTCGGAAAATTTTAACAAATCAAATAAAGAGTGAAAATTATTTATCAAAACCTGCAACTAAAAATCCTTGTACAAATTATAAATCACCATTATTCTGATAAATACTGTTTATTAGGAAACATTATGTGTAAAAAAAGTTAATAAATACAATCAGTATGAATCAAAACATAGACTATTCAAGATGATAGAAAGTGGTTGAGTTTGGTTTGGTTTGTTTAATGGTATTGTGTTAGTATAGTGTTTATTCTAAGACTAACAACAACAGATAAATGAATTAATACTTTGTTTAATTCTAACAATTTATTAACCAGCACGTGAAACTATGATTAACAATATACAGTCCTTCCTGTGTATAAAGTTGAGTTTAAGGGACTTACTGGCATGCTGAAGAAGATTGGTATCTTGGGGTTGTCTCTCTTTGAGCTTTTAATGTCACTGCCTCACGGAACACCTGATAAAATCTATCTGACTGGATTTTGGATTTTGCGCCAAGACTTCTGAGTTCATCACATGATTAGTACATCCAATCAGAGAACCTCTCCCTCACTCACTCCATACACAGGAATTACCATTTTACTATGCCAACAATGGTATATGAACCTTTTTGGCCTATTTAATACTAAAGCTATCTTTGTAGAAGAACAGTAGTGATGCTATTTAACCTATAACTGGGAGTATAAGAAGGGCCATACTTTTTCCAAGGGTAATAATCTAAAAGTGAACATAATAGTGTAACTGGAGTTCAAACTCACTCATTTCCAGGCTGCAGTCCAGCACTCTAGCCATGAAGTCACAGGGACTCCTCCCATAGAAGATGAGGATACACACATTGATTTACATGATGTAAATTTATAACCGAATATTCACAGATGTAATTAGACTAGTGTTAATATGGGGACTGAAATTGTAAATCAGTAGAAGAAAAGCAGTGTCAGAATTTTACCATAAAACACAGAATTTCTGATACTGACAAACCAGGGAATTCTATGTGCGGCAGTAAAATCTTCGATTTTTATAATCTCTGATTATAACAGACACCTGAAGAAGGCCAAATAGTACAATAGTTAAAATGTAATGACAACTATCTCTAGCAAAAATTATGGAATCAGCACACTTAGAGGATGTTCACTAAGGTTTTCTATTGAGCACTAAATAAACTAATAACCAATAAGATATAAAACATCTTTTTAATAGCTGAACATTCTGGCTTCATAAGATATACCTTAAACAAACTAGATTAAATTATTTGAATTGATAGCATAATTTTTTCCAATCCATATAAAGGAAAATATTATGAAAGAACCCAATGTTGAGAAGAATATTATGAAATTCATTGACAAAAAATAGAATTAATCTCCTCCACAAGATTTTAAGACATCTTTAATTCTTTTAGGCATGGGTTTCACTTACTAACTTAAAGCAATATTCTTTATCAAAATGGTTACAATTTTCCCAAATGGCAGTTAAAATAGATCTTTGATGGATAAAACTTTCTCATTGACCTTTTTTTTTATTTCCACCATAAATTTTCAACTACATTGACTAGCCATGTCATTGATTTTATATGTGTTTCCTCAGGAAAATCTTTAATCTCCTTTGCTTTGTAACAAGAGGCATTATTGTTCTAAAAAAAAAATGCAGCAAGATGAATACTACATGTGAAGACTAGGGTCTGGGATTTGGTCTATTAACGTAAAATTAATTTGGGATTAAGAATACATCAAAACTCAATGTGCAGAGCCAAAAAACTTTTATATGAAAATAAAAAGAAAAGATTCACTTCTTTGGTGTCATTATAAATTTATTTCTGGTCATGATGACCATCATTAGATGTTAAGTGAAAAAATTTATTAAGGTGTTCTAATATTTCTTCCAGCGAGAATAGAATTTGAAAAAAAATTTTAATTTCTTAATTAAAATAAATTTTTAATATATTTCATCATATTTTTTTATCAAGAAAATTTTTTACAGGGGAGATATTATATCTATTATCATTTGATACAATGTTTATACATTCCTTTTGAAAAAAAAAAAATTATCCCTAATTTAAATACTACTGAAAATGAAAAAGACTAAATCCAGAAAAATTAAATAGTGGCATGCAATTTAAAATTAGAGATAAAATATGCATTCATACTTCTATTGAAACTATTATAAATATTAAATAATATAATTTGTGTTATCAGGAAATAATAATTCAATGCTGATCTTAATTTACAAAATTCTGTTTCTAATTATGAAAACTATAGTAAAAATTCATATTATTTATATTAGGAAGAAATTAACATATCGAATGTTAAATTAATTGTAATAAGCAAAAAATTAATATGTAATAGATATTTTATTAATGTAACAAATAATTCCTAACTTATGATATAAATAAATAGAATATTAGTTTCTTAAATTTTTGTTTACACATAGAAAAAACAGTGTAATAAAAACGGTGTAGTACAGGAATAGTTCCTTCTAGTTATGAGGCTATATTAATAAGTTTAAAGATTTTTTTAACAATTACAAATTATTTTTTTAATCTTTTTTTAAAAAAATATATATTTATACTTTATCCTTTAAATCTAATTGTATTCTTTATTGGAAAAATATATTTTAAATTATTTATTTATCTAATCCATTTTTTAAAAATTATGGATCAATATTTCAATATATAGAATTAAAAAATATAAATCACCTAATTAATGGTAGTCAAGTATATTTAATATTATTAATATATAAAGTTAAATCCTACTAAGAATTTGTCTATGTCTGTATGCAGATATCATTTCATTCCTGGTATTTAGTAAATTTCCATTCAAATATTTCAATATAAATATTTTCTCTTCTAAGCATAAATTACACTTACCATGTAAACTGTTTATCGAGGAGGATCTTTTAATCATTTTCCAATTTATTATAGGTGTTAGTCCTAGTTCTGTCAGATACCTGTAATACCTAGATAGGGCAGTCTGATTTTTTAATGTTTGATTTTTAAATGATTGTAGGTAGTTGTAATATCTAAATTTCCGGTTTAAGCTTGTCATTACCTATGTATGCCTTTTCATTAGTATCATTTTCTTTAGTTGCAATGTTAGCTTGATATATAATATCATTAAGGTTACATTTATTTCCTAGTGGGCAGTCATTTTTTATTTTACAATTACATGAATGTTTTAAGTTCTCATTGTTATTCCAGTCCAGCTTGTTTATTAATTTCTTGTTGTGATTATCAATTATTTTAGATATATTGTTAGTACAAGAACAACAAATTTTTACATTATTCTTATTAATCATTTTTCTAAGGGGGTTATCATCTTTAAAATGTTTATTAAAACTAGAAAATATTTCACTATATTGATATTAGAGAGTTTGCAAAGAGGAGGGTTAAACTAGATACTATTTTTATGTCTATTTTCATTGATATTTTTGTTTATTCTATTATCCATATTTATATAATTATTATTTCTATTGTTTCCTATATTATTGTCCCAATTGTTGTGATATCTTTTGGCTTCTAAATACTTAAGCTCCTTTTTATAACCACTGTTATGAATGGGTTCAATATAAAATTCTTTATGATTATTAAATATGTTTTTTGATGATGATCCTATTTACCAACCCCTCCGCTCAGGCAGGATATGACACACGGTCAATTTTTAAGCGGAGTTTAACAGGTTTGAGTTCAGAGTTTTCCTTCTCCAAGACTAGTTGCCTCACCAAGGCTGAAGAACCCAGTCTGTCCTACTATTTACCCATAGCTGGAGGGAGAATAATTGGATTCATACCTTTCCCAAGGGTATTAGTGCTATGTGAAAATGCAATCAGTCTCATCCAGGATTTGAACTCGTGACGCCGTGTCCATTTCCTATGACGATAACAATTACACCATGATGATAATCTGTTTATTCTAATATTAATCACATTAGGAATTTGTCTAACTATGGATGCAAGGTGGCTAGAATTAACATTAATGTATGTTAGTATAGCATTAGCCTTACTAAATGGTTTATAAGAATTGTCATTTAAATTGAGAGTTACATCTAAAAAATTAACTATTTTCAAGTTAGACCTAATCTCTTGTAGTGAGAGAAGAAACTTACCACCTGGATCAAAACGTGTAAGACTATGCCTTGCTTGTCAAGCAGTAAAAAATATGTTCCCTTCTGGAGGCAGAAGTTATAGTGTGCTGATCTCGTCTCTCACGAGAAGAAATCTACCTCACATGTAAATTTCTTTATGCTGGAACTTGTATAAAAGAGCATGCCAGCAGTAGGAGCGGGGTTGTTGTTGTTCTTTGTGAAGTGCTTTTTTGACTGACTGACAGAACGAACGAGCTGACCAGCGATATACTGAGGAAGGGTTGCTAGTCGTGTGTGCTGTTGCTTTTAGTCAACTGAGGCTACCCAATTGTCTGAGAAGTGTACTACTGCTTTTGCTTGGACTAGTTCTACAACATCTGTATCTTTAACCCTATATATTTAAAGGCTCTAATGACTTTCTTTTGTATTTTAGATGTTAGGGGTCCATTATTATTAGGGATAGAAATTAACCCATCATCTCTATAAATCCCAATGTTATTCAAATTTTAAAATTTACCTAGTGTATCTAAAATGTATATTCCAACTAAGTCTGCAATTTGGGGAGAGTCGAATGACCACATTCTAATATCAAAATGATCAGTTGTCATCTTTTTCCATGTAGTGTTATTGTAGAATAATACAGTAATATATATATATATATATATATATATATATATATATATAATATAGAGAGAGAGATTAAGAGAAAGAGAGAGAGAGGAGAGGAGAGGAGAGGAAGAGAGATTAACAAAAGTGATAAGACCAAAAGAATATTTCTTCATAGTTATTTATTTTTTAATTATTCTCAACTGTTTTTTCCTACCTATAACATTAAACTGCATCTTATGGTGAGGCTCTCTAGTCTTGAAGTTTGAGTAATGTAGAATTACCATTACTCTCAGGTCCACTCTGTTAGAATCCCATTTATGAATCAAATAGAACTGTTCAATCATTTACAAGGGATTATTATTATTAGGTATTTGAAACCATATAGTTGTGTGCAAATATTTTGTATTAGATAGGAACACTTGATAAATAGAAGTACTAATGTTAAATAACAATACTTGAAATCATTTAACTGATTGTAAACAAATGAATTCTAAATCATTTAAAAATGATATTAACTTCAAACTATTCACTTAAAAATTATATATATATATATATATATATATATATATATATATGCAAGGTTTGGCATTAAATAACCTACACAGGTTGATATGCCATAAAACATGAACCAACCATCAACTTATTTTGACTTTAGGTCCTCATCAGAAGAAATATTTTTGTGAAGAAGTTTGTTTTTTTTAGCAAGGTTTGAAATAATTTGTAAAAGAGGTGATATGTCACTAAAGAAGAAATTAAAAATGAACTGTTAATATAGCACATTCATTCGTGGGATGAAAATCATTTTTTGGTGGGTGATGATATATGGCTGCAACCTCATGGTAAAAATGTCTGTTTACATTTTTTTAGAAAAAATTTCTTCCAATTACTATCAATTACACATCCAAAAATCCAATGAAAAAATATTGGGGAGGAGCCTTATTTGGAGAGGTGACTAATGATGGGGTTCAATTTACCATGTAAATGTCTTGTAAAATGTACCCAGACCAGTGTCCATCAAATATCCCAAGTTTATCTATGTACATGTGCAGTTGGGTGGTTACAGGTAGTATTCACCATGGAGTCACCAATGTTATTTTGGTATAGAGTTACTTATATTGATTACTAGTGCAGTATTATCAGCAATCATTAAATAAGCAACCATTAGAAGGTTCAAGTAGCTGCATTCATGCAACCCTTCCCCCACCAAGAGGGCTAGTCAGACATCTGCCCAGTTTTGATCACTAGCTAGCGTGGCACAATCATTTTTGTTTCATTGTACTAGATTCCAGAAAATGTTTAAATTTTATGCCTTTCTCTCATATGTTACTATATAACATATAGCACAATATATATTACTATATAACATATAGTACAATCATTTTTGTTTCATTGTACTAGATTCCAGAAAATGTTTAAATTTTATGCCTTTCATATGTTACTGTTTGATGTTATTTCTTTAACATCCCAACTATCAGAAGACATTTACAATTTCTGTGGGTCACTACAGTGGAGCTAAAAAATTTTAAAAACAATCAACAGAAATTTTTCAAAAGAAAATTAAGAATAGGTAGTGTTTTCTGTGGGTTCTCAATGGGTCAAAAATGTAATAGACTTCAGATTTTTTATAATCACCAGTTGGGGTGCATTTTACTAGACAAGACAAAATGAACCCACACCCCTTGCAAGTCCTCCCACTTCCAAAGTTTTTTAATACTTGATAGGAATCAAAATTTTTCTCAAAAAATGAAAAAGATATTTTCACGATGGGTTAGCAACCCTATACCTTGGTGATTTCTTTTTTGTGTCCAAGTGTCTTTAACTGATCATGATATGATCTCTGCTATCATAGACAAATATATATGTTTTTTTTCTAATTCTATATATATATATATATATATATATATATATATATATATATATATAATTAGAATTTAAGATGCCCACTATTAAAAACTAAAATGGTAGTAAATTCAACAAGAAAGGAAAGTTTTCCATGCAGAGAACATCTACAGTAAATATGATAATATTGAAAAATAAAAATAAAAAAGATCAACCACTTTAATAACTGACAACTCTTGAGTTTCACAACAATGATCATCAGGTAAGATTAGTCAAAATATCATATTTATAGGCAACTAAATTTATCATACTCTCCTAAAATGAAGGATACAAAACCTAAGTCATGTGACTTTTTACTGTATTAATATGAAATAGTACTAAAGTTATTATAACAGCCTATGACTGAATTTCTGGAAGAGTTGCGAAGAGAATAAATAGCTGTAAAAAGAAGAAACCATTTTAACATTAAAGAGCAATCATTAAAAATTGTCTGTAATTAATTCAATACAAAATAGTTATCAATATTAATTTCTTCTGAAAACATTGAACGACTTATATCCTTCATTTATTTTTATTTCTTTGATTAAATACTGTCAACTATTAATTTGAACTAATATCTTTCATCTTAATTTTTAACTGCTTTTTTTTTTTAAACCAAAACTCACTTAAACCATCAATCTATGACAATGTGGGAACAGAAAATAAAGAATAGCAAAGGATAAGTTTAATGTTTGATTTGAGCTTCCACCAACCAATAGCACTTGGTAGCTCAGTTGATTAGGGCAATTGGTGCATTTAAATAAGGCTTCTCTAAGGCCAAGAAGATTATTTCTGCTCCACACTGTTTCTCATTGTCTAACATTGATAACCTGAGTGAACTGTGATAGAAGCAAAAGTAACTGAAATTAGCATGAAAGAAACTTAACTGTTTACACATAATATTTTCCAAACTTTATTATCCAAAGGAGTGCTGAAAAGTTTTCAGTTCGACCAAGAAAGGAAAAACTTACTGCCATAAAAGCATTCTGCATATTCAATCCAAATACACCATAATTGACACATGGTTTTTCAAATTTTCAAGTTTAAATAAAATGATTTTTTAAAATTCTATTTCCTTCTTGGTAGGTCCGAGAACTTTTTCAGCATCCTTTCATCTCTGTGACTTCTTTAAAAGCAATGTTACAAAACTGTTCTTTTATCCAGGCTGAGTTCAAATTCTAGACAAGGCTATCTGCATTTCACTTTGCCCTTAAGAAAAACATGAATTCATCTCTTCTCCCCTCTTCCATGGATAAATAGTAAAGCATATGGGGCTTTTTAGCCTTGATACAGAACAAGTCTCTGAATTCAAGCCAGCAGTACTTTGCTGAAAAAATTTACCTTGTGCTGAGATTGGCAGAAGGATTGGGAAAAGACATAAAAAAACTGTTCTTTTTAGCTTATACTGGACGAAAGTCTATACTATTTCTGAGTACATTTTAATTAGAAGTCAACCATCCTTTTTCTTTTTTTTTTTTTTAATCATACTTTACAGCTGCCATAAAATCTGGGAAAAGGAATGGTGTCTTTGATTGTCTCTATTCCCAGCAAACTCTGCAAATACCTTTCAAAACCTAACCCAAAACCGCCGTGTTGTACAGTACCAAATTTCCGCAAATCGAGATACCAATTGTACTGGTGTTCCATTCTTAATTCCCTAAGTCTTTGCTGAAGAACGTTGTATCTCTCTTCTCTGACACTTCCACCCACAAGTTCACCAACTCCCGGAACAAGAAGGTCCACTGCAGCTACTGTCCAACCGTCTTCGTTCGTTCGAGCATAGAAAGGTTTCAGCTCACGTGGAAAATCTGTAACAAAAACAGGTGAGTTATCAAAGTGACGCACCAGAAATCTTTCATGATCTTTTTTCAGATCGCTTCCCCAGCTGATTGGCGTGTCAAAACTTATATTGTTCTTTAGCAGTATATTTACAGCATCAGTGTAGGAGATTTTGTGGTAATTATCCGTTGCCAACTTTCGAATGACATTCCTGTAATCTGACGGCATTTGCTTTTCAAAGAATTCTAATTCGTCACCGTGTTTTTCGTAAAGTTGCTTCGTGACAGACATGACAAGTTCTTGAATGGCATCAGTCAGATCATCGATACCACGATCCGTGAAAGCAAGTTCTGCTTCAATCATGTAGAATTCAGAGAGATGGAGTTTACCTGTGGACTTTTCTGCGCGGAAAGTGGGACCAAAACAATAACTTTTACGAAATGCGCCGCTGATAGTCTCTAAGTGCAGTTGACCGGACACAGTGAGAAAAGCATTTTGATTAAAGAACTGTTTCTGTTTGCTTTCCTCTTCTTTATCTACGTTTTCTTCGTCGGTGAATACTTGGAATACTTCGCCAGCACCTTCACAATCGGAAGGGGTCAGGATTGGCGTGTGTACAAAGCAATAACCTTTACTTTGAAAATAATCGTGTACAGCGATCGATGCAGCATTTCTCATTCTCAAAAGGGCTCCGAAATAATTCGTCCGAGGACGCAAATGTAAATGTTCCCTGACATAATCAAGTCTATGTTTCTTCCTCGCTTTAAATGGATATTGGACAGGGTCACAGTCGCCAAGGACGCGCACTGATTTTGCCTCAATTTCCAGTGCTTGATCGTCAGCAGGACTCTTGGTAAGTATTCCTTCCACTTCCAGACTGCATCCATAATTTGCCTGGCTCTTCTCAAATAAATCAGCCTCGCAAACGATTTGGAGGTGTTGACTACTGGTTCCATCGGACACGTGAAGAAAGACATGATTTTTGTGCTTCCGCACAGCGCGGACCCATCCTGTTGCTGATACCGCGATGCCGTTCTCAGCATCTGTGATGGGTCGCTGGAGTATTTCACGAATCGATTGATTGCAGGTAGAAAGACATCGCCATTGCTTAAGCGGAGTTATGAATGACTTTTCGATACAACCGGGGAGTAATGTCTTCCGACACAAAGCTAATATCGCCATGTTTGCATTAGAGTCACCTCCCTTGTTGTAAATGCAATCAGAGTTATCAGCCTTGACATCATGGCGGTGCCAATCCGTCGTCGTATTAAGTTGTTATTGTGTTAATTGTGCACCTTTTCTTTTTTTTTTCCACTCTGCTTAATCCGTCTCTCCACCTTAATACTTGGATATTTTAGTCTGCCCTAAAAAGTGATATAATAATGGCTGTGTCGAATGTCACCCCACAAGCAGAAGAGGGCAGTTATTACCTACAATTATGCAAGAATCCAATTCGTTTCGAGCTTGTCAGTAAAGCAACCAATGTATTTTTCGATGACTCCAACAAACAGGTTTGTGTATCGATATTTTTATTCTCCTTTAGCTTCGATATTTTAAAATTCTCTTTTCTTTTTATACTTCCTATATATTTCCCACTATAATCCAGTATATATATATATATATATATATATATATATATATATATGATTTTCACTAATTCTCTTTTCTTTTTATACTCCCTATAAATTTTCCACTATTATCCAGAATATATATGTGTATGTATAGGATTTTCACTAAGTTTAATTTTTTGTTTGGAATCAAGGAAGTAGCAACAAATAATAAACATTACTATACTCATTTATTGAGTGACAAATATTACATGATATTTTTGTACCAGAAATGAAAAAGTGTTTCATGACCTAAAATTGGTGTTTACAGCTTCCTTAAGCTTTTGTGTCAGCGTACTTTAAACCTTTATCTCTTTAGAAAAATATTATTTCGCAATAAACTGAAAATACATCTTTTAAAAAAGAAAGAAAAGAAAAAACACCATGACTGATTGATCAATCTATTTTATTCTACTTGTTATTGCTTTTTTAACAAAACGTTTTAATCCATACTTTCCCGTAAATGATGCTAATCTTTCACAAAGAAACAACTTATTCCTAAGTTAAAATACTTTTTTTTCTATTCATTTATTTCACATAAGGGCATAATGTGTGTAAACCTCCTATTACACAAAAAAGAGCGACTGTTTGTTTACCTTGAGTAACTTGCAATAACGTTCTTAGACATCCATATCCAAACCTTTTTTTCAGTAGTCCTTTACTAACCTTATTTTAATTTGACACAAGGCCGGAAACATTTAAATGTAACTCTCTCGAGATGCTAAACATGTTTTGTTTTTTACGCCGACTCAATGTTTCAATAATGTAAGTCATTTAAATGACAGTTTGTTTTTGTTTTGGGATGCATTCAAGCCTTGGCAATTGTTACCATTCCCGTTTTAAAATGGCTACTACTTCAAAGCAGCCGACGATATTATTTTCTTGAACAGAATTTTCAGTGTTTATTTTATATTCTTTTAGTTTTTTTTTTACGTTAGAGCTTGGGTTTATTTTGCTACAGCTGAAATGGAGGCCATTTTAAAACAGGAAAGGTAACAATTACCCCAGCTTTGCTGCAGGTTTAGATTATTAAGTAAAAGTTTTTAAAAGAGATAATTATTAGAAACCATAAATGTGGTGAGAACGAAAAAATATTTTAGTACTCCTTTTTATTCTGTACTTGACGACTCGTGAACCTGTTGGGTTCCTTATATAACAGCAGTCCATGATGATATTGATGCTTCCATTAAGGAAGAAGTGAAGGGTTCTAAATTAGTATTTCATAGCTATTTTTTATATCAAGAATTAGGATGATTAAAAAATAACAGGAAGACTACATAGAATTATCATCCAATTACAAATTGGGCTGAAAATTGCTTTGTTCTTTGTTTTAAAGTGTATAGCTGTAATAAATATCTCATGATGTTGTGCATTTTTAGTGTGTTACAGTTATGTATATTATGAAGATAATAAATTTAATAGATGTAGTATTGGAATGCTTGGTGGTAGGGAAGATATTTAGTCAAATCTCCACTCTCTGAGGGTCTATATTAGCATTACTATATCTATACTAACACTAAACACAAACAGAAGGAAAGACAAAATAAACTCTATTACACATACAAAAACACCTAATATTTTATATGCACAATATACATCTAGGTGACATTACAAGGGAAGAATAGACAAATGTGTAAAAAAGAATTTTAAAAAGTACTAATAATGCACAAATATAACAAATCTTTTAACATTTTTTTAATGAATATTAACGGGTATGATATATTCTTTTGCAAGGAGGATGCAAGAAAGTCCTTTAGCTTTGGTTTGTTTTTGTTGGTGTCTTGTACTGTCTACTAGTCCTCTGCCTTGTTCAGTTCCTGCTGTCCTTTTCTAAGAGAGTAAACAGGAAAGGCCAAATATGTGGCATATCCAAACTTCTCAGTAAGCTACTCTGTAGAAAGCTGTAAAGGTACTGATTCATAATAGCTGTGGTCTCTTACATATTTGTGTGTGGATGAGAGAGTGCTGTCTCTGAATCTGCCTCTTCATTAGAAATCAACTCAATCAAGTCTCCAGAATGCAAGCCCTGGAATCAGCAATAGCACAGGACTTGTTACCTTTTTATTAAGACCAGTAACAAACCCCAAAACTTCTTTATTCTGTTGCCTGTTTGAGACCACCAAGACTATCATGTATCAAAGGAAATGGGATGGAAGTAAGGATTTGTTTATTTCAACTTTTTCACATAGGTCAGAGAAAGACAGAAAAGAGTTGATTTAATGATAAATAAATAGGTAGATTGATTTTTTTTTTACTTATTTTTTCATTTTACCATATATATATATATATATATATATATATATATATATATATATATATAATTTTACTTTTTCTTTTCTTTCTTTTCTTATATTTTCCTATATACCATAAGTCCATGGATTGTCAATGCTGGAAAGCAAACTAGGAAGTGAATAATCCCAGCTGGAATACCTCAGTAAAGGGATCTGATGTTAAACGACCTGAAACCCCTAATGACTCTTGGAACATCACTTATGATACACCCCGGGTCATCTAAGAGATGTCTTTTTTATGATAAAAAAGAACAAAAATAAATATTTTTAAAAGCCATAATGAAAATTCTCATGTCTTTCTATCCATAATTTCTGTCACTCACAGTAAACAAAAAAAAATAAAATAAAATTAACTATTGAATCCTGCCCAGAATCAATCAGGCAAATGCCATATTCATTGTGCCAGCATTCTACTGCTTGAAAAGTATAAGATTAACTTAGAAATAGTTAAGTTAGACTGATTCAAAGAGATACTATGCTGTTTCTAGGCAGAGGTGCTGATCAAAAGAAGAATGCCAGTGATTTCAGATTAGATAATATAAGTTGGAATCAATGTATGGTCATATACTCTGATTCAGTGAAAGAGACATCCCAAGGACAAATTAATTAGGATGAATTAACTGATCTGGGATATATTCTAGGCATGTTGCTCTGTTGGCAAGATTTAAAATATGCTGACTGTATCTCCAGTAGTGGAATCCTAGGTATGACACCAAACTACATCAAGTAGTGAGGCTCTAGTTCTGGAGCTCTAGGAAGTGTGGAGTACCCTTTCATTGTCATTACTTCCAGGTCCACTACCTGGATTGATAGTACCTGTTAGGGTCCCATCTATGGGTCAAATAGATCTGTTTGAAAATTATTAGTATTGAATAGGAATATGGGAAACTAAATAGTTGTGTGCAAACAAATGATTATAGACAAATGAAAAAAAAAAGGCAATGCAACATTGAAAATATAGTTATGATTGTAGTCAAACATTTAGAAATTAATCAAATTTCAGCATTAAATAACACATGAGTTGAGATGCTGTTAAACAAATAAACCAAACCTTCTAAGCATGGATATCAGAATAAAGAATCCTGTTCAAAATTCTCAGATTATAGACTGACAGATACCTGATGATACTTAGATACAGCAGCTGAAAATGTTGTAAATATAACAATAATCAAGATGAGGATACTAGTTAGAGTATTATAATGGATGATATAAAACATTGTCATGACTTTCAGTTGAAGCAGATGTTCATTATTCGGCATTTTGTTATCTAGTCAGTTAATTCAAATCTCATGTCATTGAATTAGCATCTAATTTTTGGGCTCATAAACACTGACTATAAAATTGCCAATACAAGAATATATGAAGAAGCTGTATTTTCTTGCTGGCATTGCCAGATTGTGACAGAACACTAGTAACAACCAGTAGTATGGCTTTCTTATGGTATATTGACTTAGCAAGCTAGGCTGGCAAATCATTATTAGTAAGTTTGGTTTTCATTTAGTGCCCCACACTTCTATCTTTGCACCAAATTAAGCTCAGCTTAGTGAATTAAAACAAAGTCTGGTCTTAACTTAAGATATTACAGAGGCACTCTTAATTAGTAGTAATGATGCTTTGACTCTGAAATTATGAATGTCCCAAAGTTATCATCTGATAAAGGTTTTGTTGATAGTACAACCACTGTTTTTACTGTGACATATATAATATCTCGGTCAATGAAAATTATATTTGTGTGTGTTTATTTACTCAACCCCTCTACTACAGATAGGATGCAATACAAGGTCAGTTTCTTAGCAAAGTACTGCTGATTTGAATTCAGAGTTTCCCTCTTCTTAACTTGTTGCTCCATTAAGGCTAAAGAGCCCAATCTTCCCTACTATTTACACATAACTAGAGGAAGAAGAAATGGATTCATGCCTTTCCCAAGGGTATTAACATGAAAGGAAATGTAAACAGCCTCATTCAGGATTTGAACTTGGCTTGCCAAGCCCACTTACGATGATGATGATAAGCAATATACCACATGCTTTTCCATTATATTTGTGTGTGGATATATATATATATATATATATATATATATACACACACACACAACAGGTTCTTATGGTGTAAAGGTTATTGTCATAGAAAATGGGCATGGTGATCTGAGTTTAAATCCTAGACAAGGCTGTTTACATTTCACATAGTGAAACATATTCATCCTAGTAATCTCTTTCCAGGTAAATAGTAATGCAGACTGGGCTCTCTAACTTTGGTATAGCAACCAGTTGAGAAGAAAAACTCTCAATTCAAACCTGTAAAATTCTCCTTAAAAATTGACCTTATGTCACATTCTGCTCATGCAGAGTGATTGGTAAATATATGAAAAGAGTAAAAGATTAAACAAGAGTTTTACGGACCAAGACTGTGCTTTCATAAAAACTGAAATATTAACTCACAATTTTTCACACTGTGATTTAGATTCCTGCAAGGGTGACCATAATTATCTAACAGTAACTGAGGAGACAATTCTTTATTTCTATAACAGTTTGCATGGGAAATATTTCTGATAAGAAAAGAGAGAAAAAGAGGTTAGCACACATTTAGTAAACATTTATAGTGAATGAGGAAAGTAGGCAACAAAGTCAGTCCAGAGACAAATGGCATAAAGGAAATTTCCATTGATGTTTGCATTTTGCCATCAATTCATTTCTTTCATTTAATAATTTATCACTATTCCTTAACTGCAGAATATGCAGTTTTTTATCCAGACATAACTCACATTTATTTTAACTCTACCTTTTTGCACGTGCTTTCTTTATTATTTGCCATTTTATTTTGAGAGACATACATGTTTTATCTTCTATACATTGTCTTACCCAGTTGGCTGAGGCTGTAGAATACACTGACTGCACCTCTGCAGAGGGGCAAGACCCCTCTCCAACAAGTGTCCTAGATATGACACTAAACAATCTGATGGTGAGGTTCTAGTAATGCTGCAACTTTGGGGAATGCGAGTACCCTTTCATTGCCATTCACTATGGCCAGGAGTGGTAGCACCTGATAGGGCTCTATCTATGGGTCAAATAGAACTAAGCTGTGTACTTATGCTAAACTGAATTGTTTAGAATAGAACTGTTTTGATAATTAACTGTGTGTAAACAAAATCTATTCTTATACTAAACTGAATTGGTTGAATTAGAACTGTTTGACTAAATTGAATAGCTTGAAATAGAAATGTTTTTGCTTATTAAACTGTGTACTCATCCTAAACTGAATTGTTTGAAATAGAACTGATTATTTGTATAAAAATGGATTTGGCATTAGATACCCTACAAAAGTTGGTATGCCATAAAACCCAACCAACATTCATACATTGTCTGACAAAGTGAATTAATTTTAACTTTGACTTTCCCCTTATTTCTACATTGATATGTGTTATCAATTGATTTAATTAAAAATTGTCCTTTGTTTACTATCAATACTGAACAGTATTTATCTTTCATAATAAACATATACATATAAAAAAGTAATGATATATTCTGGGGTAAAGAATGATTTCTCTATAACTATTGAACCTAACACTTGTGTCAGAAGGAATATAACAAGCACTGACTAAATGGGTTGAATATGTTCAAAAAGAGGGAGAATTGCTCAGTTTTTGGAGGCTGTAGAATACACCAACTGCATCTCTGCAGAGGTGTAAGACCCCACCCCACGAGTATCCTGGATATGACACTAAACAATCTGATGGTGAGGTTCCAGTAATGCTGGAGCTTTAGAGAATGCAGAGTACCCCTTCCTTGCCATCACTCCCAGGTCCACTCTGGCTTTGAGTGGTAGCATCTGATAGGGTCCTATCTATGAGTCAAATAGAATTAAACGGTATTGCTTGAAATAGGACTGTTTTGACATTTAAACTGCATACTCATGCTAAACTGAATTGTTTGAAATAGAACTGTTTTTGTATGCTAAACTAAGTATAGCTTGAAATAAAACAGTTTTTGACATTTAACTGTGTGTAAACAAAAATTATACTTAACGGAATTGTTTAAAATAGAACTGTTTGACTAAACTGAATTGCTTAAGATAGAATTGTTTTTGACAATTAAACTGAGTACTTATACTAAACTGAATTGTTTGAAATAGAACTGTTTATTTCTATAAAAATGGATTTGGCATTAAATAACCTACAAAGGTTGATATGCCATAAAATCCAAACAAACAAACAAGATGACAAAGTCCATCTCATTGGTTGAGAGATATGATATAAAAAGTAAAAAAAAGTTGGCGACCATAGTCGAGGGCGACCCAAAGGCTCCCTTTCCAATAGCTACTACACCGAGGTGTATGGGAGGGCACTACTCCTTTCCCAAGTAAGAGATATGATATAACTGTGTGCAAATAAATAATTTTAGACAAATAAGTGCCAGCCCAGTTGGCGGGAGCTGTAAAATATTCTGACTGTATCTCTGCAGGGAGGTATACCTCCACCCCACCAATGAGTGTCCCGGATATGACACTAAACCATCAAATGGTGAGGCTCCAGTCCTAGAGCTTTGGATAATATGGAATACCCCTTCATTGCCATTACTCTCAGTTCTACTCTGGAGTGGTAATAACTGTTAAGGTCCCATCTATGAGTCAAATAGACATAGTTGATCACTTATACTTGAAACCATTTAACTGTGTGCAAACAAATGAATGTTAAAATGAATTAGTAGTATTACATAGTAATACTTGGAACCATTTAACTGTGTGCAAATAAAACTATTAGTATTAGATAATAGTACTTGAAACCATTTAATGGTGTACAAATAAATGAGCTCTGGCTTGTTTAAATCATATATTTAGTATATACAGGATTTGGCATTAAATAACCTACAAGGGTTGATATACTGTAAAACACAACCAACAAATTAGTGCAATAGTAAAAAAAAATTCAATGGAAAATTGATAATATATTTTTGATTATAATCAAACACTTACAAATGAATGAAATTTCAGCATTAAATAACCCATGCAGAGTTGATATACCATTAAATAAATAAACCAAAACCAATCAAATGGGAAAAGTGTAATCCTATCAGGTGACTTTTTATCCTCTCAGTTGAGGTCTTTCACAAATTGATAATTAAACTTTAGTTATTTGTTGTGTATTTCTTTTTCTTTTCAGGTGTTTGCAGTTCGAGCAGGTGGCACCACAGGTGTGGTGGTGAAGGGACCAGATGAAAAAACAAACTTAACATTCAGGTAAAACTCATCTTGCGTAATCTAATACTGTCAGCATTTTCATAGGTTAAGTTAGTGGCATTCAAATAATAGTACACTTGTGCAAATCAAATTTAACTATTTTTCTTAAAAGAAAGTTCATGCTTTTATCTACTCTAAGTCTAAAATACAATGTGACTTGATATATTTCTGTCATACAAGCTGGTTTTCTTGCAGAGTAATGAGAAAATGTTATTACTGCATCACGAGATATTACTCAACCTACAAGAAATATGTGTACCTATTTACCCAACCCCTCCACCCGTACTGAGTTTTAACTCCAATCACGCCATTACATTCACTTTTGGACAAATACCCTTGGGAAAGGTATGGACTCCCTTATCCTCCTAGCTATGGGTTAAATAGTACCACTACTGTTGTTCTAGAAGAATGGCTCTGGTGTTAAATAACCTAAAAAGGTTGATATATCATTAAACAGAGAACCCAACCCCTCCACCATGGGCATAATGTGTCACAAGGTCACTTTTTAAGCAGAGTACAGCTGGTTTGAATTCAGAGTTTTCCTTCTAGACTGGTTGCCTAACCTGCTATTTATCCATAGCTGAAGTGAGAATAGATGGATTCATGCCTTTCCCAAGGGTATAAGCATGACATGAAAATTTGCCTAGTTCCCTTCATAGATGATTATTTATGTATGGAGTCTACTTTTCTATAGGTTATAGATGTTTATATTTATCCAACATTTCTGCCATGGGCAGAATGTAACACAAGGTCAATTTTTAAGCAAAGTAAAGCTGGTTTGAATTTAGGGTTTGTAACTAAATAGACGACACTGCTTAATCTTTCACTTTTTTTTTTTTTTTTTTTTTTTTTTTTTTTTTTCCTCACTATAACTTTCAATACTTTCTACTTTTCCTTCATCACTTAGAATTCTTTCTTTTTTTTGTTTACTTGAGGGATTTGAAAGAACTTCAGTCAACTAATGTGCTGTCACTCTCAACTTGACAACATGATTGATACCATCATCTTGAATCCATAACCAAGTACAAGTACTATCCATAAATATTCTTGTTACAGTGGGAACTATATTAGTTATGTTTTAAAAGAGAATAAGAAAGAAAAAAGCATAAAATTTATTTCTTTTTAAAACTTTATCCATCAGTTTATAAATGACGAGAGAGCTAGAATCAAATTTCCTTATTTATTGATGCGAGAAACATTATTCAGAAAATACTGTGTGATTTTTTTTTGTATAAATTGTTTAAATTCTATTCTCGCATATTATTTTCATAGTAGTTGTATAAAAAAATTCACATTGTCCTCTTTGTTAATTTTCAATCACTTCTTTCAGCACTTGATTTTGAAAGTTATATACCTGTAATCATGATCATGAAAAAAAAAGTTGATGCATTTACTTTTCAATCTTGGTCATAATTTTGCTTCATTATAATGCTCAGCCTCATTGTTGCCAAGATGACACTGCAGAAGTTCCCTGAGTTATTTCAAAGGAGAATTAGAAACTCCATTTCTTGGCCTCAAAACCTGTAGAGTTTTATCATAGTGGCATCAATAACCTTGTTAGTTAATGGCAGAAATGCATAGATGTTCAGAGATCATGTTTTATTTGATTCAAAACACTGTTTAAATTCATTAATTCAGAAATAAAAGTTTATTCTAAAATCAGACATTATTTTCCAAACATTCCTAATACTTAATATATAAGACATGACTGATGTCTATATCTAACAAATAAGAGGTATGCTCAGTTTAATGGTTATCATCATAGGAAATGGAATTAGCAATCCAAGTTCAAATCCTAGACCATGCTGTTTGCATTTCACTTCATGCTAATGCTTTTGGGAAAGTCATGAGGCCATATGTTCTCCCGACAGCTATAAGTAATTAGCAGGGCAGACTTGGTTCTTAAGCTTTGATTAGGCAACCAATGTCAGAGAAAAAATTCTCTGAATTCAAATCAACTTTACTCTGCTTAAAATTGATCTTGTGTTACATTCTGCTTATGGCAGAGGGGTTGGGTAAATACGAACATCTCTAACCCATAGGAAAGTAGAATCCTTACATAAATAATCATTTACAAAGGAAACTAAGCTAGTTTTCTAAAATTATGGAATCACACTAGCAAGAAACATAGGAATGATTCGACAAGGTGTTAGAAAAAAGTTCAAGGAATTTGAACAATTTGACCAATCTCTTCTTCTCCTGAGTTACTCAACATTTTCCATGTCTTGCCAGACATTTCTCACATCTCTTGAAATTAATCTACAAAGAAATAAAAACATTATTTTCTTTCATTTTCCTTTTTGAAAAAGTCATTTTTCACTTCTGGGTAACACTTGTTTGTGAAATTTTATATGTATATATATATATTTGCAAATATACTTGTATTAAGTTGACATGTATTTATATGTAAACTTACATACACAAAGACTAAATATAGGCACTTGTAGGGAAATGATTATTGTTGCTGGAAATGGACACAGCAAACTAAGTTCAAATCCTTGATGAAGTGATATATGTATTTATCACATCCTGCTCATGCAGAGAAGTAGGTAAACACATACACACAGAGAGACTAAATTAAGCTTAATAAATAACTATAGTGGTACCTTGACTGATGTCACTAATTGGTTCTTGGGTGGGGCTAGGGAGCTATTAGTAAAAACTGGCACAGATCAATATGATTTATTCTATTTAAATTGATGTGATTTCTATCAATTCATTCCTGATTCATCCAATAAAAGAAAATTTTAAAAATCTATGATAAAAATTATCATCATCATCATCAAGTCAGGACGGATTTCCCTGACTCTCTCTCTTTCCATCGATCCCTATCATCCCTCGCTCCTAGCTGGTCTTCCAGATTACATCCTGTGTCTGCACAGAGCTGATGTTGATAAGTTCTTGCTGGTCAGCCAACACTGGCACATCCATGTGTAGGGGTTCATAAAAGAACATCACTTATGACTTTGTCCTTGCTTCTGAAGCAGTGTCCCACATGTCTTGTTTGTCTTACCTGGATGGTTTTTGAGATGGGAGGTAAGTGGCCGTGTAGAGGTCCATAGAAGGACGTCACTTATGAGTTTGTCCTTGCTTCTGAAGCAGTATTCCATATGTCATGTTTGTTTTACCTGGATGGTTTTTGAGATGGGAGGTACATGATAAAAATAATTTCAAATTACCAATGTACATTGATTTTTATATTTAAACAAATGACTGAATTTGTGTCATAAATCATGGTGCATTATAAAATGTTTTTGAAAGTAAAGAAAAAAGAGTGCATTTAAGTAATGTCGTCTACTCAGTCATTACCCATTAAAAATTTCCTGGACAGAGGCACACCTAGCATAATGTTTATCATTAAAGGAAATGGAATTGGTAACCTCGACAAGATTGTTTGCATTTCACTTTGCACTAGTACTCTCAGGAAAAGTATAAATCCAGCTGTTCCCCCCTCCTCCTAGTTATAGATAAATAGTAGGGCTGACTGCATTCTTAGACTGCGTTAACCAACTGTACTTCTCTAAAAAGTTGACCTTGTGGCAGAGTTTGTATAAATACTTAGATTATAATCAAGTGCACCTGACAGCAGATAAAAGTTATTTCCCTTGATTTATGACATGAAAATTCTTATCTCATTAGATGAAGTAAATCAATAAATCTGTTGTCTGACACATAGTTATTAGCTGAATTTTGATTTGAAATTTTCTCTGTATGATATTCAATCTATATGATTAGTAATCACTACCAAATTAAGTTAGCAGCTGATAAATTTCTGGATTTTTTTTCAACTTATGTTTGATAGAATGTGAGTATAGTGTAGATATCCATCTATGTTTTAAGAAATTTACTCCATATTATGAGATATCTCTTTTTTTAAAACACCCATAATATGACTTGATATTAAACAGGTAATTTTTTTTATCAAGCCTGTGCAACTTTGTCTGGCTCCAGTGTAAAAAGAAATGGTATTGCTATAGTAACACAAGGCACTACTAAAACCTACAATAAATTTGTATAAATGTATTATTCAGGTTTTTTTTTAAATCATCTCATAGAAATTCTTATATATCCATTTTTTTTTTTTTTTAAATTTCAATTTTGTTTTTTTTAATGAATAATGAAAGTAGATTATACTACTTGAATGGACCCTCTTTCTGGCTCTTGTACTTTTTTTTTTCTTCTTCGGTTGTCTTTCTTTGCATCACTTGATGTTTTTTTCTCTTTTTTCAATTTCTTTTTCTTTCCAGCTCCTTATTTCTTTGCTTTCTTCTCATAATTTCTCTCTTTCTTTTTTCTGGATACTTAAATGATTTGGAAGGATTTCAATCAACTGGTGCTCCTGCATTCTCAACTTACCAACATGAGTGATGCCAGTAACTCAAACCTATAGAAAAACACAAGTGCTAATTCTGTAGTTTTATGTTTTATCTGTCTCATTGTACAATGGTAATTTTCAAAAGAAATTAATGTACAATACATATAATATATCCCTCTAAATCCCATTATATTTGCATATATATATATATATATATATAAAGTTCATCAAAAATAGTATATCATAATGAGATTTATATTGGAGCAGTAATCTTAAAATGCCCTTAGAAAATAAAGCAATTTCCAGTCCAATTTGTTAATGATGATTTTTTTAAGGTCTTTGTTCCAGATGACTATCATCATTTAATCATCCAAATTTTTTATATAATGGAGATACCTATGAAATACTCTTTAGAATCCTTCACTCCTTCCAAAATATTAACTACTGGATCTTACCTTATAAATCATCTTATTTGTAAATGATAGTAAAATTGTTTGTTTTTTGTTTTTTTTTGAGGGGGTTCCCTCTTATTTATGTATGTAGATTAATTGAATTTTTTTTTTGTTTTTATTTCATTTATGTATGTAGGGTAATACGATTTTTTTTTTTTTTCTTTAGGATGGAGGATCGGGGTGAGGTAATATCAATCAAATTTTCTCCTGACCACAGAATTCTCGGCATACAACGATGTCTTAAGTCTGTGGTGAGTATCTGCTGTTGGAATATATGATTTATTTCATCCACTCTCTTAACTAGTCTTTTTGGGTATCCTTTCATGTATAAAAATCTAATAAATCATTTTTGCTGTAGATCCAAGAGAAACATTTTTTTTCATCACTGTATAGCATTTCAGATGGAATACTGTTCTCATATCTGAGCAGGTTCCTCTCAGCTCATTTTGTCTATATTGGATTGGGTGCAGAACTATTGCCTGAATGTAGTCAGTTTGTTCTTTTATTGCTACTTTTATGGAAAATGCCTGGATAAGCTACATTTATTGGTTCCACTTGTTCTAGTTTCCACTTAGTTTGCAGTCTCTTGTGAACTATTCATTCTTTCTGGATCTGAACTACACCAGACACATGTTCCGTTCCAACAACTTCTTTCCTAGAAAATCTGTGGATCAAACTCCCTCTTGAATGTCTTTTATCCTTGGACTTTTTTTAAGTTCATGATAAATAAATACCTTACCCTTAGTTTGAATTTTTGCATTGTTGTCCCTTTATAATACTCTTTTATTACATCTTTACCCTTCATTTGTCATTTTGTAACCTTTTTGCTTATAATGTAATGTAACATATCCATTTGTTGAATGAAAATTATTTTTTTAGTCTCCAAGAATCTTCAACTAACCTTTTAAATGATCTCTGCTATCATAGACACCTGGCACTGACCTCTCCATTTGGGAGTTATGTTAAGCATAGGTGGAGTATGTTTTAAATCGGTCATGACTGTCTTGCTCAGGCATTTGCTTAAGTATGTGTCAACCCAAATCCGTCCATCCTATTTCAAATCGGTGTTTTGAGGATAGTTTAACTTGATGTTAAAGCCATTTGGAGTCAATGTCTGGAGACATTTTATCCATTTATCTTTGTGTGTTTCTATTATCACCATGATATTTTCCAATGCATTTTTTAATTCTATGATGGTGAACTTTGCATTCTTATTAAAATCATGACCATTTGAGTAAAAATGTTGTTCCACATATATTAGTTTGTTATAATCTATTCATTTAATTCTGTCTTTGTAATTATTAAGTCTAAAGTAAAATAGCCATTCTTACTTTCCAATGTATTCTGGCAGTGTGTGCACTATGCAGCATGTTTTCCTTTTTAAACAAATTTATTAAAAACCATAGACATGATTTATATAAATTTTTTTTTTTTAATTTTCTCTTGACTTCATATAAGTCTATGAATGTTGGATTTAAGTTCATGTAGAAATTGCCCAAACATTTTTTCCCGATTACTTTCAACTATCATTGATTAATTTTAAAAGAAAAATGGAAACAAGAGTAGACAATGTTCTGTCTCTGATTATGTTGTCATTCTCTTTTATATGCCCTCAATGGAAGATACCTTGTTTTGATTCTCATTTTTATCTCCTTACATTCATATTATTATTGTTGTTCAAGGCAAATGTCCAAAATTCAGTTTATTAAATAAGAAAATCAAGAGTAAAAACAAAGCTTGTTATAATCTCATCTATCTTTTAAATTGTAGGAATTCATAAATTTTTCCCATGATATGGTACCAGATAATTTAGAGTATTCACAGACCTGCAAGGTAAGTTGTTTTTTTTCCCTCCCTCTGCCTGTCTAATATATATCATTGAAACTAACTAGACTTGAAATTTTGAGGTAGGTGGGTGGGAGGGTCTTTAACTTTTCAGCATCTTCTCATACATACATAATTACTAGTACAGTTACTAAAATTATTTCATATTATTTTGTAATGTATTAAACAATTTTTTTTGCCATTATCTAAGATGTCTACTATTTCTAAATCACACACATTTTCAGATGTATATCTGTTATTCGATCAGTTAGTTCATGAAATGTACATATTTCATTTCAAATGAATATCAGATTACTTTTAGATTATTTTATAACTGAATATCAAATATAGTTACATTCAAATAATAAGCTAGCCCAGTCAGCTAGGGCTGTAGAATATACTGACTGCATTTCTGCAGAGAGGTAAGAACCCCATCATCCAATGAATGCTCTAGATATGAAACAAAACCCTCTGATGGCGAGGCTTTGGGGAATGTGGAGTACCCTGGCATTGTTATGTCTCCCAGGTCCACTCTGACCCAGAGTGGTAGCACCTGATAGGGTCCTATCTATGGGTCATATTGACATTTAAACTGTAGGCAAACAAATGACTTACACTAAGTTGAATTGTTAGAAATAGATCTGTTTCATCATTTAACTGTGTAAACAAATAACTGATGTTTAAGATGTTTAATTGAATTGTTAGTGACACATAGCAATACTTGGAACCATTTAACTGTATACAGGTGAATGAGTAATGTTCAATAGAATTATTAGTATTAAATAACAATACTTGAAACCACTTCACTGTCTGCCAACAAATGATTGATATTGAATAGAATTATTAATGTTAGATAGCAATAATTGAAACCATTTAACTATGTAAAAACAATAGCAATACTAGTATGCAAACAAATTAGTTCTAACTCATTTAAAAATAAAATTACCCACAAACTGTTCACTTAGAAATTATATATGTATATTGTTTTAAATGTGTGCAAACAAATGACTGTTAAATTAAATTGTTACTGTTACATAGAAATACTTGAAACCATTTAACTTTGCCCAAGCAGATGATTTATAGTAAATAGAATTATTCGAATTAGATAAAATATTTGAAACCATCTGTGTGCATGAAGATGAGCTCAGGTGCATTTAAAAATGTTATCAACAAAATGTATTTATAAATCATATATATTTGATATATATGTATAAACAGGATTTGACATTAGATAACCTACAATGATTGATATGCCATAAAACACAACCAAACCAAACAAACAATAAGCCAGCAGGACTTACAATCAAGTCATTCTAAAAGCATTGACTCCTACCAGGTTACAGAAGTTAAGTAGTGATAAGTTTAGTACTAAGGTTACCAATTAGTAGCAGCAAGTAACTCGAGTCCTGTGTGCCAGACTAAGCAAAGCTCGGTAAATAATGGCACCAGTAAACAAACAGATTATTTGATAGTTTGATTTCTTGATTTTTGTTTTTTTTGTTTTGTTTTGCAGAGTAAATCCACGCAAATCCGCGGGTTTTGTTGGTGCAACTGCAATGAGATTGTCTTCATCACAGATCAGGCGGTGGAGTTTTATCAGGTAAAGGAAAGGATGATTGATGAGCATGTTTTTGTCTTTCTAAAATTGTCTCTTTGGGCATGTGTCTGAACTGCATCTTATGGTGAGGCTCTAGTTCTGGAGCTCTGAGGAGTGTGGAGTACAACTTCATTGCCATTACTCCCAGGTTCATTCTGACCCAGAGTGGTAGTACCTGTTAGGGTCCCATCTATGGGTCAAATAGATCTGTTTAAAAATTATTCATATATTTAATAGAACCATATGCAAAAAATCTTAAAAAACAACTACACAAAAAATGTAAATATCAATGTACAATGAATATTATATCCTAGGCATAGAATAACTCTTGAGACGTTGACATGCCATTAAAAACTCAATCTATTTCTGCATGTAAATAATAATATAATCCTTATGTCTTGTTTGCTAATGCTTAACAAGTAAAAGATTAACAATTTTCTAATTCTAAAATTACAAATTTTATTAAGCTGTTTCATTTCAATATTTTTGTTCAGGAATTAAGTAGGGTATCCCATTGTTGTATAATGACTAACACACTAGTCGTGCCAAACCATTGCTACTGAATAGTGAGGTCAGTCCATATTGGATGCCTCATACATAATAGAAACTTTGTTATTTTGGGGCATCTCACATAATAATTGCTAACATGCCATTATTATTGAGTTTGATTCTTACTGGGTGCCTCATACTTCTGGCGTTATGTGTTTCCTAACATATATATACTATACAACACTACAATATAAATGGAATAAATTAAATAAAAATAAAGTTACTTACAAACTATTCACTTAAAAATCATATATATATATATATATATATATATATATATATATATATAAACAAGATTTGGCATTAAATAACCATCAAGGATTGATATGCCATTAAACCAAATAACCTAATCTAACCTTAAACAAATGAATGAAACTACTGGAAATAATATTTTTATAATTTCATGATTAGAAAAATCTTTCATAGCATATCTCTTACTGGTTTCCTAAGCTTTTACTTTTTATACTATTAAACAAACAAATAAACCACATTCACACACCTTTATATATGTGTATGTATTTACTAAACTTAATTTTTGCTTGAACTTCTGAAATCAGGAATTATCATTATATACTAGTTTATTTTTTACTCTTATCCTCATCTTGATTGTTATAGTCAGAATGTTTCAGTTTTCTTCAGGTGCCTGTCATATTCAGTGAAGAGTTTGAAATTCCAAGAAAGTTACTAAATAGGATAGACACCTGAAGAAGAAGAAATTAGTATATAATAAACTAACCGTAAAAGATTGTGTTAAGAAATTACATTACAGATATTTTTTAAAAGTCATCTTTATTAGCATTTACGCATTTAAAGAAAACAGGACCAGTAAGAAAATGCATATGAAAGAAATTGATTTGGACACAAAATCTCCTTTTGATGTTTTTTTTTTCCCAAAAGTTTTTTCTTTTTTAATTTATTAAGATAAGTTAAAATTTATCTAACATACACAGAAGTGTATTTTTTCCCTCCCTTTTGTCTTTTATTTTTTTTACAGACATAATTTTAGGGGTTTAAACTTTGGCAATGTATTTCTTCTTGCAGAAGAAATTAGCATAAAAACTACATATTTCTGCTTGATGGTAAAAAATAAAACAATAAAATTGAATTTAAAAAATAACAGTCTAACAGTTTTTTTGGGTTTTTTTTCCTTTTGCAGATATCTCCTGAAAAGAAATCTTTAAAATGCTTGAAAACTTTTTCTCTCTCAATTAACTGGTTTGTATGGCTGGTACGTAAACATTTACTTATCTTTTGGTTTTGAAATATGATTGGAAAAAAATTGAAAATCAGCTTGTTGAGAATAACTATTTATTCATATATTGTTTTGTTCTTACTGCCTCATCAGAAAAATTGGGGCTGTAGAATACACCGACTGCTTCTCTGCAGAGGGGTAAGACCCCCCCCCCCCACGAGTGTCCTGGATATGACACTAAACAATCTGATGGTGAGGTTCCAGCAATGCTGGAGCTTTGGGGAATGTGGAGTACCCCTTCATTGCCATCGCTCCCAGGTCCACTTTGGCCCAGAGTGGTAGCACCTGATAGGGCCCTATCTCTGGGTTAAATAGAAATAACAGCATACTTATGCTAAAATGAATTGTTTGAGTAAACTGAATAGCTTGAAATAGAAACGTTTTTGACAATTAAACCGTACTTACACTTAAACTGCGTGCTTATGCTTAACTGAATTATTTGAAATAGAACTGTTTTTCGACATTAAAACTGTATTTACACTTAACTGAATTGTTACATATAACTGCTTGAATAGTTTGAAATGGAAATGTTTTTGACAATTAAACTGTACTTATGCTAAACTGAACTATTTTCAATAGAACAGATTATTTACATAAAAATGGATTTGGCATTATATAACCTACAAAGGTTGATATGTCATAAAACCAAACCAAACCAAACCAGATCATCAGAAAAAAAAGTAATGTCATAAAATCTGATGAAGCTGTAAAATAAATAAACTTGGTTTACATTTTTTCCATATTTCTTAACTACATTGTTTGATGTCCATTATATTTGTAAGCTTTTTCATGTATTAACTAAATCAGCTATAATGAATGTAAAAAAACCTAAGGTATTTGCTCATACTAAGAAAACTGCTTTACCCAACTCTCTGCTATGAGCCAAATGTGACACAAGGTCAATTTTTTAAGCAAAATTAAGCTGGTTTGAATTCAGTCTTCCTTCTCCTAAACTGGTTACCTTGCTAAAGAACCAAGTCTGTCTTGCTATTTACTCATAGCTCGAGAAGAGATTGAGTCATGCCTTTCCCAAGGACATTTGCACAAAGTGAAGCACAAACAGCCTTGTCTGAGTTTTGAAGCACACTTCTCTGTTTTACCAGGTATGTCTAGAATTAATTCAATGCAGACTTAACAAGAGAAAATCTTAAGACTCTCTTGTCAAATGCAATTTCATCATCATCGTGTCATGCCGCCAGCATGGATCCTCCTGACCCTCTCCCGCCACCCTTCTCTATCGTCCATTGCTCCTAGTAGGTCTTCAAGGCTACATCCTGTCTGTATCAGCACAGAGCTGTTGTATATCAGTTCTAGCTGGTCGTCCTGCCTTTGCTCATCCATGTGAAGGGGTCCACAGGAGTATGTCACAAGTTCGTCCCGACTTCTCCAGCAGTGTCCCGCATGTCTGGTTCATCTAACTTGGATAGTTTCATAATGGGTGGTAAGTGGCCATACAACTGCTGCTTTGTGGGATGCTGCCTCCAAGAATTGTTCAATATTACTTGCGGCATTCTTGTGTAATTGCCATCAAGCTTTTTCTCCATATGTTTAGTTAGCATCCATATAGCAGTATTGACATGACTAGTGCTTAGAAGAAACTGCATTTTATTTTATTGGTCAGGTCTGACTTCCATATGACCGATCGATAGCTCTCCATGCCTTTGCTAGTTGCTTGTTGATGTCTGTCACAGTTGATGAAACACTGTTTCCTAGGTAGGTGAACTTGTCCACTAGTATGGAGATTACACCTCTTTGATTAAAGCACGTGTATTCTGTCTTGTCTGCGTTGACATGGAGGCTTATGCCAGCTGCTGCTCGTTCCTGGCTATGTAGCAGGGTTTTTACTTGGGCAGGTGTATTTGCCAAAAGCACTATGTCATTCACGTAGTCCACATCTGTAATCGTTTGTGCAGGGTATCTTCTGCTTCTTTCCTTTGTCAGCTTGAAACTGTTGTCTTTCATTTTATCAATAGATGTTCTATGCATGTAGTCCAGACAGATGATAAAGAGGTATGGGGCTAATGTGTCTCCTTGCAGCACACCTGCTACAATGTCGAAGTTAGCTGTGTCTCCATCTGGGGAGCAGACTTTTACTTTTGTGTTTCTATATGGCTTCATTATGGCTGTGACGGTTTCTTTGGGTAAGCCGTAGGCTAGTAGTATTTGCTCCATCTTCCCTCTGCATTTGGAGAAATCAATAAATAATATTTTTGCCTCTAGATTTTTTGCATGTACACCTTCTAGAATTCAATGGATAGTCGAAATTTGAGATGTCATGGATTGAATTCTCCGAAAGCCATTTTAGTTCTTCCTAAGTATCTTCTCAATTTTGGGTTCTATGTGGTTACAAAAACCTAATAATTCAGTTCAAGATGAAACCCCTAAATTATCTTGATTGTTATGGTCAGAATGTTTCAGCCGATGTACTCTCAGCTTTCTTCTTCATGACCGAGTTGTTTATAGTGGTGATTTCAAATGAGCTTGTATCAGAAGAATTGTGCATCAGTGTGCCACAGATTCTCCAAACAGCAGTCAGAATTCAGTTTCTTTTTCTCCCAGACCATCTTCCCTACCAAAGCTAGAGAACCCAGTCTACCCTACAATTTTACTCACAGCTGAGGGGAGAATAGATGGATACACACCTTTCTCAAGGACATTAGCATGAAGTGAAATTCCACATTCTTTGAGGACAGTATTCATAAGTTCAAGCACTGATGGAACAAGTGCATTAATCTTGATGGTGACTACATGAAAAAGTAGCATAGTAGTGCTGATGACATATGTACTAGGTTTTATTTGCATTGTAATAAAACATGTTAAATAAATAAATGTTTGTACCTTTCTTTTAGGACATGTTTCATACATAAGTTATGCTTAATAATAGATGTCTGTAGTTTTAGTTCAGTATTAAGATTGGTTATTAACTGAGTCATCATCTCTATCAGATGGATAAGGTATATTATCACATGTTTGGACAAAAGAAAGAGAGAATGTGAAATGAAAACAATGTGTCTCTCTATTTTATTACATGTAATTTATTTAGTATTCACTTATGGTAAATATTAACTTAAAATAGGCAATTTGTTTTTGATGTTTAATCACTCAGATACTGACCTTTTAAAGATTAGATATTTGTATTATTTCTAATATTTTATTTGACAATTTAAACATGAAATATTATTTGTCATGCTCATCTTATTTCCCTGCAAATTCACTTGAAAACATAAAATAACTGTAATATTTTGATTTGTTTAATAATTCTTGGTTCTAACATTGAATTTATTGATTAATTTTACTAGCATCTCAAACCGCTTGGGGTTATTTTATGCCTAAAGGTTTGAAAATCATGTACTCTGTATATTTTTGCGTTGTTATTTGCACACAGTTATGATATCAAGTATTCCTTTCTAATACAAATAATTTGCACATAATTGTATGGCTTCCAGTACTCTTATCTAATGCTAATTTATATACAATTATATGGTTTCAAGTAACCATTTCTCTTTAATAATAATCATTTGTTTACAGTTATATGGTTTCAAGAAACTAATAATAATAATCCTTAGTAAACAATGATACCTCAAATAACTATTCTTCTTACAAACAATTTACACACAGTTGTATGGAATCAAGTATTCCTATCTAATATAAATAATTTTCAAACAGATCTATTTGACCTATAGATGGCACCATAATAAGTATTACCACTTTGGGTCAGTGGACCTGGGAGTAATGGCAATGAAGAAGTATTCAACACTCTCCAGAACTCCCAAACTGGAGCCTCACCACTGGATGCAGTTTGATATCATACCCAGGATATGGTCAACATATTCTAACCACTGCCAATAGCGTTATTTTTCCCATTTGAGGGTAGCAAGTCACTAGTATGGAATTGTACCTATTACGATATATTCTCAAGTCAAAATCTCATGTCAACCTTAGCTTCCAGAAATGCTAAAGATCAAAAACTGGCCAAATATGTGTCTCTTTCAGACATGTTCATTGTAACCCTAGTTGCTGTCAAAACTATGAGGGTTATTGGCCTATGAACCTCCACTCCATTTTCTTCTGATAGAAAGGCTTCTAACCTAAAAGGCAAGAATAGCTAAGCCCTGCCAAAAGTTGGCATTAAATTAAGTTTCATATGTAAGTTTGGTTTGTTTTGTTTTATGGCATATCAATACTTGTGGATTATTTAATGCTAAATTCAGTTTACACACACACACACACACACACATACATATATATATATATATATATATATATATGTGTGTGTTTTGTAATGAAATATTTTGTAGTTAACATTGTTTTAGATGAGCCAAAGCTCATTTGTTGACTCACAGTTAAATATTTTTGAGTATTGTTATCCAACACTAATAATTCTATTTAATATTAATCATTAGTTTGCACATAATTAAATGGTTTTAAGTATAGTAAGCTATCGATTATATGGAAATCAGACCTAACCGATAAAATGAAACGCAGCTTCTTCCAGGCAGGGGTCACATCGCTATATGGATGCACTACATGGACTCTAACAAAACGGCTGGAGAAGAAGCTAGACGGCAATTACACAAGAATACTGCGAGCAATCTTGAACAAGTCCTGGCGGCAACACCCCACAAGACACCAACTGTACGGCCACCTGCCTCCTATCACAAAAACTATTCAAGTTAGACGAACCAGACATGCAGGACACTGCTGGAAAAGCAGGGACGAACTCATAAGTGATGTACTCTTATGGACCCCCACACATGGCCGTGCAAAAGCAGGACGACCAGCACGAACATACATTCAGCAACTATGTGAAGAAACGGGATGTTGTCCAGAAGACCTGCCTGTGGCGATGAACGATAGGGAAAAGTGGCAAGAGAGGGTCAGGGATATCCATGCTACCAGCACGACATGATCATGATGACGAAGTATAGTAAGCGATTAAATAGTACTATTTGACCCATGGGACTCTAACAGGTACTACTACTCCAGGTCAGGGTGGACCTGGGAGTAATGGCAATGATGGGGTACTCCACATTCCTCAAAGTTCAAAACTGGAGCCTCACCATCAGATGCAGTTTAATGTCATACCCAGGACACAAGTTTCATATATAAAGTTAAGTTTTCTCCCACACTTTTGTTCAAAAAGAAGTATTCTTTAGTTTTTTTCAACTATCTTTTAGAATAAAAAAATCTATCTGAAGTCACAATTCGGTGCTTATAACAATGAAATTTCCCATTTCGTAATTTGCATACCAATGATTTAAACACAAATAATGTTTATATATCACCTGCTTAAAGGTAGCTTTTGGCAGCCATTAAGTTCAATACCAAGACACATTCTATTTGTAGAATTTATATTTTGATTAATTGCAAAAATAATTAATAAGGGGAAGTACTGTATAATTATCAATTTATAGTTATCTCCTTTGAAAAAGTATGTTGATTGGGATGAGTATGAATAGAGTTCACAATATAATTATCAAGTCTTTGCTTCCTGTACAGCATAACAGCACTTCATTCCCAGTACAATTATCTTGTAGATAAAACTGCAGCATTAAGACTATTCAACTCTAAAGTAGTAATAATAACTTGGAACAATCCCTACGAACCTAAAAAAGTAAACTAGAAATCCAAGGAAGAACTGAGAATGTCCAGACTACAGCACTACTGAATGATCAGCATTTTCAAATAGTTGAATATAAAGTAAAAGTTGGCAACCTTAGTCGAGGGTGACCCGAAGGCTCCCTTTTTAATAGCTACTACACTGAGGTGTAAAGGGGGGTGCTACTCCATTCCTTGGATTGCTCCACTTTACCCTTGATCCATACCTTATAATGCTGAGTGTTAAGCAAGGAGGCATCAAGTACCATTTTTTGAGTCTTTGGTATGACTCAACCTGGGATTGAACCCTGGTCTCCCAGACCATTAGCAAACACACAACTCATTAGGCCAATGGCCCGGTTCTGTCATTTGGACTCCAGTAAAAACCACCAGTTACTACTAATGTGAAAAACTCACAGGGAGTAAAATAATTATATATAATTATAATTATACACAGTTTTAAACTGACTCCCTATTTTTATTTTCCCCTCTCAAAATCCTTATTTCAGAAATTCTTTATAAGAAGTTAAAAGTTAAATTGCATATTGGACTAGAAATTGCTTTATTCTCAAAGAACATTTTAATGTTATTATACAGAATTATCACTAACATGTGCCATTTTTGCTGTGTTACATTAACAATTAAACAAAACTCAGACCATTATTATAGAGATTGTGATAGAAAGCAACATTGTTTGATAGACTTTATAGCTATCTATTTGAAACAGATATTATTTGACAGAAAAGGAAAATTTATATCTAAGGTTTTGCCCACAAAATTTCTATGTTCATCTATCAAATTATATAGCATTTCCCGTGTCTTGGTAGACATTTCAGAAATTTCCTGAAATCATTACACCGGGAAATTTTTTTGAAAAATTTATTTTTATTCAGTTATTTTTTTCTCAGAAATTATTTTGTATCTTAAGTTTTTAAAATAACTTTTAGGTAACACCTCATATTTGTTAGCAATCAGGAATTTGAAGAAATATGTGATTCCTACTCAAAAGCTCGCTCCTATCCTTTCCCTCCAAATAAAAACAATTCTCATTTGTGTTGATTTATTCTCTTTGTATTCGTAAAATTGTTTAATTTTAATTTAAAGATTTAATTCAAATTTTAATTTTCAGCCTGTCAACTGTGTTCTTTTAGTTTCTTCAGGAACTATTGGAAATACGCTAAATCCATTTTTGTTCAAGGTAAGTAATTCTATTTTTTTTTTTTTTTTTTTGTTTATGTGTTAACAAAAGTATGGCTGTCATATTTATTCCTGTTTATTTTTACTTCTTGCTCTTTTTATGAAGTGCATCAATTTATGGTTAACATTCAAATAATTGACTATAATTTCATAAGAAAATTATGTATTTAAGTTTGCAATATTTGAAAATGACTGGGGATTTTTTTCATTTTTGAAAAAATTAACTTTAAAAGTGGGACAGAGTGAGGTGACCATAAAATGTTAACTGGATACTGACTTTGGGTCCAATTTATGATGTATAGTTTATAATGTAAATTTAAGGTAAACTGGATCTTGACTTTATGTCCATTTACTTTTCATCTCATAATTCTGTAATGGGCAACTTTTTGCTACCACAATCAATCGAAAACAAAATTTTAAAAATTTGATAAAACTTAAAAATTCATTCTAAAATTTCAAAATTTCACGTATACTTATGCCTAGGCATACTGGAAGTTATTTTAAGAAAATGAAGTCTGTCTTTATCAGGGAAAGGTTTACAAAACACTATAGGTATTTTGAGATGTACTTGTGATTTAAAGTCCTTTTCTTACCAAACTGAAAAATCCATGACTTCATTCAGTAGTCTGAGTATGAACCCCTTGTTCACTTGTTACAAACTTTTCTGGGTGGTTGGTTAAAGAAACATTATGAACATACCCTGTTGTTTTTTGTTTTTTTTTTTTGTTTTTTTTTTTAATGATAGGTGCAAATGTCTTAGGCATGATGATATCTTGTTTAGATGTTTCCTTTCTTCTACATATTATTTTTAGCCCAGCACAGTGAATCGACTACCTAAATTTGATGTTGACCTACCTACTGTTCCAAAACCTCCCAAATTGGCTTTGCTTCAAAGAGATGTCACCATGGCATGTCTGTAAGTATCATTTTTGTTCTTCCCAAATGAAATCTAGTCTTGTTTTGTCTCCACTCCCTTGACCAGTTTCAATTCTCTTTTTTCTTGGATGGTTTAATTTTACTTCTCTCTCTTATAATGGAGACTTGCCTTCTCACTTAATGCAGATTGGAATCCTATTCTGATTATCATATACAACTAGGGTCACATTCCTCTACTTGTTATCTCAGGTTTCTTCAATCCCCTCCATCATTTTGAATTGACATCTTGTAAGTTTTTCACTATTTTACTTTTACAGTAGTGATTATATTGCCCAGTTGGGTGGGGCTGTAGAATATACCGACTGCACCTCTGCAGAGGGGGTAAAGCCCTCCCCCAATGAGTGTCCCAGATATGACACTAAACAATCTGATGGTGAAGTTCCAGTAATGCTGGAGCTTTAGGGAATGCGGAGCACCCTTCATTGCCATTACTCCCAGGTCCACTCTGGCCTAGAGTGGTAGCACCTGATAGGTCCCTATTTATCAAATAGAACTAAACTATGTACTTATGCTCAACTGAATTTCTTGAAATAGAACTGTTTAACTACACTGAATAGCTTGAAGTAGAAATGTTTTTGACAATTAAACTGTGTACTTATACAAAACTGAATTGTTTGAAATAGAACTGATTATTTGTATAAAAATGGATTTGGCATTAAATAGCCTACAAAGGTTGATATGCCATAAACCCCAAAAACCAACCAAGTAGTGATTATAATTTCTTTGAATTAGGCTCACAAAAACCTGAAAAAAACATTATTTCTCAAACTACATTCTATGACCTACACTTTCTAAATCTAATTTGAATAATCCCAAACTGGATTGCGTCAGAACAATCAGGTTTTTACAAATTGTCTGTTGTGCTTATTGATATTTCACTTTATGTATACATTAACAGAATACATTCTTTTTCAGGTTAAAATTCAATTCCTGACTGAAATCTTAGTTATTAAAAACAATTTCTAAAACAAGTAGGTGGTTTTAGGAACAACAAAAAGAGCAGAATACTTAGGAAGTGGAACCACTGTTAATAAAAATATCCAAGAATAATTTCAAACCTAAAACTAATTTTTTTTTTTTTTCATTTTTATTGTAGAAAAGTTGGATTGGGTCTTTATTGATATATTGACTTTTGAAATTTCCTGACATTACAATATAATGAAAGGAAACAGTCCTTTTGTGATAATAATCTAATGCATTTGTATATATGAGTATTCCTATAGGTTGATTTATAATATTTTAAAACCTTTTCTGAAATGTATGTTTCTTTGTAAAATTATTGAAGAGTCTGATGTGGTTTATGTTTTGGCGATTTAGCTAAGCTGTCAATCTACAGCGACAAGAAACAGTATGGATCAGAAATAAAAAAATAAGTGCTCAGTGTGATTCAAACTCATGTCCCCTCATAAATGAAAGCATTGGTTAAAGTGTATCTTACTGCCTGATGGTCATAAGTTCAATCTCTCGATCAGGGAGTATATAAAATATCATATATTCTGATTTATCAAATTTTTGATATTAAAAGATCTTAAAAACTGATCAACATAGACTAACCTGGAGAGCTAAATTTAGCAGGAAATAATTTATATAAAAATTTTCTTTTCCTTTATTAGGTATGGTATAGTTTATATAATTGTGTTGCGTCATCAACCTAGGGGGGGTACAACTGGTGCAGAAATTGTCTTATACCAACTCCAAAAGTAAGTACTCCTTTTACATTTCATTTACTATATATTTATAATGTATTACTCCTGTCCAATAATACTTGTTATATTTAGTATAAGACATTTATATGCAAATATAACAACTATTATAGAACAGAGTTAGTATTACATTTGATAAATCTTAAACTCTTGATTAATTGAATTTTGTTTCAAGATTTGATACTACTTGTATTTCTAACCAGTTTTTCTTAGAGTTAAAGGATGTGTGAGCAGAAAACAAAATTGACAAGACAAGTTCTAATTCTGACAGTTTGACTGCATTCACTTTGCACTTATGTTCTTGGAAAAGGCATGAAACCCCTCAGCAAAGATGCTGTCAGCATATTCTGGGCTGTACTATATGAGGCATGTTCAAAATGTGCTGAGATTGGAACCATATTTACCAAGACAGAAATGAACAATGAAAAGTTAATTCTCTTCAAAATAATCTCACTGACATTCAGTATACTTATTCCATCAAATTTTCCATTGGTCAAAACACCTCTGAAGCTTCTCTGTTGACATAGTGTGAATCTTTATTGTATTTTTTATATCTTCACATCTTACCCTCGGGATGAATTTTCAGGTTTGGAAACAAGAAAAAATTGCACAAAGGTAAATATGGTGAGTATGGAGAGTGGTGCACTTGCCCAATCCAGTGTTTCACCTAAAAACAGTTGATCAGTGTTGAAACAACTTTTTCTGTACACCAGTCTTGACATAACTTGCTCAGCTGTACACATATTTTCCTTTTGATGATTTAAAGATTCAGTTTCAACTTGGTATATGTACTCAATAATTATGAACAAAATAATGATACAGTTGTTGACAGTGAAAAGGAGAGAATACTTTATTTAAAAAGTTAAAATTACTTATATGAAACCAGTGACAGCAAAGCAAATATTGGTTCCAACTGTTTTCAATGAACCTTTTCTAAAAAGCAGAAAGGCAACATTTGAACTGCGATTTATAATCTTACTATACTTCACCAATTTTCTTTTTTGTCCATCAATCATTGCATTACACAAGGACAACTAGATTTAATGATATTACTAATAAATCTGTTCAGCTCAGAAAATGTTAAACCCTTTCGCCCAGAAAGAATTCTACATAATACAAAAGCATTCTTGAACATTTACAAATTTAGATATCATCTAACAGCAGTAAATCTATAGTCACAACTCAATTTGAAAAACATTTTTTTTTCATTGCATGATTGAAGGATGGCTTGAGCTATGGCTACCAAATTTTATGTAGGCACTAATGGAATCCCAAAACTGCTTTTATTTCTTTTCTTTAATTCCAAAATTTTTGAAATTTTTAGCAAAGATTTTTTAATGTAAGTATAATGCTTAATTGGACACTTTTGTGTTTGTCACTTATTTTTTAAAAAAAAAGGGATAAAAAGGGGTTATTAGAAAAACTAAATCTTTATTTTTTTGTTTTACTGTATGAAGTGGGCATTTAGCCAGAAACCAAAGTTATAGCATTTCTTACGTGACTTTTTTTCCAATTACCAGAAAAAGAAAACTTTAAAAACATTGTTGGGGTTACATTTGTAATATAAGCAATAGTCCCATGGGACTATAAATATTAGTTAACCTTTTAAGAACATTTATCAACTTTTGAGTCATCACAAAACAGGTGCTATTAGCTTGGAGTACTATTCTTAGGTTGTATTTTCAGCTAGTTTTATTAAATATGAAGGAAAAGTTGTGTTGTTATTTATACTCTTTAAGTTTCACAGCCACACACACAAAAAAAAATTATGCTGTACAATAACATTTTAATGTTGTGCTTGAATTTTGAAGATTTCAGATTAAAGAAAAAAGTCTCAATAATAAAATCAAACTGGCAATTATCATGTCACTTTTGCTCTGACCTGTTTCATAAACTTTAGACAATAAATAATCATCTCAAAAGTAAAGATATTTTCTGCATCTTCCATTTCTTTAGTTGCTCACAAATATTTTTAGTCCTGTGTAAGCAATGAAAAAAATTGAAGGAACATTAGTTCTAACCAATGATCATGTTAGTGCTGTCTCTATTTAGAAAATTCAGTTTCGAATCATTCTTTTTGTTAAACATCTAAAATATATTTAGATGAGTTTTTAGTTTTTTTCTTTATTACTGTTATAAATTTTTATTAATGCTATTAAAACTCCTTAAATAATAATTCCAATTTTTTCTTTTTTTTTTTTTCTTTACTCTTTCATTCTAGGGAGAGTCCAGCTAAGAAAACAGATATACTTCGACTGGACATGAGTGGACGTTTTGCTGTTAATGTAGTGGATAACCTTCTCATAGTCCATCATCAGGCTTCACGTGTAAGCATTAAAAATAATTGATTGTATGTGTTCCATAAATGCATTTTTTGCTTTTGATTGATTTATCTCATCATCATAGGAGTGCCACAGCTGACTTAGCGGCTAACTCCCTCCATTTTTCTCTTTCTCAGACCATCACTCAGTTTCATCTCTGTCTATTCAGAGATGTTGTCCTTCTCACCCACTTCTTTTTGTACCAGTCTCTGTTCCTCTCTCCTTGCACTGTGTCTTACAGGATTGTCTTGACAATCCTTGTTGGTCATGAGATGTGACTATACCATTTTAGTTTACATTTCTTTGTGTGGGTCTAAATTTTTTTATAAATGTCTCCCCTTTTATGTGTTTTTTTCTTTGATAAGTCTTCATAGATAGTTTGCTTGCCCTTTTTGAGGGTTTTTTTTCATTAGGGGGAAAAAATAGGGTTCACTTTTTGTTATGGTGAGATAGGTAATCACCACCGGAACAGTTTAAATGAGGAACTAGGTCACCGGACAGACATACACGGAGATACACAGAGAGACACCCTGGACAGAACACGTGAAGAACAAACACTCTCTCTGTAAATAATACAATAAACCACTTCTTTATTTATTCAAACCCATAGTACATATTATTTCCTTTCACGGAATACTATTTCTTGATTATCCTTATATTATTGCCACCTCAGGATATATCAATTGACGACGAAGACGAAATACGAACTCAGTAAATTCATTTACTAAAAAAAAAAGGACTGTGCTGTGGGAACTTTTTTTTTTCTTACGTAAATACGTTTACGTGTATTTGAAAAAGACGAAAAGGAGCACTTGAAATTGGTAAAGTGTCGATATTTTGTACGGTGAGTTTTCTGAACATTTCTCAGTATTGACAATTTTTTTTCGTAACGAAAGCATTGAAGGCGGACATCTTCTTTTTGGAACAAAATTTTATGTATACGTTGACTTGATATTTGTGCATTTTTAAAAAAAAAAAAAAAAAAAAAAAAATGGCTTCGGAACAAATAGCAGCATTGACGAAAACGTTAACCGAGAGTTTAGTCGCCCAGCAAAAAGCCCAAATTGACTTTCAAAAACAGATGTTGGTTCAACAAGAGCGTTTTGAAGCACTTGTCATACAACAAACTACAAATAACCGACTATTTTGTGAAACTATTTTGTCACAAAAAACTAATGATAATGCGTCTAGACTTTTTTCAGTAGAGGGTATACTTCTCTTTTTAACAATACTAAAAAGTGCATGATTTGTATTACTAAACAAATTTTTGACTATTAACTAATAGGTTGTTTTATGTTACTGAAAACTAAGTAACCAGTGCAAAAAAAATTGTAAAGATTTCTGAGTGATTTGAAAGGTTTGAATTATATATAAACAGCAATTGTAAGTTTGTATTTGATTTTTTTTTTGTCCAAATCATATTGTAGATATATATGGTTCATGTGATCAAATTGCTACATAGAGTAGTTCCCCTTTATGGCATTTCCTGAAGCAATAGGGGTATTATTTGCATCTTTTATAAGACCTTCAATGTGTGTGTGTATTTATACAATAGTATTGAAGATGTAAATAGATATCAAAATAATCAAGTCAATCTTGTTGATCAGATATTTGACACCCATAAACGTTTTTCCATATAATTCTTATAATTCTTAAAAAAAAAATTATATTCATATTCTTTTTATATAAATCCATTCTTTCCTTTTTTTTCTTCTTTTTTACAGACATCCATGATATTTGACATCAAACTTGGTGGAGAATTTGATAATTATGTTGTGTGTCACCATCCTGTGCTGTCTCCTCTGCCTATTAGACCTTTCCGTCTGTTACTGCCTCCAGGTAAAAAGATATTCTTTAATTTTTTTTTTCAAAATGCTTTATACTGACAAAGCGAGTGCTTGGTTTGTAGGGCTTTTATGGGCAGCCAGCCAAACAGTTTGACCCTAAATCTGAAGATTAGTCTATTAGAACAATTTAAGGATGAACTTAGGATAAATGATGCTGCCTCGAGGCCACTACAAGTCAATTTAGAGATGACTTCAGTAAGGAAATCAGAAAAACCTGTTGTTGGTATAAATACCTCAAGCAATACAGCTTTCTTTTGTTGCTGTCAGATAAGATATGGATCAAATAACATGTTTTAGTTATTATTTGTGAATATAACTAGGGAAATTTCAGCCAATTTTAACAAATTGATTCAGTATCTTCATGTTTGTGCACAAAAATTTAATCAGTGCAGTGAGGGTTAAATAAGTTTAAGCATCATGTCTTTGTAATTTTATTGTAATACACTAGATGTCCATCTGTCTGTACTGCTAAGGCTCTGCCATTTTTGGTTTGATTTCAACCAGACCTTAAATAATTGTTAGGATCATCCCTAGGAAAGTTTTAAACTATATTCTGTGGAGTTTTTCAGTAAGATCAGTCTCTCACCTTTTCTCTCTGTCTTATTGTCCCCAACAATGTAAAAGAGTATTTGTCTCATGTATTTCTGTTGTTCCTAGTGACAAATTGTTTTCCTTTGGCATGCAACAGTTTCCAGTTTGAGTCTGTTTTGGAATGACTGCAAACAATGCACAGGGTCAAATTCACTAAATGGCATCTACCGAAAAAGGGATGACTTCTCACATGGTCAGGTCAAAGAACAACACACATATCATAAGCAATGTTGTCTATCTACAGGTTTTTTAATGATGAAAATACTTGACAACATATTTTGAAAGTGGCATACATGTTAGACATAAATAAGATTTCTATATAAAGTACTTTATGAACATCTATGGCCATCTTAAAACCTGAATGTAATATGGGTAAGTAATGCTAGTTAAATTTTTTTTTTCTTTTTTATCATTCATGTTAAAGAATCTGTTTTATATTAGATTTATTCTTATTTTTCAGCACCTAGTCTACCAGTTGGAAGTGAGAAGACAGAATTTACTTTTGAATTGTGTATCCTTTTTTTTCTTTTTTCTTTTCACTGCTTTATGGATACAGGCAAAAATTCAGCCAATTCCACTAGTGGAAAAAATAGACTAATTTTGTCAATAAAAGTTTCTCTAAGAGAAAACTCTATTTCTACAGAAACTCCAACTGATATAAGGAGCAAAATAGCACTATTATGTTCAGCAGATTTTCAGCTACAAAACACTATTTTTTCACATAGTTACCACCATTCGCTAATGGTCCAGGAGACCTGGGTTCAATTCCAGGTCGCGTAATATCAAAGACTTTAAAAATGGTACTTGATACCTCCTTGCTTAACACTCAGCAATATAAGGTACGTATCAAGGGTAAAGTGGAACAATCCAGAGAAAGAGTAGTGCCCTCCCCTACACCCCAGTGTAGTAACTATTGAAAAGGGAGCCTTCTGGTCCCTCTCAACTACGGTCACCAACTTTACTTACTATAACCATTGTGTATACACCTTCACCAGTAATGAACAAAAACCTGCATAATGGCTAAAGTGTTGAACTGTGGCCTTGAAGGAACTGAGTTCAAACTCCAGTTACACTTATGTACACTTTTGGGAAAAGTATGAGCCCCCTTATCTCCCAGCAACTATGGGATAAATAGTTTCATTGCTTTGGCTTTGAATAACCTATGAAAATTGTTATCCCATTAAACAAAGAAAAAACCTGCATGCTGTGTTCATAAGATCACTCCAAAAGTAATGCCTTCTATTTCATTGTTTCAGAGGTAAATATTTGTAGTATGTCAAGAGTTTAACTTCCCTGTTAATAATAAAACACTTATTCATTTGCAATCTTAGTTTTTTTAATAACCCCCCCCCCTCGTTTTTTTCTTTCTTTTTTTTAATAAGTGATTCTTAAAGCAAAATATATAAATTAGTTAGTCCCATTAGAAAAACATCACCACATTTGCTAACTTATATTGAATGCTACTTAGAAGGATGAATAAGCAGTTGTTTTGCTGACAATTTTATATAGAAACTTACCCAGGCAGACAAATACTGCAGCTATATATATGTATATAATCACAAGAATTTCTTTGGTAAATCTAACAATTAATTTCTTTAAAAAATGTATTCTGTGCTCCCAAGTCAAAACATAGCTAGTAAAAATCTAAAATGTAAAAAAAGTACACAAATAAAATTAAAAGCTGTTGCTAAGTTTCATATGATATAAACATTACAATTGTTACACAGCAAAATGATGCTGAGATTAAGCTCATATTTATATTTATTTAACTCCACTTACCAAATACCAACCATTCAAAATATAAGTAACTGAGTAAAGAACTCTATCTTCCAAATCACAAATAAAACTCAATATGGAAGCAATGTTAAAAATGCCTACAAATAAAATAAAAAACTGTTATTAATTATATGATATCAAAATGTTTGAGTTAGTGTTGTTATTTCAACCTTAGAATCCAACCAGTCAGTTTTTGTGCTACTTCCTAGAAGTACATGTACACTGACAACCTGAATTTCAACCAATTAATTCTCATTTCTACATCTATTTTGCTCATTGTGTAACAATTACCATCATGGGAAATGTACTTGGTGATTCAAGTTCAAATCCTGAATGAATCTGCTTGCATTTCACTTCATGTGAATTGCCTTTAGGAACAGCATGAATCCTTATCTTTTCTCTCCAGCTATGGTTAAATAGTTCAGCTGACTGAGTTCTCTAGCGTTGTTATGGCTACTGGTCTAGAAGAAAGAAAATTTTGAATTCAGACCAGCTGTAGTCTGCTTAAAAAATTGACTTTGTATCACATCCAACCTATGGCAGAGGGGTAGGGTAAATAGACGTAGCTTTTGCTTAGAGAATGTTATATTTTTATATTTCATATATAATTTGATTATAGAGAAAGAACTAGGATTGTGAGTGAGGAATCAGGGTTCAAAATACCCATAATTGGCAAAATATCTAAGGTAAAAAAATTCCTAGACAATTAAGAGTTTATTGCTTAAAATAATTTTTTTTGTTCTTTTTCGAGTAAATTTTCCTTAACACTTAACAGATTCTGATAATTGGATTGTCTTCCAACCTGATATCATCATTGATGCCAAGTTGGGTAAGTAATTCTTGTACCTGCTGCTTAATGGGTACTGAATAAATTGTTTCATTTGTAAAATTTTTAAGCTTATATGATTTATAACTCATAATAATCATACAATTCACAGAATATGAAGTTCAATCCAAGAAGAAATCCTTATAACAATTTTATTAATGTGTAACCAAAGCAACAAGAAAGATACAAAAAGGGAAGGTGTGTATGTGTGTTTATCATAGAAATGAAATATAGTCCACTTTACCTACTTGGTAAATGTACCTTTGATTCTATTGGTCATGACCAGTTATTTATAGGCATGTCTGTAATTTATGAAATCTTTTTACCTTGTGTCCTATGGACAAGATATTTTGGTTGTATCTGGTTTATATAATGTTCCAGCAGTGCAAAGTAGTTTTCTGTATGTGTGAATGGTATAAAGGCCCTGGTCTCTGAAATAAAGTGTCTGCAGAATGATAAAACATGTTTTCTTTTTGCTGCATTCTGAGAAGAGAACTATCTTCACTTTTCTTTGTCACTATGCCATCTACTTATATCTAGCCTCCTGGCAATCATTCAGAAAATCTGCAAGATAACCTAACACTTATAAAATAGATTTAATTCATTCCTATAAAATCTCAAAGTAATAAAGACATTCATTACTGAATTTTATGTAAATATGATGGATTTATTATTCATATTATATCTCAAGTTTATTCATCTGATTCCCAGATATGAATCCAAATTAGCTTTGTTATATTTTCTAATTTATCTTATGAAAAAAAGCTACATATACAAGTTAGATTTTTTCCTGTTAGAAGTAAAATATAACATTATTTAAAAGAAACATTAGCTTAATAAAATCGTATGTTTATTTGCTTTTTTGTAGGAAGCCTGTGGTATGTTCAACTGTGTCTTGAACCTTTGGTAGAAATGATTCCTGATAAAGTAAGTATTCATCTATAAAATCAAAAGTGACTTTACTCTTTTCTTTGTTTATCTATTCATAACTTCTGTGATGAGGTGGTAGTATCTGTGTACTCATGTGATCTATGTTTGGATTCATCCTGATATCTAGATAATGAAAAGTGTGACTTTTTCTCTTTGTTTCTCCATTTATAACTTCTAGGATGAGAGTGTAGTATCTGTGTGTCCATGTGATTTGTGTTCACACTCATTCCACTATCTATCTATATAATGGACTCATGGTTTCTCCAAAAATGCTCTGAGAAAATTTTTGTGTGTTGTTAAATTTATGACCAGAAATGTATATATTTATGTCTGATTTTTCTTATTTTGTATTTGTTCATGCAGAAGCATTAAGTTTTATACCTTTCTCTGACTTTTTTGACTCCCTCCTTTTTTCAATTTCAGTGCAAACTTATTGAGTTTCTACTTCTTCGGAAAGACAGCAAGATGGTTGTGCTGTCTGTATGCCGACAAATGTTAATTCCTGGGCACCAAGCAAGTCTAGTCACCATTGCTCGAATTTATGACATGTTAAATGATGTCTACAAGAACTACCAAGAAGCAGAGACTCAATCTCTTGTACATGTAAGTATGACACTATGGACTCTTAGGTGCACTAGTACATATGTATCTAATTGCAAGAATAGTTAGATGTATGTGTATAGTTGTGAGTTGGCTATAGGTGAAGGTATATATATGTTCATATGAGATAATAGGGTATGTATGTATAGGTGAGCATCTGTCTGTATGAATGTATGTGCATTTAGTAGTAATACTGAGGAAAATGGGTGCCAATTAAAAATTTAAGTCATTTTTATTTCCTTTATTAGACATAATGTTTTGGTACTAACCAGTAGATGAAAGAGATTAGCCAATTTAAGTGGTCTGTGCGCAGGGAACAAGTGCTCTGTGTGTGAGTGTAATATATATATATATATATATACACACAAGGATTGAACCTAGGGTAGATGAGACTGGAAATAGTGGTCAGCAAGAGTGTGAGCCAAGATTAACTGTGAGTGTAGTCAGTTGGCTGGTGGTGACCAGATATAGCAGTTCTGACCTGTTAGAACTCACATTGCACATTATAAGTTGAGGGGAGCTGGGCTAGAGGCAGATCCCAAAATGTTGCACTCACCTCCTCTATAAGCAAGTTGAGTCCTTCAGAATATTTTATTCCTTTTTTAAACACTACCTTGGCTTTATGCAGCTTTGACTAAACTTACAAAACTACAACAATATGAGACCAGCACTACAATGTACCAAAGTATGAACAGGCCAGATGATTATGCCACATATTTTTGTGGTCAAGAATCCATTCTACTTTTCTACAGCAGAGGTTCTTATATAATAAAGTTATGATATCTAGACTGCCATGTAAATTGATCAGTACCAACTTTTAAAAAAATTAGAAGCTAGCCTCAGTACTTTTTTAATAAAATGCTTTGGGTAAAACACAAGATTGTGCAATTGTATCACCCTCCATATTCACCAGACTTTGTTCCTTGCAACTTTTTCTTGTTTCTTAAACTGAAAATTCACTTCAAGAATAAGAGATTTGAGGATATGAATGACATTAAAAGAAATATCACAGCACAGCTTCATACCATATCAAAAGACATACTTTTAATAATGGAAAACTTGCTTGATACATTTGATAAATAAAATCATAGAATTGAACAGCATTTAGGATTTCATTGAAACATCAACAGTAGCTTCCAGTTGCTTGATACATTTCTTAAAAATGATACACATGTCAGGTAGTAGGAAAATGTGCAGTGGTTTTCTCAGCATATAGTCATTGCAAAAATTCATTCTTTTGTGACAGTTTTTGTGAGAGCTGTCATTGTAAAAAAAAAAATACATGTGTTAGCTTCAAAAGATTTATGCCCTTAGGCTAAATGTAGTGATAATAACAGTCATAGCAACAGTCAGTATAATGCATACCACACACCCTTTGTCCTTAGGCACAGTTTATTACAAATACATTATCAAAAAATTCCTGAGGACTCAGAAAGATTATAGTGAATATGAATTTTCTATTATCAGGTTTGCTAATGAAGTTGGTTGGTGAGTTGGGTTTTATGGCATATCAACACTTGTTGATTATTTAATGCTAAAATGTTTATACATATATATGTTAAATATATATGATTTGTAAATGAATAGTTTAAGGTAACATTTTAAACAAGTCAGAGTTCATTTATTTACACGCAGTTAAACGGTTTCAAGTAATAAAGTTGGATAGTGGTTATGTACATGAGGGGGGTACAGAAAAGTTCTGAGCTTAACCAAGAAGGGAATGACCTTAGGCAATTCAACATATTCATTTTGCAGTTCAATAGACTTGGTACATTGTTTCTCAAGTTTCTTTAACCCATGTTTGTCTCCTCCAGGGCTCCACAAAGATTTTAATAGATCCATCCCAGTAGCAATTTAATTTCCATTCACCCCCCCCCAATAAATTGATAGAATATTACCAACATTTTTTTTCTTAATGCCATGATGAGAAGAGTTAATTTTTAAAATGTTTTCAGCTTCAAGATTAAATTTTTTCCAAAATACAGAAATTTTATTATAAGCAGAATATTAAATCATATGATAACACCTACACCAACAAATGCCAGACAATACTGAAACTGACTTAAGTGAAGATCCAGATCTTTTTGGTCATAGCATAATTTTTCATTTATAATAATCTTATTTTATTCATTAAAAATCTGTTATCATTAATTAAAGTTTCAAGTATTGTATTTTAATTTTATTTTTTCATTATTTTTCTTTCTTATTTAAATCTACATTTGTATTCTTCTATTAAACAATAAGCTTTTTCTAAAGACATCTAATAACCTATTGTTATAGACAAGCGTATGGTTGCAAGAGGCAACAGATAAGAGGTTAGATTTAATTTTGTTTATTTTAATTTAATAGGAGTCAGTATATTAGAAAAGACACAGGCTCTCTTCCACCAGATAAGGGTCAGGAGGTGAGTGGGTGTAAGTTGTTATTGACTGGCTGGATTATTTGCTTGCAGCACAGTAGTATAGTATGGTTGGTTCGGTAGGCTATGAGCGGTCTTAGTCTTGTAGTGGAAATGCCAGGGACTTGGTTGTGTTGACTGTGGTGTGGGTTGGTAGGGCATCAGCAGTCTTTGATCTTGTCTGAAATATGATGTGTGAAAATTCACTCTAATACTAGTCCTCAGTGTTGACTTCCTTTGTGACCTTTTGTTGACTGTTTTATAGTCAAGTTTGGGATCAAATTAACTCCAAAAAAACTTTGTGGGGCAAAGTTCATGATTGGTTAAAAAAAAAGGACTTTTTTAATCATGAATTTATTTTTACATTTCAACTGGATGGAGGCATGGAGCCTACCTGCTTAGCAATATGTTTTATTCATTTGTTATAGGCGATCATTTAGAGAATATTCAGTTTATGTTACTTTTTTCTTTTTTTTTTTTCAAGTGAAGTATATGCTCATGGTGGTTTTATTTATTCATTTTGTTGTTGAGTGGGTTTGAAATGTATTTGTAAATCAGAAGAGATTTCTTTTATATAACAAAGCCCCTCCCAGATCTCGTTCTGATTTATGTGTATATATGAGTAAATGTGTGTATTGAGGGATCTAATGCATGATGAAATTTTTTAAATCTGTCTTTGTATTAGCCTTATTGGCATTGGTTTTCTTTCGTTTTGTGTTTGTCATGGGGTTATATTGTTTGGTCTGGAAGTTTGTGTTGATTGCGGTGCAGAGCTGCAAATATGTGCACAGTAAATCCAGGCTGTATCACCATTTTCATTTTCCACCTGATTCATCATGTCTTATATTTTCATGATTGTGGTGGTGTTTTTGGCTATGAGACTGACCGTTAGTTGGTATATGAACAGCTCAAATGAAGATGCCTTTGTTGCCCCTTTTTGGTATCGATAAAGTCGGTGTAGTGAACAAGCAGGTTTGCTGTGATTTCTAATTTGTCATAGTTTGGGTGGTTTAATAGTGACAGGCCCATACTTTGTTTCTGCCAGTTCAGTTTTTGATCCAGTGTCTGGATGTTGAGTTGCGGTCCCATGGTAGGTTGGTTATGACTGATGATAGTTTAGGCCCAATATGCAGTTCATGTTGAAGCTGGTATTATCAGGGCTGTGTGTACCATGCACTCTGAGCCGAGTGTCCATCTGAATTAAACTGTTGCATTCCGGTTGTCTATCAAATAGGAGTCGTGATTGCCAATGGTGATGTTGCAGTTTAGTTCACCAAGGGCAGTGATGCTGCCATTGATCCTTTCACGTGGACATCAGGATGGGTCATGTGTTTTCAGGTTTCTTTGTGCTGCTGAGAGATTATAAAACGGAATTTTAGAATTCAGTATTTTTATAAAATAATTTTTTAGAATCGTTTTAAATGTCTTCTTTTGTGAAAATATGATTATATACATCATTAATGATACCAAAAAGATATGGATTTTTTCAATCAGAGCCAGACTGTTCATTCATTTAAATGACCCATGTGTTTTTAATGGATCATATGTAAATGACAATCCACTAGAGACCATCACATGCAATCAGGCATTCTGCTTGGTGTACAATATCTGGCTACTAGAACCTACAAGCGACATTAATATTTGTCGACTTTACCAAGGCTTTCGACTCCATTCACAGAGGAAAGATGGAACAAATACTACTAGCGTACGGCATACCTAAAGAAACTGTAGCGGCAATAACGATTCTCTATAGAAACACTAAAGTAAAAGTACGATCACCGGATGGAGACACAGAATACTTTGACATTGTAGCAGGAGTACTACAAGGGGACACGCTGGCCCCGTACCTCTATATCATTTGTCTAGACTACGTACTTAGAACATCGATTGACAAAATCAAAGAGAATGGCTTCGAACTGACGAAGAAAAGAAGTAGAAGATACCCCGCAACAACAATTACCGACGCCGACTATGCCGATGACATAGCGATACTGGCAAATACACCTGACCAAGCCGAAACACTTCTGCATAGTTTGGAACGAGCAGCAGCAAGCATAGGCCTCTATGTTAATGCACACAAAACGGAATATATGTGCTATAACCAAACAGGGGACATCTCCACTCTAGAAGGAACCCCACTTAAACTAGTAGACAAATTCACGTACCTAGGAAGCAGCGTCAAATCAACCGAAAAGGACATCGAAACGAGGCTAACGAAAGCATGGACAGCTATCAATAGGCTATCGATTATATGGAAATCAGACCTAACCGATAAAATGAAACGCAGTTTCTTCCAGGCAGCGGTCACATCGATACTGCTATATGGATGCACTACATGGACGCTAACAAAACGGCTGGAGAAGAAACTAGATGGCAATTACACAAGAATGCTGCGTGCAATCCTGAACAAGTCCTGGCAGCAACACACCACAAGACACCAACTGTGCGGCCACCTGCCCCCTATCACGAAAACTATTCAAGTTAGACGAACCAGACATGCAGGACACTGCTGGAGAAGCAGAGATGAACTCATAAGAGATGTACTCTTATGGATCCCCACACATGGCCGCGCAAAAGCAGGACGACCAGCTCGAACGTACATTCAGCAGCTATGTGAGGATACAGGATGTTGTCCTGAAGACCTACCTAGGGCGATGAACGATAGGGAGGAGTGGCGAGAGAGGGTCAGGGATATCCGTGCTGCCAGCACGATATGATGATGATGATGATGAGTCTACATGATCCAGTGATTTTTGTTTTACTGTAATAAAGACATTTATACATGCAAACTAGTAAATTCACCTCTTGTAGACCCCTATGCTTTTACTTATCTTACAAAAATTTTGTTCACCATCTAAGGATCTGTATGGACCACTTTAAGAAGTCTTGGTCTACACAATACCACCAAAAGTTCTGAATGAATATGAATTACATTTTCTGGATGAGTGAGCAATAACTCAAGGAACAATTGTTTGAATTCTCAATTGGAATCAGGATTTCCCTCCCCCACAAAAAGAGATATTTTTCCATATACAGTTGCCTTTTATTAATATGGCACCTTCCGGGATTTAAGAGTTAGGGTTGATTTTAAATGTGTATTCATAATTATTTCAAGTTTATTAACTGATAAGACTTCTTTTGAATTTCTTTTCTAATATCTGTATTATTTTTGTTGGCATTATTTTAAGGGTTGACTGGTTTCAGTTTTTTCAAATAATGTGCCAAAATCTTTATGCTATTGCTGCAAACTAATCTCTAAGAATAGTCTTATATAAAAACAAATGTGCCATCTTAATACATATCATATAAATGTGTCATTACAAGTGTTTACTGTATATAAACAATAATGTGAAATATATGAAAAAATTGAAACTGACAGTTACTGCTATTGTCTCATATCTAAATATATTTTCATTCAAGTTTTTGTGACAGTTGTGTAAGCAAATATATATATGTTCTCTGATTGCTTTCTAATTATAATTGCACTTGGTTTATAAAAAAAATTAACTCTTTATAAAAAAGATTAGTAGTGTAGATATTTCTGTGGCAGTTTCATTACTGGAAATTTCATGCACTTTTGAAAAAAGGCAGGTCTCATCTGATGACTGTATTTACAAAAAGAAAAAAAAGAAAAAAAAGCAGAATAAAAAAAGGTACATGAAACTAGCAGTAATGAGGCTTTATCTTATTCTGTTGGCCAGTATTGAACACTTTTTTTAATTATCAAAAGGGTAGGGGAGTCCTCATAGTATAATGGCTAACATGCTGGACTTTGACATTGTAGTAAGCAAGTTGCTCTATTGCATTCCCTTTCAAACAGTAGTGGAACTATTTAACCCATAGCTGAGTGGGATAAGTGGATTCATACCATTTTCACTTATAATTATTATCCCACCCAGCTATAGGTTAAATAGTCCCACAACTTTTCTTCTACAAGTATGTCTTTGGCATTAAAGAACTCATGAAGTTTGATGTACCATTAAAACAAAGAATCAAAACCAAAATCTGATTTATGAAAAAGTATTTTTAAATAATTTGTTTATTTAATGTGTGTGTGTGTGTGTGCATGTGTATATATATATATATATATATATATATATAAAAATAGGTAGGTCCATGAAGATATTTGTATTTTTGAATTCATTTATTTATTTATTTTGTTCTTACGTACATGTAGGTTTCCAGCTTGTTGCTTTCGTCAGAGAACATATATGGCACAAGGCTTTGTTAATGGGGTACTCAATGAGACTTAAACTCACACATGTTTGCAGTTTGAATGATTTTCAGTTGGTTATGGGTTTATATAGAGGTTTTCCTCTCTTTTTCTTAGAGTGTATTTACCTTAGTCTGCTTTACCCCTCTTTGATATTTGATATGTGTTTGTCTTTGTGTGTGTTGGTTTCTGGGTTTTTAAAGTTATAGGATTTACCTTCTATAATTATATCAAATATTTTGCATCGAACACTGCTACACATACATCCATGAAAAAATCCCCAAGACACACCTACACACACACACACGAAAAATAACCATTAGTGAAATCCAAAACCACTCCAACACACACACACATCAAAGAAGGTTAAAGCAGACTTAGGTGAACACACTCTAAGAAAAAGAGAGGAAGACCTCTATAAGTAAGTAAAGCTGGTGACCTTAGTCGAGGGTGACCCGAAGGCTCCCTTTTCGATAGCTACTACACCGAGGTGTAGGGGAGAGTGCTACTCCTTTCTCTGGATTGCTCCACTTTACCTTTGATCCCTACCTTATATTGCTGAGTGTTAAGCAAGGAGGCATCAAGTACCATTTTTTTGAGTCTTTGGTATGACTTGACCTGGGATTGTACCCAAAACCTCGATATAAACCCATAACCAACTGAAAATCATTCAAACTGCAAACACAAGTGAATTGAAATCTCATTGTGTGTGTGTGTGTGTGTATATATATATATATATATATATATATATATATATATATATATATATATTATCTGATGAAAGCAACAAGTTGGAAACATACATGTATGTAAGAACAAAATAAATAAATTCAAAAAATACAAATCTCTTCATGGACCTACCTATTTTAAAATATTTTTATTCTCTCTTTGGACCTACAACAAAAAAAAAAATATATATATATATATATATATATATATATATATATATATAATGTCAATAAGAGCATTATTATCTTTTAAGTTAAAGATAATTTCTCAAAATTTCAGATTTTTATGGTACTTTCTCTGTTGTAACCTTACCAACAAACATCATCCCTTAACATGAAAAGCAGCTCAAGAAAATTCAAAACCTATTTATTGAATAACAAGTTGCATAAGTTTGTTTCTTTTCTTTTCCATTAAAGAGAAAGTTTATGATATTCTTGTTTGTCAAGCACTTTTATTCTCATTTGTTTATTTAACCCAAATTTTGAGAATATACAAAGCATTCTTAATGCAAGTGGTTTCTCACAATATATTGAAATGTGTTCATATGAGCTTGAGGTGAATTATCATGTTTACTGTTTGTTGGTTATACAAAATGCCTCTTTTATTTGGAACTAGAGAAAAACCTTTTTTTATAAGGTTTCACTTAAGGATAATTGATGATCTGATAAATTATTTACAATGAAATAGTTTTAAAAAATACCTTGTTAATTATTTTATTTCTTTTTTCATTTTTTCTCTTTATTCATCCTTTTGTTCTTTCTTTCTCTCATTTGTCTTTCCTTTTTTATTTTTTCTTTATTTGTCTCATTTTTCTTTCACTTTTTTTTTCCTTTTTTATTTTTTTTTTGATTCTTTCCTTTTTGTCTCTTTCTTTCACTTTTTTTTTCTCTTTCATTTTTTCTCATCTTTACCACTTTCTTTTTATCTCTGCTACTTTTTTTTCTTTCTCTTTCTCAGCTTTTTCTTTTTTCCTCTTTCTTTCCTTTTTCTCATCTACTTTTATCTGTTTTTTTTCTTTATCTTCTACTAATTTTGCCTCTTTCCTTTTGTTTTTTTTCTTTTTTTTCTCTTTCTTGTTCTAATTTGTCTTACTTTTACTTTCTTTTTTTCCCCTCATTCTCTTTGTCTTTTTCCCCCCCTCTCTCTCTTTTTTGTCTGTTTCACTATTTCTCTCTTTTTCTCTCTATTTCACCTTGTTTTTTTTATCATGGCAGATGACTGTTTATATGAAAAAATACCCGTCTAACAGTTGAGACATGATAACCTGTATATGATATACTTTTAATCATATCCATACATTGTAAATTTAATTTTTCTGTTCTTATAGTCCATTGACAACCCAAATCGACCGGACCCCCACCAGCGCTGCAATAAAGTGATTTTGGATCAGTCTGACATGTACACTCATGTTTTCTCTGTTTTTGAAAATTCCAAGGTATGTGTATCTCTCTTTTTCCCAGAGGATCATTTTATTTGCATACATTTCTTCAAAGTACACAAACACTTGGGAGTAGCTTTACAGTAGTATATTTATATTTTTACCAGTAATACTCCAACTCAGTTAAATAAAAAAAATTATTTAAAGATGTTAACAGAACTCATGCATAAGCCAAGAGCAAAAAAATATCAGTGTAATCAATTTCACATATGCAGCAACATGAGTACAGGAGTATTACTATAGTTATTTAGTTTGGTCTATTTTTAGCATAAGGTTATAATTATAGGATACCCCAGTCAGCTGCATCTCTACAAAGGGGTAAGACTCTCCCAACAAGTGTCCTAGTTATGACATTAAACCATCTTATAGTGAGGCCCCAGTCAGTGGAGCTCTGAGGAGCATGGAGTGCCCTTCATTGCCATTGCTCCCATGTCCACTCTGACCTGGAATGGTAGCTCCTGATAGGGTCATATCTATGGGTCAAATAGAACTGTTTGACATTTAAACTGAGTGAAAACAAATGACTTATACTAAATTGAATTGTTTGACATAGAACTGCTTGATCCTTTAATTGTGTAAACAAATGACTGATGTTTAATTGAATTGTTAGTGATACATAGCATTACTTGAAACCATTTAACTGTGTGCAAACTAATGAGTAATGTTGAATGGAATTATAAGTGTTAGATAGCAATAATTGAAACCATTTAACTGTGTAAAAACAATAGATATACTAGAGTGCAAACAAATTAGTTCTAACTCCTTTAAAAATTGAATTACCCACAAACTATTCACTTACAAATCATATGTATATCCATTTGAATGTGTACAAACAAATGACTATTTGAAACCGTTTAACTGTGTACAAACAAATGATTAATAGTAACTAGAAATATTCATGTTAGAAATACTTGAAACCATTTAACTGTGTATGAATGAACTCAGATTCATTTAAAAATGTATCTACAAAATGAGTTTACAAATCATAAATCATATATATTTTATATTTATGTAAAAACAGGATTTGGCATTAAATAACCAATAATAGTAGATATGCCACAAAACCCAACCCAACCAGTGAGGATCTTACTCGCTACTCTGTTGTAAATAATCTGTAAGACTAACTTGTTAACCACAACCCTGTGATAAGATGCCATTTCTATTATAATTACCTTTTTAAAGGACCTGTGGAGATGGTAATCATTACCTTAACAATCAATGCACATGTGTATATTGAAATTCTGGATAATTTCCTCATTCCATTGATAGGAGTAAACCAGGCCATTGACCTAATGAGTAGAGTGTTTGTCAATGATCCGGGAGACTGGGGTTCAATCCCAGGCCGAGTCATGCCAAAGACTCAAAAATGGTACTTGGTGGGGCCTTGCTTAACACTCGGCATTATAAGGTATGGGTCAAGGGTAAAATGGAGCAATCCAGGGGAAGGAGTAGTGCCCTCTCTGACACCTCGATGTAGTAACTATTGATAAAGGAGCCTCCAGGTCACCCTCAACTAAGATCGTCAACTTTTTTTTTTTTTACTATTGATAGGAAATTGGTTTAGTGATGAAGTTATTTTTCAGTATCTTGTCACAGAGCAATGAGGATTAAAGCTGTTCTTCAGGAAAAGCATATAAAATCAGTAACATTGCCAGCAAATAGTCTGGATCTAATTCCAATTGAAAATTTATTGTTAAAGTTTTTTTTAAGATGGTCCATGGGAAGGCTCCATTGACCATTCAAGAAAGTTAGAACCACTTTGATAAAGAATATTCGAATTAGTAAAATCCATGCTTGAAAGAATTAAGGCTGTCATAAAAGCTTGAGGAGCAATTAAGTATTAATTCTAATTTTTTTGTCAATGAATTTTTATGATTTTTTCCTTGATATTGGGTTATTCTATATTTTCCTATGTTTATTTTTAAAGAAATTATACCATAAATTAAGTAATTTTATTTAGTTTGTTTATTTTATGTACCCAGAATGTTCATTTATTAAATAAAACATTTTTTATTAGTTTATTTACAGCAAAAAAAAAAAATCAAACACAAGATGAACATCCTGAAAGTGTGCTAATTCCATAATTTCTGCCAGGAGTTGTATCTAAAATATTATAAGCTTTGTACTTGTAAGGCTATTAACAACTTTGTGCCAAATCTAAGTTATGTTTAAGTTTAAAAGACACTTCATGTGTCTAGGCTAGTGGACTACGTTAATGATTTTTATTCTAACTGGGTGCTTCATACTTCTGATTGTGTGTCAAACTAGGCTCAGCTTAATAAGTAAAGAAAGTAAAGTTGGCGACCTTAGTCAAGGGCAACCAGAAGCTACTACACTGAGGTGTAGGGAGGGCGCAACTTCTTTCCCTGGATTGCTCCACTTTACCCTTGATATGTACCTTATATTGCTGAGTGTTAAGCAAGGAGGTATCAAGTACCATTTTTAAAGTCTTTGGTATGATGCAACCTGGGATTGAACCCATTGGCAAACACTCTACCCATGAGGCCAATGGGCCAGTTAAAAAATGTCAAAATTCATTGTTTGCTATTCTCTCTTAACTGCCATACAAAAAGTTTTAAAGAACTCTGCATCACATCAAAAAATATCTCGTTTAACCATAGAAATAAATACATTGTTACTATTGTTCCAATTATTTGTAAGTGTTTGGCAAAATATCATTTTGTTATGAGGGAGGCTCCATGGTGTAATGTTAAGTTCTGGACTACAAAATTATGGTAAGCAAGTCTGAATTCTTGTTACATTATTATGTTCACTTTCAAACTGATACCCTTGGGAAAGGTATGAACTCTCTTTATCCTTCCAGGTGAAAATTAAATAGTACCACTACTGTTGTTCTACAAGGATGGCTTTGGTATTAAATAACCCACAAAGGTTGATATGCCATTAAAGAAACTAAACCAATCATTTTGTTGTGCCAGTGTCATTAGTTCTATGTCCAACTACTATATATGCCACTGCCAGCTTTTAGGTTTTTTTAAACTGTCACTATATTTAACCGGCTCATTGGCCTTGTGGGTAGAGTGTTTGCCAATGGCCCAGGAGACCTAGGTTCAATCCCAGGTTGTGTCATACTAGAGACTTTAAAAATGGTACTTGATACCTCCTTGCTTAACACTCAGAAATATAAGGTACGTATCTAGGGTAAAGTGGAGCAATCCAGGGAAAGGAGTAGCACCCTCCCCTACGCCTTGGGGTAGTAGTTATTGAAAAGGGAGCCTTCTGGTCGCCAACAACTTATATTTACTCAGGTACAATTCCATCTTGGATATAATGTGACCTCACTTTCTGTTGTTAAAATTAGTTTTGTCTACCTATCCCTCCTTCGTGTAGTGAGATTGATTAATTTTAATGGCATGTCAACTCATTGGGGTTATTTTGTGCCAAGACAGTAGGGAATCGTATACATTTATATTTTTGTGTTATTTTTTAAAAGTCTTTTGTACACAGCTATATAATATCAAATATTTCTATCTACTACTATTAATTTGCACACAGTTGTATGGTTTCAAGTATTCCTATTTAATACTAATAATTCATAAATTATCATATGGTTTCAAGTAATTATTTCTATTTAATAATAATTTGTTTGTGTACAGTTATATTTTTTCAAGTAACTAATAATGGTAATCCTTAATGAACAATTATAGCTTGAAGTAACTATTCTTAATACAAATAATTTACACACCGACGCATTATATCAAGTATTCCAAATACTAATAATTTTCAAACAGATCTATTTGACCCATAAATGGGGCCCTAACTGCAACTACCTCTCTGGGCGTATTAGCAATAAAGGAGTACTCTACACTCTCCAGAGCTCTAGCCTTACCACCAGATGCAATTTAGTGTCATACCTAGGACACCCCCACCCTTTTTTGGTAGTAGTGGGGTGGGATTTTACCCTTCTACAGAGGATTCAGTTAGCATATATTCTAAGCCTTGCCAACAGGGTGATGTAAAGTTTCGTTATAAATAATTCCTTATAATATCAGTTATGATTTAGTTTATTTAGGAGCATATCAACCCATTATGGATTATTTAATGCTGAAATTGGATTCATTTATAAATATTTCATTATAATTCACAGCAATAATTTTTTATTGTGCTGTTTTTATTTGTCTTTACAAATCATTTTTTTTTTACACACAGCTATATAGTATCAAGTATTCTTATCTAATAATAATAATTTATACATAATTATATGGTTTCAAGTAACTATTCATATTTAATAAAAATTATTTGTTTGCACACTGCTATGTGGAATACCAACCAACATATTCTAAGCCTTACTGACAGGGCTAAATATCTGTTATGGTTGTATAATTTTCCACTAGAAATAATATCATCCTGAGGGGTTTTTTGGGGTGGGGGGTTAAGAAAATTAACAGGCCCCAATGATTGACCTGACATACCAAATTCTTGGGGCAAAAGTGGGTAGGTAGTTACATTGAGATTATATTCAAAGATGAAAAAGTAATCTGTATGATTGAAGAGGTTTACTTGGTATTAAATGGCTGAATAGAATTATGCTTTGAACTATCCATCAGGTGTTGTAGGTTAACATTATGAATAAAGTTCAAATAACAGAGTTTTCCATGTACAATAATTGTCAAATATTTATCAGTATTAACAATATTGCCATTGTAATGATGGTGAAAAGAAGCCTTTGTTGATTTATTTTGCTTTGCTTATTGAATGATTTCACTGTAATCTGTTAGTTTTGAGTTGACTTTACAGCTATGAACCTAACTATTCTGCATTCTTTTGTTTGGATGTTGACAATGAAATCTCATTTTGTGTTACAGTAATTCATTAATATCTTATCATCAAATAAGAATAAGCAATTGAATTACTATCACTATCAAAACTACACCAAGTTATGTGGCTTCATAGAAGAGCAAAAAACTTTTAACCCTTTAGACTCATGAGCCTGATATTTTGTACTGAATTCTATTTTACTCTACACCATAAGCCTACTATTTCAGTTTTGTGTATTAGTAATTCATTAATATCTATTATCAAATAAGAATAAGCAACTGAAGTACTGCCTTTATCAGAACTACACCAAATTATATTACTTCATAGTTAAGCAAAGAACTTTTAATTCTCTAAACCAGACCCTTCTCAAACATTTTACTTGATACTCTCCTTGTAACCAAATTTAATTTCTATTTTTCTCCAAATAGATTAATTGAATATTGAATTATAAAACTTAACTAATTTACTGGTGTTTAATGCAATTTATATGTGAAAAGAATCAATAAACTATAAATGGAAATGTACGTTTAGTTCTTGAATTATTTTTTAATGGGAAAGATGAGTTTGGTAGGCACTGAGATCACAAATATTAGGTTGCAAGTCTGTGATACCAAAAAGATTGAATGCCATAGCTAGATCCTTTGTTCATTTAAATGACCTGTACATTTTAAACAGGCCATATGTGAATGACACATCCCTAGTTGTGATCACACCCAGTCAGGCATTCTGCCAGGTGTATCATATCTGGCAACTCGTCTACATGATCCAGTGATTTTTGTCCTATTATATAGAGGTCTATAAATGCAAACTAGTAAATTCACTTCCTGCAGACTCCCATACTTTTATTCACCCACCAGAGATTTATATGGACTACTTAGATTAGGCCTGCTTTAAAACTATAAACCTGATATTTTATGCTGGGCTTTATTTTACTATATTTCATAAGTCCAATGACTTAGGGAAATCACATCAGGTATTGATAATAAAAAAAAACAAGCAGATAAAACAACAAAAATGTTAATCTGTCAGCAAAAGGGTTAATATATTGACCTTTCTTTTAATGGAATACTGGGATAACTTGAAAAAAAACAAACTTGATGACTTGTGAACCTTTTGGGTTCCTGTTGTAAGAGCCGTGATTAATGTATGTATTTATCCAACCCTTCTACCATAAGCAATGGGCAACACAAAGTCAATTGGTTTGATTTCAGAGTTTGCTTTCTCCTAGACCAGTTGCCATACCAAGGTTAAAGAACTCAGCCTACCCTACTATTTTACCCATAGTTGGAGGAGAATAGTTGAATTCATACCTTTCCCCGAGCGTATTAGCACTATGTGAAATGCAAACCACGTCATCCAATATTTGAACTCTGGTTGTAATCCATGATGTAGTGCTGTTTCTATTTAGCAAGAAATGAAGGATTTTAATTAGCATTTCACTGAAATATCAGTTATATTAAGAATTTGAATGATTAAAAAATGTTCAGCGTGAACACAGACCCCACTAAATTATCATTCAATTGCAAATTAGACTAGAAAGTTCTTTATTTTCTGAGTTAGATCATTCTAAGGGTATTACTCTCTTAAAAAAATCTCACTATGATGTTCCATTTTGCTAACTTATTGTCATACACTCATACATACTTGGTGTGTTAAAAAATTATCAGGCAAGAGTCCCTGTGGTATTGTGGCTAACATACTGAACTGTGACATCATAGTAAGCAAGTTCAAACTTCAGTCACACTATTACATTCACTTTTCCTTTGGTCAAAGCACTTCAGAAACTCTTTTTATATGAGGTTAAACTGTACTGTCTCAATACCTTTTGATCACACCTCATGTACTATATATATATATATATATATATATATATATATATATGATAGTTTTAGTTATATATATATATGATGGTTTTAGTAATATACAGGTTATCAGGGGGCAAAGACAGCTTTCCAAATGTTTTGCATTGGTAACACACTTTAAAAAATAAAATTTTGTTATTCATTATCTAATTTTTCTTTACCAAGCCAAATGTATACAAAAAGAAATAATATTTTATAAAAATTAATTAGATGTGACTTTTGTGGTTTTTTAAAACATACCTAGAGATTATTGGTGACATCAGTTTAGAAAGCTCTGTACTTGTTCAGAAGCTTAAACAAAAATCTAGCAATCCATCACAGAATACTTGGTTGATGATGCAGATAATTATGAAAACAAAAAAGGCTTTTATTAAGCTGTCATTTTTATTCTTTTAAAATCTACAATGCTCAAATACTTCACAATGAACATATTGACTATTGCTCTTCTATCAAGGAATGCACTGACCTTTCATTCTAAATGCCAAGTTATTCATGACCACACACTTACATATAACAAATCTCATGACTGGTGAATATTGGTCTGTGGTATAGCTGAAGATTAGCAGTCAAAATATCTTACATTTCATTCTAGATACTTGTTGGCTGAGACCCATTGACATTTCCTCCTATTTTTTCTCAGGACCAAAAAGCTTGTGACCAACTGAGGTGTATAGAAAATATATATATAAAGCATTACAATTTTACTGTACAGCATTTTTTCTTTGTGTATGACTTCATCTATTTTCCTTATTTTCTCTTACAATTTCCCATTTTTTCCCTTTTCTTTTTCTTTCATGTAATGAAAATATTGAGAGAAAAAATTGCTTTGTTTCTGTCTGTCTATCTTATATAAAGGATCATTCAAGAACTTCTAAACTTCACTCAGATTTTGGATTTGCCATACACTTCTCACCTTTATATGGGCCTCACCTGCACAGAAATTAAGACAGAAATCTGAATGAGTTTTTCTATTTTTATAACAAGAGCTATAGCAGAACATTTGTTGTGGGAACATACTACCACAGTATGTTCCCACAACAAATGTTCTGCTATAGCTCTTCTTTCTGGATAAAGCTTAGAACTTTTTAAACAACCCTCATACACACAGATGCACAATATTTCTTGTATTGACATGTCTGAAGTCAATGAATTCAACTGAATGACTTCAGATTCATCACCTGAAGGTTGGCTACATGAAACTCAGTCATGAGTTTTTACCATTTTTATTTTATACCTATAGTTGATGTATCATGATATTACTCTACATTTTTGTACATAACATAAAGCACTTATTTTACTGATCTAAAATAATCCTTGTGGTAAATTTTATTATATATAGATTGATGCACAAAAATAAAATCTTTCACTTTTTCTCTAACAGTATTTTTTAAAAGAATGTCTTGAAAATCAGATGGATAGAGCCTTTAAAACCATAGTAAAAAAAAATCAATCTAAAAATCTGGTCCTCTTTAACAATCTCCTTTCAGGCTACAAAGATGATCTTCAAAGCTACAGCAAGTATTTTTCAGTATCTCTGTAGTCAGAAGTATATCATTAAAGGAAATCACATTTTTAGATTAACTTTTCAATATTAGAGCTTAAAAAGCTCAATCCAATTGATTTTCACCAAAACTTTTTTAACACATCATTATAGAAAAAGTAAAAGATTTTGTTTAAGGGAAAAAAGGAAATGATAAAACTAAAATTTAAAAAATGTGTACATCTGAAATTCTGTTTTCGAGCAATTAGTGTGTGTGTGTGTGTGTGTGTGTGTGTATATACATGCATGTTTAAAAGTTCCCAGTACCTTGATTTTTCTTTTTCATTTAAACTAGAAACTGAATACACAGTTAAAACTTGTTTTGAGTGTTGTATATTAAGTGTTTATTTATCTTGCATTAAAGAAAAGAAAAATAACAGTTGATAAGACACTCGTATGACACTGCATGTCGTTTTGTTTATAAATTGAGCAAGGCAGAAGTGGAGAAAATGATTGATAAAGCCCTTGGAGATGGTTTGATTAGAAGCAGTACATACCAGGAAGAGTTTTCAATTTTCAAGAAAAGTGAATTGGACTTGGAGTTAAAAAAATAACACAAGGATTGACTAAAAATCTGGAAGGATTTGAGTTCTTTTGAATGATGATGGCTCTCCTTCAATCAATGTTAGAATTGACTGAAAAACTTGGTGTCAATCACTCAACAGTTTGCAAAGTATGAGGAAGATTCAAAAGTAGGAAAATTGTTTTTTTACGTAAATTGTTAAAGCAAAAAATTGGGCAGCATTCCACTGTTTGGCAAGTATGAAAAAATGTCTGTTGATAAAAAAATTGCCCCTGGAGATAAAAATTAATTTCATGATGATAATCTAAAATGTGGAAAATCATGAGTGAACCTGGAACAGCCCACAGCATGAACAGCAAAACCAAATATTTTTTGGGAAAAAAAATTGTTGCTCTGTATTTGGTGGGATATCATCATCATCATGTCATGCCAACAGCCTGGATTCCTTTGACTCTCTCTCTCTCGATCCATCCCTATCAGCCATCTCTCTTTCTAAGTCTTCTAGATCACATCCAGTACTTGCACAGAGCTGATGTATGTAAATGGTGGAATATAAAAAGCATATTTTATGATGAATTACTAATGCCGGGTGAAATTGTTACTGCTGAGTCACCACCTTTTAAATTTGAGTGCTGCAGTTGAAGAAAAAATACCATTTACAGAATAGAGAAGCTGTATGATAATGCTTGTCTATATATTGCTGTGTCAACACAAAAAGCTATGATGGAGTTGAAATGGTAAATTCTTCCTTGGTTGATACTTTCACTAGACTTGGCACCATTTGGATTATCTTTTATTTCAATCTGTAGTGCATTCCTTATCTTGTCAAAAATGTAAAAGTATCTTTAATGTTCAAAATTTAATTGATAATGCTCTTGGATTGAATGCACAGTTATTTTATGAAGATGCATTCAAAAACTCCCAGAACATTGGTGTAAGGTTGTGGAAAACCAAAGAAAATATTTTGGTGTTTAATAAATATAATATATGCACTAATCATTAAGTAATTTTTTTTAGTAAAAATAAAAAAAACACTGGAAACTTTTGCAAACATCTAATATATATTGCAAAGTGGAGGAGGGAAAAAAGATATTGATGAAATAATTAAAAAAACAAACCAATTTGATTTCTGTGTGAATTTCTGTTAGGAATTATCATTAAAGACTGATTTATCCAAAGGATATCTTCATCTTGGTTGTTATAGTTACAGTTTTATCTGTTATATACTCTGGCTTTCTTCAATTGCCTATTGTATATGGTAATATTTTCAGAATTTCATACTGAACTCTATCCAATCAATTAGGGAAGATTTTTTTCATTCTGCTATCCATGCTCATTGCTATCTTATATCAGTTAACTTTTTTTTTAGTCAATTTGTCTTTGTGATCCTCCAAAATGTCACCACCTAATTATTCTACAGAAGGGCTGAGTTAGATATAAGCATTGATTAATTGTATCTAGTTTATTTTGTGGTCATGAGTTCAATCCTTGGACCAGTGAAATTTATATATACTAGTTCAGTGGAATGAAGAGAAGCATTTTTTTTTTTTTTTTTTTTTTTACAATTGATTCCTCATGTCCCTGCCCCAGCAAACACCATGTGACCAAATGCTTGGACTGATAAATCTTTGTTTTATCTGCCTTAGAAATTACTTGATCATACATTTTGCTTGAAACCATTTCACTTTTAAAATGCAACACTTGTATGCATCTATTTTGTATTGTTTGAAAGCTTATTTAACAGCTTTATTAAATTTAAATTAATGAAAAAAAAGCATAAGTATAAAAGTATAAAGTTTTCCACGTCATTTTTTTTCCCTGATTAAGTCAAAATTATGTTTATTTATATTTTAAAAATGTGTATATCATTTTAATTTGTTTGATGTTAAAGTGCTCATATAAAAGTTATATAACATATGCAAATAAAAAACATACAAAATTCTATTGAATGGGGGAAAAAAATGACTTCCGGATATCATACTTAATGTATCTCATCATAAACTTAAAATTGATTTTATTGGTTTGTTGGGTTCAGTGCTTTCACATGATTTTTGCTGTTCAAATTTTTTATCTGTCTTTTTAGTTGATTGTTATGAGAGTCTTCTAACTTGTGGATTATTCATTGGATATATTTTATATTCATGTAAGAATTAACAAATCTTTTGAGTTTATTATTCATATTAGCAAAAATCGTACCCTCTAGGTGCAAGTATTTAAGTTTTGATTTAATAAAACATTATATCAAATTAAGGAGACTAACAAAAAACAGTTACCGTTATTTCTTTAACATCTTATCCTTTTTTTGTATATTTGTGTGTAAATATTTAAAAAGCATCAATATTGAACAAAGCAAAAAATACATTTAGTGTATAAAATTTATATGAAATTGTAACAATTATTTTGGAATGTAGTCAATGTTCACTCTGATTTTTTTTTTATTGCCTGCACTGGATCAAAAAAGTTTTAAGCAACTAAAGATCTGGAAAGTGTAAGAAATATTTTAAATTTTGAGATGATCATTGTGTGTAGGTTTTGTTTTGTTTTTTGTTTTTGTTTTGTTATTGTTTTTTGTTTTCTTTCTTTCTTTCTTTTTTCTCTTTCTCTAAAGTTTATAAAACAAAGATTAGATCAAGTGTAATTGTTTGTTTGGCTACATAGTTCTGTTGTTGGACTTTTTTCCTTTCTCTTTTTCTTTCATTGGAAGCATTACAATTTTACTGTGCAGTATAATTTATCCTTGTGTTTAGCTGTAAATCTGCACAGCTTAAAAAGGCCATATTATAATTTGAATGAAATTCATCTCTCATCTATAAGAATTTCTCTTCTCTTCTCTCTCTCTCTTTCTCTCATTTAATCATGATGATAAATTTTCCAATTTTTAAAAACAAATATTCCTGAAAAATCATTTTTTTCTTTTTTGGTCAGTTGTCATGGAATAGAAGTAAATTACCTTAGATTAAAATTGCTCTTTACAATTTTGTCTTCAATTTCATTTTAAAAAAAACAAAATGTTCTTAAATCTCATTGTTTTCTTTTTGAGCCCCCTGGTAGAATGCTTTCCAAATTTCCTGGATAATGGCATCCCTCAATATAGTTATGTTGAGTAAATAGCAAAAAGTACTCACCAACTGCATAATTTGCCTCTTTACTAAAAGTCTGTTATGATAATATTCCTTAGAAATTTATCCAGAACATTTTTTCTAGCTTTTCCTTGATCACGAGGCATTTAAAACACAAATCTCTGACTTAAAATACACAATTTGGAATTCATTTTGTTCTTTCTTGTATTCAGCAATATTTATAAATTAAGTCTTGCTGAATAAACTGTTTTTCAGTTCTTAATTTCAGATGAATTTACTTCAGTAAATTTTGCTTGCAACAATTTTTTTTATAACTAAAATGGACATTTCAGATGTCTTCGATATAAATCTCAATGAAAATGCAGTAAAATAGTTCATAGGACAGTCTTCATCATTTGACATTTGCTTGTATAATTTATTACTTATCTATCTAATGTAAAACAAAAAGAAGTTATTGTAAGACTATATGATGACTGTTATTGCAAAAAAGAACCCAATTCATATTTACTACATTAAAAGAAATATGGCACCAAGCTCTATCATTTTTAACCGTCCTAACTAAAGGCCTCCTTTGGAGGCCATTAAGCTCAATATCAAGTCACATCATATTTATCAAATTTATATTTCAATTAATTGCAAATGAATAAGGAGAAGTATTCTATAATTGGCATTAAATAGTTATTGCTCCTAAATTGTAATAACTGAGATGAGTGCAAATATAGATCCCACAATCATTAAGTTGCTAATTAGACTGGAAATTGCTTTATTCTCTCAGAACATTTTATTTTACTAGAAAAAATATTACCATTTTTGCTGAGTAATGGTAATATATGAAAATTAGATAATTCTAAAATTGATTGTATGAAGAGCTTTAATTCTTCTTTTTGCTTTGAAGATATACTTAACAAACGTTAAAGGATAACTTTGATTTTAATTGGATACAGTAGGGGTATAAGGTCTGAGTATTGTTGATACACTCTTTATTTTAGAACCTGTACACCTATTGAACTGTATATGTGATCATTTTCTATTATCCATCTATATTATTAAAACATGATTCTGAATTGAGTTCTTTTCAGCAATTTATGTCATTAGTTGAAGTATTTTTTGAATAACTAAATACCTTAAATATACGAAATATACAACTTCTGTCTCATAATAATTCATACATTTGTACATAAATTTCATGCACTAAATAAAACAAATATTATGAGACAGATAATATTTTATTAATTACACGGAAAAGACTTATGAAATGTAAAGATATGAAGTTTCCTGTTAATTCAGTTTAAATTTACAGTTGTTTTGTATTCCTTTCTTTACTGAATTAGACAAAATTTTAATACAAATGTAATGCATTATATCTCCATATTGTCTGCTTATCAACAGTTTGAGAATGTCTTCAAAAATCATTTTTGTTTAGATTTTTTTTTTGTGCAGGATAATCACATAATGATATGTTTTAAAACTTGAGTTTTGACACTTTTACATCATGATTCTTCTGTGGTTTTGTGTGGACAGTTTTCAGATATAAACCTCACCCTTCTCAAAAACAATGTTTGGCGTCTCTATTTTCTTTAAATCATGCTCCTCTTTACAAATACCAAATATATCATAGGACAGGATTCCTATCATTAGCACATTTTTAATAATGAAAGTCGAAAAGCCTTTACCAAAATGTTGCCAGAGGATCAAACGTACTGTCATGAAGAGTAAATTGATGATGATAATCTGTATGACTTTCTGTATGATCATCAGTTGTGTGAAAATGTGCTTCTTGTGGATGTCTGGAATGTGAAGGACTGACAGTGGGAAAACAGGTATAAGCAGGTTTACAACAATTATAAACAAAATCATATTCAGCATATCATCTGTTATCATTCTTTTCTCTTCTGCATCGTACAGTAGCTCCATTATATCCATCGTGTCCAGAAGGTCTATTGGTACAGTGGCACCTATGCTATAAATAAAAATTCTGAGTTCAGGGTGGATGTCTTTATGCATGTGTGACATAAGTAACAAGAAGAATATGATTGCTGTCATACCAATCATAGCTCTGAGAGTGTTTGGTCCAACAATTGTGCCTTCTTCCATTCGAGGAGCAAAGCTTGTAAAAATGATGATTATTTTACTGCATAAAACTACTGAATAAATAACCCAGGCCAGTGGACCCCAGGGGAATCTGAGTTTGGACTGATCAATGCTAGATTTGTAGTTTACAACGAATATTCTGTAAGTTGAGGAGATGTGTATGAGAAAGAACACAAAGTAAACACTATCGGTGATTAGTAGAGTCCACCATTTGTCACTACCTTTGTAGTAAGCGAGAATATTATTAATGATACAGATTTGTGCAATTAGTAGGACCATGATGCTGAGACGTGACAAAAAGTGATGCATGTAATCATACATTTGAAGTAGCTTTTTTTTCATATACATTTTTGATTTGTTTTTCTTTTTACTTCCAAAATTGATTAGATAGAATTGAAGCTCCAAGCTTTTTTTTTCTTTTTTTTTTTTTTTCAAGTTTGAATACAAAAGAATTTACTCCTACAGAAAGTGGTTAATATTTGTGCAGAATTTTGGTTGTTTCTTCTTGTTTATTTTTGTTTCCACTTGGGTTTTTGAAAATTTACATCCACAGTTATCTTGTCGTCGATCATCAGTTCATGTATGTCACAGACAGTTGCTGCATTATCTTGACTTATTGGCTGTTCTGTGAAAAAAGAAAAAAAATCATTTAACCTTTGTGCATAGTGTATCATTATTAATAATGTCTCTTTTGCTTTTATTTTTAATAGTATGTTATCTTGAATTGTCAGCTGTTTTGTGGAATAAAAAAAAGAAAACATTTAATTTTTGTGCATGGTGGATAATTATTAACAATGTTAATTTTGATTTGATTTTAGATATTATTTGCTGACTTTGTAAAAATTTTAGTTTAACAAGGACAAAGAGAGAATAGGTGTGAAAGCACTGAAAAACTGATTTTTCATTTTTGTCCACCAATTTTAAAAGATATTAAATGATGTAACTCTTTTGATTTAACATATTACTAACTGAAAATCCCCCTACTGGAAAGATTTTAGCTAATTACATCAACTATGTTTTTGTAAGGACATAAATTAATAAATATCATTCAAGTGTTAATATAACTGGTGGTATTTTCTCATACTACAAATGTAAACATGATTTTTTTTCAAGTCTTGATTTTTTGTTTTTTTTGTTTTTTTTTTTTTGTTTTGTTTTTTTAGTGACCAGAAAAAAGTAATGGAAAAAAAGGCTTTAACTTGATTTTTTGAATAAGAAATTTTCAGCTAGATACCTACTTTATATAGCTAAACAAAAAGATAAACATTTTGTTTAGCTAACCTGATGGACACAAAATAAGGGTCTAATTTAGCATTAGGCTTATATTGTAAATTGGACCCCTTACTAAAAACTTTAAAAGTTGATATGCTAAAATCATGCTTCAGGGTCCCATTTGTAACTTTGTGAATAGTTGCTTGAAGCTATATGATTATTTGAAAATTATTTGTATTAGATTGGAATACTTGATACCACATAATTGTGTGTAAACAAATGATTATTATTATTAGACAAAAAACCTACAACTTATAAATATGATTTCATTAGAATGTTGAAAATATGAATGCTTATAACTGTCAAACATTTACAAATGAATCAAATCTTGGCATTAAATATCACATAAAGGGTTGATATGTCATTAAATAAACCAAACCAGAAATAGTTTAGTAATACTCCATTTACCTGTTATTGTTATTGAATAACAAATATTATAGTCACATGATTTTTTTTCAGGTCTTCAGGTTATAGAAATAATTCTTTTTGTTAGTTGATACAATACTTTATCTAATCTTTCACCTCAGACTTAAGTTAAAGGAAGGGTTTTCTTAGATTGGTAGATTTTTTTTTTAAGTATGCGAGTAGCATGATCTTTTGGATTTCAGATAAAGATGGATTTCTTGGAATTTTCTTAATTCTTGTATCATTCTTCTTAATCTTTCCTATTGGTCTTACTGCTTCTGGAATAGTATTTAAATGCCACTTTCTTGCAAATTCTTTTTCTGGGATGTTTTGATCAGACTAGATGGTCATGTCTATGAGATAGCATTATTATTCACAAAACTCTTTACAGGATTATACTTACATAAGTATATTTTGGCATTTGCACTTTTTTCTGGGCATTTATAAGCCTTTAAATTCCTCCACTTATGGTTATTTCAATATTTCACTTCCTTGTACAAACTTATTTCTGAACTGATTTTATGTAAAATTCACCTCCAACCACTTTTGTGCTCATGTTATCTAATGGAACTATTGATTTCAGATTTACTCCAACTGTAGACAACACAGACAGATAATCCTTCTTAAACATTAGGACAACTTAATAAGATCACTTATTTATCCATTCGGCATTCTTCCAAATAACTTAGCAAACATCAAGTTGAGTTGCACTATACAAACTAGGATCTTCTCTCTTTACTTCTTTCAAGTTTTACTTTATTTTTCAGTATATATATTACTAACATTCTTATATATAATGACAATTTTGAAAGAGCAAATTGATGTGTTTTGCCAGTGGTCAGGCATCAAATAGAATGCAAATGATTTTTATTTGTTTATTCACCAATAGTAAAACTGCAGTTTGATTTTTCCAAATTGTCTTTTTCTTTTTCATTCTGTTTGATTTCATTCCAAAGTATTGGAAAAGGTATGAACTCCCTTTATCCTTCTAGGTAAGGATTAAATAGTACCACCACTGTTCTCCTATAAGAATGGCTTTGGCATTAAATAACCCACAAAAGTTGATTTGAAATTAAACTAAGAAACTAAACCAAACAGTTTGGTTCCTACATTTATCAATATGTTGATAGTTTGAGCTGTGACAATCTTAATGAGTTTCCAAACAATCCTTCATTTTCTATGGAAAATATCAAAGCCCTTTTTAGAAGCTTCTAAAATGTTAAACTCAAAAACATAGCACACTGGAAATCCATCTGCTAAAAATGAAAATGCAAATTTTCTCATTGCTTATTTCAATTGAAAATAACCTTTAACCCCCACCTGTCTGTCAAATCTCTTCATCAGTCTGCACGGGATTGATGGTGTGGTGTGGAAAGCCATTATATAACATTAAGTCATCAGAGTGCCATGCCTAGTATTTTTTTTTCATAGTATCTCTCAGATAAATGGTGATTACTTGATGTTGCTCATCTCTTTCCCAAGTCATATGCAGCCAATTATACGGGATTATATGGTATTATTAGCAAGAAATTATCCCTTTTCTGATCCGTCAAAATAACTAGAAAACATTAGGTTGCTTTTAGAAACAGGGCACAATAGATGAAAACAAAATAGTACCATTTTTGCTACAGTGACTAATATATAGATTTGTTCCCCCTAATTTCTCAAGAAAAATCCTCTTTCTGAACTGCTTGATTTCAAAAATTTGGGAAATGTTTTCATTTTCATAAAAAGTCACACTGTGATTTCTCATAACTAGCAAAAATATGTGTCATCCAGATGCAAGTATTTAAGTTTTAATGTGATAAAACATAATAAATTAGAAAGACTAATGAAACTAAATAAGAACACATAAAAAGATTACTTACTTTTTTAAAACTTTAATTGATTTCTTATTTTATTTTATTCTAATTGATTTCTATACAAAACTATATATTGGATTGCTTTTAATATATTTGAGAATAAAGCAATAATAGAAATCAATAATACTAAAAACTTGGTTTTGTTCAAACCAGTATGCAAATTATCCACACAATATACCTTTTAAACCTTTATTTCTTAGTGATATATAATACATATTGCTGGATTTTAAATGTATGAATAACATGGGCTGTTTTGAACCAAATCTAACTCAGCTAGATTTTAATAAGGACATTGTTAATAAATAAGATGTTAATTAAGGTTAGATAATAATGATTTAATAATCATTGAGAATGTGATGTAAATAACTATGGGAATTGTGATGTCATTGGTGACATAGTTTCATTTACAGTCAAATACACATAATTTCTATTACATGTTCTACTGTTTAATTTATTTTTTAAAAGCAAAAACTTTTTTTCCAAATACATTTTTGAATCTACTTAGAAATTGTACCAAAATCTTTTTGTTGCCTAATGAGCATCAAAGGTTTGTATACAACTCATCTAAGAGATGAGTTGCCCAGTTGGCTGGGGCTGTGGAATACACCGACTGCTTCTCTGCAGAGGGGTAAGACCTGCCCCCAACGAGTGTCCTGGATATGACACTAAACAATCTGATGGTGAGGTTCCAGCAATGCTGGAGCTTTGGGGAATGCAAAGTACCCCCTTCATTGCCATTGCTCCCAGGTCCACTCTGGCCCGGAGTGGTAGCACCTGATAAGGGTCCTATTTATGGGTTAAATAGAACTACGTGCTTCTTTCACTATACTGATTTTTGCATTTAAACTGCGTATTTATGCTGAATTGTTTAAAATAGAACTGTTTTGACATTGAGACTGCGTACTAGTGCTGAACTGAATTGCTCGAAATAGAACTGTTTTTGACATCTAAACTGTGTACTTATGCTGAACTGAATTATCTGAAATAAAACTGTTTGACATTTAACTCTGTGTATTGCCCAGTCAGCTGGGGCTGTAGAATACACTGACTGCACCTCTGCAGAGGGGTAAGACCCCCCTTAACGAGTGTCCTGGATATGACACTAAACAATCTGATGGTGAGGTTCCAGCAATGCTGGAGCTTTGGGGAATGTGGAGTACCCCTTCATTGCCATTGCTCCCAGGTCCACTCTGTCCCCAGTGTGGTAGCACCTGATAAGTGTCCTATCTATGGGTTAAATAGAATTAACAGCATACTTATGCTAAAATGAATTGTTTGAGTAAAACTGAATAGTTTGAAATAGAAATTACTTTTACAATTAAACCGTACTTACATTTAAACTGCGTGCTTATGCTTAACTGAATTATTTGAAATAGAACTGTTTTTTGACATTAAAACTGTATTTACACTTAACCAAATTGTTACATACAACTGCTTGAATAGTTAGAAATGGAAATGTTTTTGACCATTAAACTGTGTACTTATGCTAAACTGAATTGTTTTAAATAGAACAGATTATTTACATAAAAATGGATTTGGCATTAAATAACCTACAAAGGTTGATATGCCATAAAACCCAACAAACCAAACCTAAGAGATGAGCTTCAGTTCTGGAGCTATGGAGAGTGAGGAGTCATCCATTGGTTATCATTATTCCCAAGTCCACTCTATGCACTTAGCATAATGGTTATCATTGTAAGAAATAGAAACAGTACCCTCAGTCCAACTCCTGGACAAAGCTGTTTGTGTTTCACTTTACATTAATGCCATTGGAAAAGGTATGAATTCATCTTTTCTCTCTTCAGCTATAGATAAATAGGAGAAACTGGGTTTCTTTATCTTTGGTAAGGCAACGAGTATAGCAGAAAGAAAACTCTGAATTCAAACCAGTAATACTCTTTGAATTTTTTTTTTTTTTTTTTTTTTTTTTTTTTTTTTTTATTGCGGACTTTTTTTTCCTCATCTTGGTAGTTTTTGTGTTGTTTCTTCTTTCACTACATTTCGGCCAAATTTCACCTCTGGCCTTCTTCAGGTGATTTACCGTGACCTCAGATAGGAATGCTGAGTTTTGTAACCGTATCCCCAGTAATTACTGCCTTCCATAGTTGTTGTCACGTTTTTGACCAAGTAAACCTCTGGCCGGCTTGGGTAGGATTTGAAACCGCTATCTTCTGACAATGCTCACCTGGAACCGTAGAGACTCAACGCCTTTATCCACTGCGCCACAGGCCCCAAAGGGCAATTAAGGATGGATCTTTTGGTCTTATAAATCCTTATCTGTTCTTCCAGAGTCGGGTCCGTACCGAATTTTTGTACTTGTCTTTAATTGGAATCATTTTGAGATGAGGTTTCTTAATCTGAGAATTAATTTTCTTTTTTTTCTTTTTTTTTTTTTTTTTTTAAGTCCGCAATAAATTAAAAAAAATTAATTCTCAGATTAAGAAACCTCATCTCAAAATGATTCCAATTAAAGACAAGTACAGTAATACTCTGCTTAATAATTAACATTGTGGCAGAGTGGTTGGATGAATACATATTCCCAGTATCATCTGATGTGGAGTGGTAGTACCTGTTAAGGTCTCATGTATGGGTCACATATATCTATTTGAAAATTATTAGTATTAAATTGGAATACTTAAAACTATATAACTGTGCAAATTACTTGTGTTAAGAATAGTTACTTGAAGCTATAATTACTTATAAACAATTATTATTAGTTACTTGAAACTCTATAATTGCTAAAAAAAACTGACTTTAACATTAAATAAACCAACAAGGGAGTGATATAACATAAAACCAACCGACTAAACCAACCCTAAACTTTTGGAGTTGTTATAGCGCATCCACACACACAAACAAAAAACTAACACCCACTTCTTTCTTATGTCTACTGCAAATTTAAAACAATCTAACACTACTTGGCCCTCATGCCAGGTGAGCTTAACTAAATGAACTTTGCGTCAAGGATTCATCTATGTCTAAAGTGTTCAAAACCATGCTTTCATGTAATTATTTACTAAGCTTAAGTGAATTATGACACAAGGCCTTGAAGTATGAGGCACCATTGAGGATTAGACTTACTTGTAAGGATCTAGTAGCCTTGTTCACTAACCACAAAATGAGCCCATGTTTTCATGTATATCTCTGTATTAATTTTATTCTTTGTAAAGATCACTTACTTGAGTGTACATGACTTAGATTTTATTTATAAAACAAAAGAACAATTTTTTTAGTTCAGATGCCATCTTGCTGCTTTCTACCATGCTCTTTTATTTCATCGCTCCCCTCCTTGAGGAATGACTATTTTAGTTTGAACATTTATATCAACATAATAAAATGGTCTATGTAAACTATTGTTTACAATCATCTTATTTTCTCTTAATGTGTTTCCTTAATTATATTTTTCATATGGACTGTTTACCTATTATGAGGGGTGCTAAAAAGTTCTCAGCCTAACCAAGTATGTTATTCCATATATTCATTAGCTCTATTAGCAGGGCTTAGAATATTCTAACTGTATTCCTTGCAGAAGGGCAAGACCCCTCAAAAAGGGGTATCCTAGGTATGACACTGAACGATATCGGATAGTGAGGCTCCAAATCTGGAGCTATAGGGAGTATGGAATACCCCTTCATTGCCATTACTCTCAGGTCCACTCTGACTTGGAGTAGTAGTATCTGTTAGGATCCCATCAGTTGATCAAATAAATCTGTTTAAAAATTATTTGTATTAGATAGGAATACTTGATATCATATAACTGTGTTCAAACAAATGATTATAGATAAATAAAATAGTGCAATGGAACATTAAAAATAATGTTATGATTACAATCATTTAGAAATTAATTAAATTTTGGTATTAAATAAACCATAAAGAGTTGATATGCCATTAAACAAATAAACCAAACTAATTCATATATTCGTTTGACAGTTAAACATTTACTAATTTTCTTTTAACTCATCAAAAAAATTTTTTTTGAAAATGTAATTCCTGTGTGCAAAAAAATTGAGCTTAGGTTCGTTTAAAAATGTTATTAACAAAATGTGTTTACAAATCATGTGTATTTGATATATATGTATAAAGAAGATTTGGCATTAAATAACCAAACCAAACCATCTACTGTAACTCAGCCAAAATGACTGCATTAACTTAATCCACCATTTCAGGTGTGCTTGCTATTATGAGCTTGTCTGCATTTTGGTTAATATTTCAACCTTCTTTAAACAATTTATCTTATTTGAAAGCATTTATTTTATTTTTACTAAAATATACTTCTCCATTCACATCATTTACACTTTTCAGCCACCAGAAATTTGATAACAGTTTTCTGTTCAAGCCTGGAGCACTTTAATTTGCTGCCATTTTGAATAGCCTCAAAATAAATATTTCTGTAAGATTAAAATAATTTTTGCTATAAACCAATTCCAAACAATGCAGAGCTTACATTTGTGGAAAAAATACTTCTGAAGAAAAAATTTCTTTTTCTTTTTTTTCTTTTTTAAAATCTCCCTTTAATTATTGAATAACCCTCTTATTTACCAACCCCCTCTGCCATGAGCAGGATGTGACTCAAGGTCAATTTTTAAGTGGATTACTGCTGGTTTGAATTCAGGATTTTCCTTCTCCTATACTGGTTGCCTTACCAAGGCTAAAGAACTCAGTCCACCTTACTATTTACCAATAGCAGGTGGGAGAATAGATGGATTCATGCTTTTCCTGAGACTATTAGCACAAAGTGAAATGCAAACAGCTTCATTCAGGATTTAGACTCTGGTCACCAATTCCATTTTCTATGTCAATAAATGTTGCACTAAGTGCTTCTTTCTTTTGTAACTTCTTTTGTATATAGTTAATTTTCTTCATACATAACTTTCTGTGTCATTTAGTTCCCTTTTAAACTTACCTCTACCTATACAGATGGTACATTAATTTTTTTTATAAATCAAATTACAAGGACTGATTGTCAAGTACTTTAGACATTGAATAAATCCACAGACAGCAAAAATAATAAAAAAGTAATTGCAATTTTCTCATTGATCTGATAAGTATCAAGTTATAAAAATTGACTTTAACTTGACCTCAGACTTAATCCATTCAAGGCAATACCAATTTATTCTGATTTAAATACAGCTCAGCATATTAGAACACCGACTAGAAAAATAGGTTAAACTCGGATCAAGCTCCTATGGGCTTATAATTGATATTTGCTTCTATTCCTTCTATGTTCTTTTACTTCCTCCTTACTCCTGTGGGGGAGGGAAAATATTGCAGAGATTGTACAAACTCTTCATTCATCTTTGTGTAAAATTCCTTGATCCATTTGATTATCCTGATCTTAACTTAAAATTATATATGATCCATCTCACTACAGGTATATATTTACCTAACCCCTCTGCTACAAACAGAATGTAATGTAAGGTTAATTTTTTAAGTGGAGTACAGGTGGTATGAATTCTTGAAAAAGACATGAATCCACCTATTTCTCCCTCCCCACCAGCTAAATACTAGGGTAGATTAGGTTCTTTAGCTTTGGTAAGGTAATCAGTCTAGAAGGAAAACTGAATTCAAGCAAGCTGTACTCCACTTAAAAATTGACCATGTGCCTCATCCTGCTCATGATGAAAGGTTTGGATAAATACATAAAACTCAAATGATACATTCAGGCCAGATTATTGAACAAACTATGAAATACTTGTCCTAATTAGTGAAGTTTCACAGTGTCAACATTTTGCTGCTGTCATAATCAGACTTAGAAACTCTCATTTGGTAAACTTGCTATGAATTTACCCATTCCTTCTCCCACAAGCAGGATGTGACTCAAGGTCAATTTTTAAGTAGAATACAGCTGGTTTGAATTTTCCTTCTGCAAGACTAATTGCCTTACCAAGGCTAAAAAACTCAGTCTACCCTACTATTTATCTATAGCTAGGAGATAACAAATGGATTTTTGCCTTTCCCAAGAGCATTAGTATGAACTAAAACACAAACAGCCTTGTCCAGGATTTGAACTCTGAATGCCAATTCCATTTCTTATGATGATAACCATGACACTAAACCTGTTTCTCACTACATGTAGACTTTCACTAATGAAATGTTTTATCTCACTACAGTGAGGGGGTGTCCCCATGACATAGTGACTAATGATGTCCTGAACTGCAACATCATAGTGAGTGAGTTCAGCCTCCACTCATGCTATTACATTCATTTCTGGACTAATACTCTAGGAAAAGGTACAAACCTCCTTATCCTATGGATTAAATAGTACCATTGCTGTTCTTCTACAAAAATGGCTTTGGCATTAAATATCCTGTGAAAGTTGATGTGCATCAAACAAAGAATCCAAGCCAAACATCTCATAAGAAGATCTTCACTGGATCCAGATAAGTGCTAAATTCATAAAAATGCCATATCACAAAAAGATTACCTTTAGTAGATAGCAAACCCCTTCATCATACCTTTTAAAATATCATTTGAATCAGTTAAAGTTAGATGATAAGATGTATTAAGTTAAAAAGAATGTGAATTGTTTGTTTGTATTTGAATGTGGATGCTAACACATAAGATCTTGTACAGCTGGTTGGTGCCAAATTAGGGAATGAACCAGATTTACAAGTAATCAGATTAATCAAGGTCTACTACAGTAAATTCTTATTCAATGTGGATGTAATCAAGAAACACTCTCTCCACCACACAATTCTTATTTACTCAGCTGAGCATAGTTTTGCGCAGGGCAGCACCCAGTGAGAATTGAAATCATTAACAATGGTCTTCTTGCCTAATTAGCTAGTTAATCATTACACCACTCAAAGTGCTCTTCCTATCATTTTATTATAGGTCATAAATGGTTAGACAATCTACAAAATTCTTATATTTGCTAATGAAGTTTAAAAAGAGAGGAAATTTTCACTTTTAAACCTTCGTTGTCTTGCAGCTATACTCACATCCACTCATAGGATGGGTTTTAGGAGTAAATACAAAGTCCTGGAGTCCCTAGTTTTAGTTAACACCTAGTCAAGGAGAAAGATAATTCTGAATTCAAAGCTCTGCTGTCTTGCAGCCATATCCACTTATGAGAAATATTTTTGGAGTAAACTGAAGGCACTGGAATCCCTAACATTGTTTTGCAATCAGTCTAGGAGGAAGACAACTCTAAATTCAAACCACTGCTGCATTGCAGCCTTACCCATTCATGAAAAAGATTTGGGGAGTAAACATGAAGACCACTGCAGAGGTGGAGTCCGTCAGACACTTCAATATTGTCTTCTGGCAACTCTTGTAATGACCCTGCGGCCAGTCTGGATCAACCCTTGGCCTTCCCTTGCACATCATGAGTGGTGTGGAAAGGAAAGACATGCTCTTATAAGCAACTGCCTGTCTTTCATATAACTTTGTTCAAACATGCACCCAGGAGAAGTCAGGCATCACCTAATTCAGGCAGAGTTGCTGCAGTTGGAACTGTAACTTCTGCATAGGTTTCTATTTATTATGGTATAAATGCTTTTTCATCATTAGGCTGCAGACTTATTGATTTACCTATATATATTTATACAATAGTGTAGAAGTAATAAGGAAAAGAAAAGTTAATTACAGGAAGTTAGCGTGTCTTATTAAAAAGTTAATCATAACTTGTATTGTATGATATTGATGTATATTTACACAATAGTGCAGAAGTAATAAGGAAAAGAAAAGTCAATTACAGGAAGTTAGCATGTATTATCAAAAAGTTAATCATAATTTATATTGTATGATATTGATGTCTACATTACTTCTGCCCCACTAATATATATATATATATATATATATATATATATAATATATATATATATATATATATATATATATACTCTTTAAGAAAAACAACAAAACCGGTCACATAGGATTATAAATTTATTTCCATCCTGTTACGCATTTTTGAAATTTCCAAAAACATGAAAAAAATTAACATGACTTCTTCAGATCTTTTAGATAAAAAAATAGAATAGACACAGAAAAGTGGGAGGGGATAGAAGAGGGGTGAAGAGTTATATCCTCATTAAGCCCACTTCCGTTTTAAATTTTAATTTCGGTTAGAAATGTAGTAAATTTATTTTTAAAAATATTTTTAATTTTTTAATTACATTTTGACCTAAATTACAGATTTTATATTTAATTAGATTTAAGCTTTAATTAATAACCTTACATAATGATACAGTAATAGATATATTAAACTAAAACAAATATTTAATTTATTTAAAATATTTTAAAATTTCAAAACTATTTAGAAACCATTAATCAGTTACACTTTTTATGCGTAGTACGTATGCATTATATGCTTTTTCACAATTTTCTATCTAACATTTTTTTTTATTTATTCAATTACATTAATTCTCAATTTAACTCTATGCTTCTTTTTTTTTTAATTTTTTTTTTTTTTTTTTTGTTAATTATTTATAGTTTAAATTTAGCCCTATGTCTACAACTAGCTATTAATTCACTTCTCTTATTTAATAATTTTTTTGTCTCTGGAAAAAGCAAAATGTGGATTTTTTCCTCAAGACACAGATTTCTCCTACTATCGAAAGACTTTGGGGTATTAGATCTTTTTTTTTTTTTTTTCTTGTTTTTGGAAATTTCAAAAATGCGTAACAGGATGGAAATAAATTTATAATCCTATGTGACCAGTTTTGTTGTTTTTCTTAAAGAATTTATTGCTCTGTATTATTGTTACATTGAGCTCTTTACCAGGAAAATTTAAATATTCATTCATGAATAATTTCTTGTCCTGATGGAATTACTCCCAACTCCGGTTTAACTGGACCAAAGAATACCTATATATATATATATATATATATATATGTTATTGGTGTGGAAAATAAATGTAGTGAACTAATCTCAAATTACAATTGAGGCTGTTGACAATGAATCCATCTCTTCTCTTCCTGTAGCTCTGCATAAAATAGTAGGGTAGATTTGGCTCTTAAGCAACCAGTCTAGGAGAAGAATGACTCTGAATTCAAACCCAGGAACTGGAGTCCTGTAGACAATCTGATGTTGTATTTAAGCTTATTCTGGTAACTCCTGTTATGAATCTGGTACCAAATGAACTATGTTTCACACACATACACATTACTGAAAAATAGTTTAGAAAGTCAATGTCATTGTTTATGAAAATACCTAGATAGATAAAATATTCTAAGTTACAGATAGGAATGTCATTATGTTATTCACTTGAAAAAAAATAGGTCCTTTCATTTGACAAGTGACATTCTTTTAATTGAATAATTCCATTTTACATTTATCCAACTGGATTACAATGAAGTTTATGTTATGATGTAATTAGAATATTTTATTATAAAAGTAGTTTGAGACTAGATAGTGAAAGTAAGCAGAACAGACCAGGGTCAACAGAAAAATAGAATCAGCAGCAGATTAGAGTGGCAGTAGACCTAGAAATGGGTGGTCATGACCCTGAAGGTCTTGTGGGGTCAGACAGGACAATCAAAAGATGAAAGAATGTCAAATAAAAGCAAATATAACTTATCTTAAGTTTAAGTGACTCACAATTCCATCTTTCCAACAATGACTTAAAGAACTTCACAAAGGCAATAAGCACTGAAAGATCATCTGTTTAAGCAGGTAGTTGTCTTGTTTATTCACCTCTCAACTACAGATGATAACTGCCACTGTTTGTTTGTTTCTCCTAAAAAAGAGCCACTGGAAGGGTCTTCATAATAGTGCCCTCATGTATTGAGTCACCTCCCCTTGTAACACTGTGTCTTCATTCATGGATGGCCTTTAAAATGTTTTTCCATCATAAGCAGAAACATTTATGTTGTCCTTGTGACCAAATAGCACTCTTAACTCTGTATTAGTTAACCAAGAATCCACTCAGAGTGTGGGATTATTATTCCAATACAAGCTAAATAAATTAGTAATTCTATCTTACTAATTACTAAAGGCATGAATTTATTCAGGGACAGACAGAAATACTTGAAACCATATAACTATGCAAATTATTTATATCGGATCAAAATACTTGAAATTGTATAACACCATGCAAAATAATTGTGTTAAGAATAATTACTTGAAGCAATAATTATTTACAAATGATTATTTTTAGTTACTTAAAGCCATATAATTGTTTTGTAAACAAAAAAGGAAATACTGAATTCAACATTAAAAAATCCAACAAGGGTTGACTTGCCATAAAACCAACAAATCACAACCTGGTATCAGTTAATTCTTCCAAGTTAATATCCTTGTTATGTTATTTGTCTGTTTTTTATTCTAAACATGAGTATATGACTTTTTGTGCTATTTCATTGAACTCATGATCACTAGGTAACTAGATATGTTTTAGCTGATGTTTTTATCCACTAGGCCATAGGATAATCTGGTGGTGATAACCTAACATCATTTGTCTGCCACTTCAACTGAATCAGTGTGTATGTCTTCTTGCACTATCCATATTGTAATCATGTGGTAGATTTTTCTTTCTTGTCTTAAGAAGGTTAATGTTCTTTCTTACTTAATTAGAAGCTTCTATATGGTGTTCACTTCTATGCTAGGCCTACTGAGGAGGTTATTAGAGCCTCATATATAAGCAGGTTCTTCCTACTACTTTATCTTCTAGGAGGTTAACAACTATAATAAACACCCAAAGAAAGCCAGAAAGTACAATGGTAGAAATCTTCTAGCTATAACAACCAAGATGAGGACACTAGTCCAAGTACATCAATGTATAATCTTAGTACAGTTCACCTCATGTTTTTTTTCTGTCTGTCCATTACTGCATAGTTCAAGGATGGTTAGAGCTTTAACCACCCAATCTTCTTTGGTTTTTACTGGGGATATCAGAGCATGTTTTTAGTATATTAGCTGAAAATTTCCTAACCTGAAACCAAAGTTAAAACATTTTTTCTATGACTTCTTTCTAGTTACTGGAAAATCATAATAATTTCATGATAATCATGATAATTTCTATTTATCTAGAATCATTTGTTTGCTCATTATTATGATATCAACTATTCCTATCTAATATAAATAATTTGCAGACAATTAAGTGGTTTCAAGTATTTCTATCTGACAATAATAATTCTATTTAATATTAATCATTTGTTAGCAGTTTCAAGTACTCCTATCTAATGATAATTTTCAAACAGATCTATTTGACCCATAGATGGGACCCTAACAGATACTAGTTCTCCGGGTCAGAATGGACCCGGGGGTTATGGCAAAAAAGTATACTCCACACTCTCCAGAACTAGTTTAATGTCATACATAGGAAAATTTGCTTGTAATTTGAGAAATGGCCACCAGGTGGACATAAATATTAACCTTTCTGATATTTAATAGTTTATAAGTCTTTGCAAAAATATACTTAAGTGTTACTAAATTAAATCCTAACCATAAGGCAAGTTTTCAGCTTTTAATCCTTATTCTTCATTTCAGAAATTGAAACATAACACTTTGCTTTCACATTATATCTTGACTTTCATAGTTTTCAAGTTATGTCACTAGTTTGAAACAGTTATTCTAATTTTCTTCTATTGTACAAACCAGGAATGATTTGATTGGAATGGAAAAAATTCTGTTGATTTACATTGATTTTTGACTAAGTCCCTCCTCCACCTGAACTGATTTGTGACATATATATCAAAATAGCACTATATATGTAATAATTAGAAGATATAAGTTTTGTCAGCCCAGGTGATTGGGTTAATTTTGTAAATGTTCTAGAACTGGGATGATATCTGTAAAAAAAAAAAAAAAAAAAAAAAAAAAATGATAATTTCTATGGCAAGTTGTTTTGTTTCTCAAGTCCCTCTATTCATTTGAAATGAAAGCAAGCCCTTTTTACAGTTAGCCAAGTGTATCATTTTTTTATTAACATATCAAAAGAACTGTCCTCCACAACAAACTGAAAGTTAAAACCAAATCTACTGAGGTGTTGATAAGGACCTAATTCTCCCTGCTATTATAATGTTGATATTATGTGCACTCTACTGAAAAGAAAAAAAAAAGAAATGACTTGAAATTTCTACACAAGCTGTCAAAAAGATATTTACTTTCTTAAGCAAATGGTAGACAATTTTCTTTTTATTCTTTGTTTTTTTTTATGTTTTATACTAGATATGCTCCAAAAGTAATGCACTCTATTTACCTCCATGAAAACTACAACAGATACAGAGAATGCCCTGATACCATTAGATAAAGCAAGTTTTCAGCTATAAAATGCTATTTTTCTACATTGTTTCTACCATTAGCTATGCATTTTTGTCAGCATTGAATACTCTCTTGTTTCTCATTGATAACTATCCTTATATTTCTGAATAAAAAAAATAATCAAATAAATATAATTCTTTTTTAATTTTGTAACAAATAATTAGCCCTTTTTCATATCTAAATTCTAAGAAAACTTTGAAAAACTCAAAGCTTCCTGTTTATTTCTATGGGAGATACAGGGAGCACAGTAAAATCATTGGATAGAGCAAGTTTTCTGCTTCTAAACATCTTTAATCATGTAAGGAAAATTAACTTGATAACTATCCTTATATCTCTGAATGAAAAATAATTACTAATGTTCTTCTGTTTAAATTATTTTTTAAAAGCTAAAATGTATGAACGACTTTTTTCAAATACATTTTTGAATTTATGTAGAAAATGTTGTTTCTAAAAGGCACCATAAGCATGAAAAGTTTGAGTACAACTTGTCTAAGAGGATGAACAACATTTCCTTACAACTCGGGAATTGTACTCATAAAACAGATGTATCTTAGGTATAATACTAAACTACTTCCATTGCCCTGTTAGCAGGACTTAGAATACACTGACTGTATCCACTGCAAAGAGGTAAAATCCCTCACCCCTTAAAAAAAATGACATTAAACTGCATCTGATGATGAGACCCCAGTTTTGGAGATCTGAACTGTGGAGTACCTCTTCATTGCTATTACTCTCAGGTCCACTCTGATTTAAAGTTATATCTATGGATCAAATAGTTAAAAATTATTCATATTTGATAGGACCATGTGCAAAAAAATCTCTTAAACAGCTACACAAAAATGTAAATATGGACATGATTCCTTAACCTCTAAGCATAAAATATCCCTAGATAGGTTGATATACCATTAAAATCAATCAATCAATCATAAACTGCTTCCAATGAGACTCTAGTTTTGGAGCTTTGAAGTGTATAGAGTCATCCATTCATTACCAGATCCACCCTATACCTATTAGGATCCCATCTATGGGTCAAATAGAGAATCAAATGTTTACTGGTTCAGAATGATTGTGAAGATACATTTTACCATATATAATTTGAGACCATAATTATTTAACTCTCTTTAGCATGAAATGACCCAACAAGAGTAAATATGCTATAAGACAAACAAACCAGATTTTGCAATCAATAATTTTCATATTTAAAAGCTCTCAGGCAACCATCACTCAACATCTGTTTCCATGACAATTTCCATCAACAAATTCCATTATCCTTTTTAAAATAATTAAGCTAATAAAGCTGTGTAAGTGAAAACATATGAATAGATTGTTAATTTTAAGGTGCCCATGGTGTAATAGTTATCATCGTAGGAAATGGACACGGTGACACGAGTTCAAATCCTGGATGAGACTGCATTTCACATGGCACTAATGCCCTTGGTAAAGGTATGAATCCAATTATTCCCCCTCCATCTATGGATAAATAGTAGGGCAGACTGATTCTTCAGCCTTGTAGAGACAACTAGTCTAGGAGAAGGAAAACTCTGAATTCAAACCTGTTAAACTCTGCTTAAAAATTGACCTTGTGTCATATCCTATCCGAGTGGAGGGGTTGGTAAATATGGATTGTTAATTTTAACAATTCCTCACACTTAGTAACATGTAACAGGTTATAATAGGTACCAACAACAAGGAACAATTACTCACATAAAATTGCCCTGTCGGCTGGGGCTGTATAATACACCGACTGCTTCTCTGCAGAGGGGTAAGATCCCCCCACCCCACCTCAACGAGTGTCCTGGATATGATACTAAACAATCTGATGGTGAGGTTCCAATAATGCTGGAGCTTTGGGGAATGTGGAGTACCCCTTTATTGCCAATGCGCCCAGGTCCACTCTGGCCCGGAGTAGTAGCACCTGATAAGGGTCCTCCTATCTATAGGTTAAATAGAATTAAGACATAGTTTGAGTTTACTGTTTTTTGCATTTAAACTGTGTATTTATGCTAAACTAAATTGTTTAAAATAGAACTATTTTGACATTTAAACTATGTACTTATACTAAACTGAATTGCTCAAAATAGAACTGTTTTGATATCTAAACTGTGTACTTATGCTAAACTAAATTATTTGAAATAAAACTGTTTTTACATTAACTCTGTGTATTGCCCAGTCGGCTGGGGCTGTAGACTGTACCTCTGCAGAGGGGTAAGACACCCCCCATGAGTATCCTGCATATGACACTAAACAATCTGATGGTGAGGTTCTAGTGATGCTGAAGGTTTGGGGAATGCAGCACACCCTTTCATTGTCATTGCTCCTAGGTCCACTCTGGCCCTGAATGGTAGCACCTGATAGGGCCCTATCTATGGGTTAAATAGAACTAACTGCATACTTATGCTAAACTGAATTGTTTGAATTAGAACTGTTTGACTAAACTGAAAAGCTTGAAATAGAAATGTTTTTGACAAACTGTACTTACATTTAAACTGCATGCTTATGCTAAACTGAATTGTTTGAAATGGAACTGTTTTTGACATTGAAACTGTACTTATACTAAACTGAATTGTTTGATATAGAACTGTTTTGACACTTAACTGTGTGTAAACAAAATCTGTACTTATATTAAACTGAATTAGCTCTGTTTGAATAAACTGAATAGCTTGAAATAGAAATGTTTTTGACAATTAAACTGTGTACTTATGCTAAACTGAATTGTTTGAAATAAAACTGACTATTTGCATAAAAATGGATTTGGCATTAAATAACCTACAAAGGTTGATATGCCATAAAACCCAAACAACCAACCAACTGACCCAAAATATATATTTCATTTCGACTTCCAAAAATGTTTATTTTTGTTTCTTGGACTTCAAGTTATGCTCTGATTTTGATTTCTTAAATTTCAAAAAATGTTTTTTCTACTTAATTCCTTCGACTTTAAATCATACAAAGTATTGCTATGGTGTTTTATTAAAAACTAAAACTTTAATAGAAAAGTATTAACACTTATCCTAACAATATGGAGAATTTTCCCCCTCCCCCCCCCCCCCAAAAAAAAATAATGCTGTTAAGCTGCTTTTCTGGGGGATAAGAAATGTGATTATCTGAATTAATGACAATGGTGAGAATTTGTAGTTTTGAATTTCTCCCTTTAACTTTTTTAACTTGAGACCAAACTGTTCGATGAGTTGTCCTGAGAAGTCAAAGTTATGGGGCTAAACTTCATACATGTTCTATTTTCAACATATTAGGAATAATAAAACTGAAATTGGCGGGAGCAGTACTCAACAGATGTTGCAAGCTGACCCAGAGAAGAAAGAAGACACAATTTATTGATTTAAATTTTTTTTTTGACCAGCCTATTCTCTACCATTTTTCAAGTGAAATTTTGTCTAGGCTAATGTTCATTATATGTAATAATCCAACAAAAAACACAATATGGATTTTTTTTTTTTTTTTAAGTAAAAAAAAAAGACATATTGGAAATTGACTGGTTTTATAGCAATACATAGTTTACTAGTGATTCCTATTGTATTTTATATTATAATCAGATAACCTGTGAACCTCCTATTGTAATTTCCATCCATGATGATATTGATACTTCTATTTAAAAAGGAGTGATGGATTCTTATTAGTATTTCATGGTTATCTCTATTATATCATTGAGAACTTAGATGCTTAAAAAATGATGTTCATTGCAAACACAAACACTACAACATTATCATTCACTTGCAAATTAGATTTGTAATTATTTTATTCTCTAAGAGCATTTTTAAGTGTATTGCTTTAATAAAAGTCCTCCAAGAATCTGCTACTGTTTTTGGTAATTTATGCTTACATACAAACATAATGAGAATTTTAGTAATATATAAATAGATAGATTTATGATTTAATTTATTTTAACAGACATTTGATCAGTTACAACTTTATAGATTAAGTATGATTTTGTGGTCAAAAATATAATATAGAATTTTTATACATCAAGTATTCATGTTATGTACTAATAATCTACTTATATATATATATATAAACTTTTATTAATTCTTATCTAAGGATCTAGATTGTTAAAACTTTAGTGTATGAGTTTTCACATCTAATATTTATTCTATATTGCTCTACATATTGAGTCTTGAAGACTATTTTCTTTTTGTTTTTTTTTTTCAGTTTTTACTTGACAATTTCAAATGTCATATAACCTCATCATACTACAAATAATAATGAAAATTTCCATTATTATAACACAAGGTTTTGTTATAAACTGTTATGGTGATGTAGAAATAGAATTTTATGTTAAATTTAATAAAGTTCAATGAAAAATAAAATGTTGCTCATTTTATGGGACAAAAAGAACTCCTAAACTGCAATCAGCTCTGTTGATAAATAAACACTTAAAGATATCAGTTGTCTAAATTTCTGAGACGAAGCTTGCTGATTTATATCATTAAGGGTTTTCGGACTATTGTCTTCATCTTTATTGTTATTTCCACAACGTTTCGGCCGATATGTTTAAATATATATCAAAAATTAGTTTTATAAATTATAATTGTTTTTATTTATAAGAATGGGACAAAACTTAGGATCAATTGTTATCTTTACTCAATTTTACTTTTAGCTGAGTATTCACTAAGTATGGAACATAAACAAGAAAATGCAAAGTTTTTGATACTTTATAAGTACAATGGGTTGCAAATAGCACAACATTTTTTTTATCACTATTAAAACTGAATTAACAATTTTCTAGCTTTTAATTTACTCTTTGAAGTATATATTTATATCTACTATATCACTATTTCGTAGGCAAACTAGATTAAAAAGAAGAATCAATGTGACTGAAAAAATTTTTAATTCTATATGTAGACTTTTCTTTTCGGCATGAATAAGCCCAGGTAGAAAGTTATGCTTTGAAGAAAAAAACTTTAGTTTGGCATTACATTTATTATACTCATATATTTTTTCATGTATGAGAAAATTTAAATGCTGACAGAAAAAAATTTTTGACTCTATTATTGCACTCATATTTCTGTAAGATAACTTTTAAAACACTTATTTACTAACATTGGAAGTATATATCTAAACTTATATTATTGAGTTTTTGATCAAGTGTCTAGCGTAATGTTATAATGAAATCAATTATATTTCCATGACTATGAACCTGTTAAGTAATTTCAGAGAAACATACAATTATACATACCCTGTTTATTTCAGAATTAGTTAATAAAACTTACATTGCATACATTTTTCTATAATTCCTTTAATAATGAATTATTTAAAAATTTTGCCTTCAGAAATAAAGCCATACATTCATACACACACATTTTTTATATATATAACATTTGATATTTCACATATCTCTTAAATGTCAATGCAGGTTAACTTATTGAAACCGTAAGTTGTTCTTTCAAAAAAAAAAAAAAAATCAGATAAATAAAACAACAATCAGATTCATTTTATTTAGTAATTCTTAAAAAAAATTATATATTGTTTTATTACTAATTTTCTTTTAGTTGTTTGTGCTGCGTTAAACTTTAGAACCATTTTTAGAGCTATCAACCAGTTTACCTACTCAAGTAAATTCTATTATTGAAACTTAGAATCATACATCTATTTATTTTTACTTTAATAATGAATTTTATTTTAAAATGTTGCTTAAGTTGGACTATAGAAATATTTTTCGTTGTTTTGTTTTTTTTTTTACATATATTTTACTTATCTCTTAAATGTCAATATAAGTTTACTTATTGAAAAAGTAAGCTGATATTTTTGAACGGAAAAAATCTTATTAATACAATGAAAAAAAGACAGTAATTTCATATGGAAATGAAAAAAGTAAAACAACACTAAATCGTTTCATTACTAACTTCTGTATTTAGTTCTTTGCATTAGAATTAAAACCCTTCATTTTTCTGGGGTTTTTTTCTATTTACTTACCTTGAGTTTTGAAGTCAATAAGGCATTTCTTCTGCACATGCAGTGCCCTCTCTGTGTAGTGTATGTGTACCTATCCTTCTAACGTGGTTACCTGTAGAGAGGCACTAAAGCAACTCACTCACATTCACCTAGACCAAGGCTTAAGGCTCTCTACTTGTCAAAAGAAATTGGGTCAACACTTTAAAAATAACATAACTAGAAAAAAAAAGCTTACTTTTTCCTTTTTTTTCTTTTTCCTTTTTTTAATTAATACCATCTAAATTTATAGATGTTTCTTAAATGTTATTAATTCAACTTCTTAACTACAGCTTATCATTGTTTTTTTTTATTCTTCTAATATGAAACTATCTGTATTTTTAAGAATCGCTGTTTAGACTTTTTAAAAGATGAGTTATGACATTTTTTGTTTTAATTCATTAAAAGCAAATATGAAATAAAACAAAAATGCACATTCACACAAACCAGTTTTCCAATTACCAACTCAATTGAAATCCTTTGTTTTTATTACATCTCATCACATACAAATAAGTCTATAATCAGACATGTAGTCATTAGAAGGATTCTGATCTGAAATTTTCATTGTATAATATTTGATCTATGTGATTACTGGAAAAGTATTAGGTTAAGTGCATCGACAAAAAAAAAATTAAAAGATGTTCTTATTAGGCTACAGACTTATTGACCTAACTTTGGATTTACAGATGACAAACCAATACTATACATGTCTCAGACTCAATTAACTTTAAAAAACTTATAGCAAATATGTAACACACACACACACACACACACACACACACAATACAGATTTATACTTGTTATATGTGCAAATACATACACACATATAAAGAGTACTCCTTCATTGCCATTACTCTCAGGCCCACTCTAATCTAAAGTAGTAGTACCTGTTAGGGTCCCATCTATGAGTCAAATAGATCTGTTTAAAAATTATTTGTAGGCAATAGAACCATATGCAAAAACTATTCTTAAGAAACAACAAAAAATATGTAAATATGAATATACAATGAATGTGATTTTCTAACCTCAAGGCATAAAATAACCCTAGACTAGTTGATATACCGTAAGAATCAATCATTATACACATATGACTGGATCAATTAGTTTGTAGCCTGACACAACTATTGGCTAAATTTTCATCTGAAGTTTTCACTTGTATTATATTCAATCTATATGATCTATAAAGAAGCATTGGATTAAGCATGTTAACAAACAAGATTATTTACAAGTATATATCCATTGCATAAAATAAACGTTTCTTTTATTATTAGGATATATGGAACAACCTACATATGTTAAGGATTATCTTATAATCCAGAAGCTGGACTGGTGTTTCTAAAATACCACGTTACAATAGGTTAATATTTCTAAACTACTACTTGCATGTTCGTGCAATGTTATTTTCATTGGAAATGGAAATGGCAAATTTAGTTAAAAGCCTGGATGAATCTGTTTGTTGTACAATGCCCTTATAAAAGGCTTGGATCCATCTCTTTTACCTCCAGCTAATGGTAAATAATAGGTTCTTTATCCTTGATTAGGCAACCAGTCTGTATTCAAATTAACTTTACTCTGTTTTTAAAAAAATGGCCTTGGTGAAAGAGTTGGGGAAAAACATACATAGGTTAAGGATTATTTCATAATCCAGAAAGTGAACTGATGTTTCAAAAATACCAAGTAACAGGAGGGCAATGAATTATTTTTATTTGTCTATTGATTTAGGAAATATCTTTTGAATAAATGCTTGATCATTGAGGTTCTTGCAACCTGAGCAAAATTTCTTGGACTATCTGATTACTGTGCTGTGATCAATTGTACTTTCACCTTACATACAACAAATATTTTTGGTTGATTCCGTGGTGTCAGTGTACCAACTACCACAATACTACCAACCACAGTAGGCACCTTCTACAGCTTGTAAACCAGTCAACTGGAGCTATAGAATACACCAACTGCAAACCTCCCCTCTCCCAATGAATTTTCTGGATTGGGCATTAAAACATCTGATAGCGAGGCTCCACCATTGAAACTTTGGGGAACGTGCAAGACCTCTTCATTGCCATTGCTCCCAGGTCTACTCTGACCCAGAACACCTGATAAGGTCCTATCTACTGATCAAATAGAACTGTTTGACATTTAAACCGTGTACAAACAAATAACTTATGTTGAATTGAATTGTTAGAAATAGAACTCTTTGACCATTTAACTGAATGCAAATGAATGAATAATGTTGAATAGAATTATTAGTGTTAAATAGCAATACTTGAAACTCTTTAACTGTGTGCCTAAATTGAATTATTGATATTACATAGTGTTGGGTATCACCCACCTTTTTCCACACAATGAACTAGTCCATCTGCTATATATAGCAGTAGCTACTAATACCAGAGCAGAGTAGAAGGTGAAGAGCAGCTTCTTATAGGAATAGTATTAGAGCGTTGGAGACTGGAGATCGCACTAGATCACCTTACTTGCTACCGTAATAACGGAAGCCAATACTATCATTGGACTATATCATTATTCTGTATTCACTAATTATATATTCTTGTCTACTAATAGTCTGTCTATTGTATATACTTTTTCCTAAGAATATATCTCTATTTCCTCTCATATCATGGTTTGTCTTTTATCTAATATCACAAGCGTTCACTAACCAGAACGCAACACATAGCAATACTTAAAACCATTTGATTGTGTGCAAATGAATTAAGTGTTGAATAGAATAATGTCTTAAATAGCAATACTTGTAACCACTTCACTGTCTGCAAACAAATGATTAATATTGAATAGAATTATTAGTGTTAGATAGCAATAATTGAAGCCATTTAACTGTGTAGAAACAACAGCAATGCTAATGTGCAAACAAATTAGTTCTAACTCATTTGAAAATGAAATTACCAACAAATTATTCACTTACAAATCATATATATATATATATATATATATATATATATATATATATATATAAGGCTCATTAAATAAGTTTCCAGACTTTTTTCATATGGGCACTTTTATTGATAGTACACACATGAAACTCTAGTTCCCTTTGAAGTAATCTCCTCCGGTTGCAATGCACTTGTTGTACCATTCCAACAACTTCTGGAAGTCCTCTTGTGTTAGAGTGTCAATGACCTTCGTCACAGCCTCTTTCATCTCCTCAATTGTCTCATAACAACAGCCTCTAAGTTTTTCCTTGAGCTTAGGGAATAACCAAAAGTCTCAGGGAGTAAGGCCTGGACTATAGGGAAGGTGAGGAACTGTCTTGCCCATCTTGGTCAAATAGTCAGTGACAAAGATGGAGTTGTGGACTGGTGCATTGTCCTGGTGGAAATGCCACTGACCTGATTTGAACTGTCTTGCCCATCTTGGTCAAATAGTCTGTGACAAGGATGGAGTTGTGGACTGGTGCATTGTCCTGGTGGAAATGCCACTGTCCCGATTTGAAGAGGGCTGGCCTCTTCCGACGGAATCTCTTCCTGAACTCCCTTAAAACCTCAACATAGTATTCCTTGTTGACTGTCTGTCCAGTGGGAACCCAGTGCATGTAGATCATGCCAGTGTTGTCAAAAAAAGGGATCATCAAAAGTTTGTGGTTGGATTTGCTCTGTCTGGCCTTCTTGGGTCTGGGAGAATTAGCATGTTTCCACTGGGATCTCTGTCTCTTGGTCATAGCAGTAGATCCAGCTATCATTGCAGGTCACCAGAGTATCAAGAACTGCATGATCTGATTTGATCAGCTTGACCATCTCCCTGCTGTCATGACAATGTCTTTCTATCTGATCTTCTCTGAGCACCCTTGGGACAAACTTTGTGCAAATCTTCCCCATCTTCAGTTCTTCGTGAATAATTGTGTGTACAGTTCCCGCACTGACACCAAACTGTGCACTTATTGTCTCTATAGACACACAACGGTCCTTATCCATGAAATTCTTTATTTGGCCAATCAACTCTGGTGTTCTGACTTCCTTACTCCTCGCACACCTCTCATCATCCCTCACAGACTTCCTGCCTTCCTTGAATCTCTTATGCCACTCAAAAACTGATGCTCGATTCATGCAAGATGCTCCAAAAGAAATCTGAAGCATTCCATATGTTTCTGTGGCATTTTTCAAAGTTAAAAACAGAATTTTATTGCATATCGTTCTTCTAAAGTGTCCTCACATCCAGATTGCATTTTTGAAATTCACCAGCTGTAGCAGTCAGGCTTTAGTAGGGTGTATTCCAATTGCTGCTGTAGCTGTTCCTTTGAACCTGAAATCATAAAAATTGGTCAGTCATCTCATAAGATGTATAGCAATAACATAGTGAATTTTCAAGAGTGTACAACAATTTTAAATGTCTGTACAAAAAAGTCTGGAAACTTATTGAAGGCACCTCGTATTATATATATATATATATATATATATAAATGAATGACTGGTGTTAAATGGTGACTGTTACATTACAATACTTGAAACCATTTAACTTTGTGCAAACAAAGGATTAATAGTAAATAGAATTATTCTTATTAGATAGAAGTACTTGAAATCATTTGACTGCATGCAAAAAATTAAACTTATTTCAAAATATTATCAACAAAATATCAGTTGTCTAACAAAATGTGTTTACAAATCATATATCTAATATATATGTAAAAACAGGATTTGGCATTGAATAACCTACAATGGTTGAACTGCCATAAAACACAACCAAACCAAACCATTCAACAGCTTGAACAACTTTAGTCATGTGATATACATACTACAAACTAGCACATCATCCTAGTACTTCCAATCTACAGAGTTGTTTGACCAAAATCAAATGGTGGAGTCTCAAAATAACAGACCAACAATTTCCCTAAACTGAAATCTGGTATATCAGGAAAACTAAATTTGTCAGTAGGCCTTAGATATTTGACTGACTCCTTACGAGTAACAACCTGTTTAACTTGCTTGAAATGATTCATTGTTTTTTTTTTTCTTTTTTTATAAAGTATAACCATCATTTTTTTAACATCTTTTATACCAAATATTTTCAATTTAAAAAAAAGGGTATGTGACAAGATTTTAAAAACATTTTTGTTATCACTTGAAGGTTTTATTCTTGCAAAATAGAATTGAGGGATTAAATTGAATAGAATTAAACATGTGCAAAGGCATAATGGAATAAGGAAAACTCAAATAAATTGTTTGATTTATTTATTTTCAACATGCCTTCAAAAGCAAAAAAGAGATTAACAGATTTTTTTCTATTGAAGTAGTCGAGGCTTTTACTCAAGTCACAGAAGGTAATATAAATGGGGAGATGCTTTGAAAATAAAGATCCCCCCCATTAGTCTCTTTATAATACCTACATGATAATGATATATATTGAAACACTATGAACCTTTGATATGTTTGTACATAGGGTTAGATGGATGTGTATGCATGTATATGTATATAGTTGCGAGTTGTCCATATATACAGATGTCCCTGTAGGGGCCTAGGTATATCTATGCACAGGTATGTAACACTATGAACTCCTAAAAATATTATTTGATGTATGTGTGTATATAGCTGTAAGTGATATATATGTGTGTGAGTGTTCATAGAAGAGTAGGCCAGATGATATGGATGTGTATACATGAGTGTAGCAGTATATGTGTCCATGTAAGGATGAGCATGTCTATGCAAAGGTGTGTGACAACATAGACTTCCAGTTGCCAAGTAAATATATCTAGTTGCAAGCATGATCATATGGTTAGATGTATGTATATGTGCTGATAAACTGGAAGTCTGGTCAAAAGTTTGAAAAAACTTGAATCTGGTGAAAATTTATTTTTGATGAATTTTTTTTTTTTATACCTTCATAACATGGCATTTGTGGTGCTATGGTCTGGCTTATAAGGGTTAAACTATTTTTTAGCAGCCCAGTCGGCTGGGCTGTAGAATACGCCAACTGTATCTCTGTAGAGGAGTAAGACCCTCCTCCACCACCACTACTACCACCAACAAGTGTCCTGGATATGACGCTAAACTGCATCTGATAGTGAAGCTCCAGCCTTGGAATTTTGAGGAATGGGGATTACTCCTTCATTGCCATTGCTCCCTGGTCCACTCTGACTGAAAGTGGTAGGTCCTCTCGATGGGTCAAATAGAACTGTTTGTCATTTAAACTGTGTGCAAACAAATGACTTATGTAAAATTGAATTATTAGAAATAGAACTCTTTGACCATTTAGCTGTGTGGAAACAAATGACTAATTAAATTGTTAGTGATACATAGCAATACTTGTCACAATGTGTGGCTTGGTTTGCTTTGTTTAATGGCATATCAACTTTTGTAGGTTATTTAATGCCAAAGCTATCATACTAAAATAGTAGTGGTACTATTTAACCCATAGCTGGGAGGATATGGGGGTTCATACCTTTCCCAAGGGCATTTGTCTGAAAGTGAACATAATAGTGCAACTGGAGTTCAAACTCACTTACTAAGATTCTGCAGTCCATTGCTTTAACCATTACACCATGAGGACACCCCTGTCACAATGTGTGTGTGTGTATGTGTGTGTGTATATATATATATATATAATCATAAAAGGATATTGCATACTTTTTTATTATGTATGCACTGTATGTTTTGTTCAAATAAAGGTTTTTCTTGAAAAACTTTTCCATTATAATTTCCAATATGAGAAGTATATATTAAAAACAAATATGTCTATAAATTTCAAATTGTTAGGGCAATTACTATAGATAAGAATCATATTTGCATAATCTTTCTTATTTTGATCAGTAATGTGTATTTGTGTGTGCTGCTGTGTATAATATATATATATATATATATAAAACTACATTCGTACTATTTTTTTTATAAAAAATTAATATTCCTCTAAACCAAAAACACCAGGATTTTATGATTTCTAGTGGAATATCATACAATCAGAACAGATATTATTATGTAGTATTTATTAGTAAACTCTACCACATTGAAACTAACACACATATGTGTATCTGATTCCTGGGCCCCTTGCATTGGGTACCTGGCTAAAACTATAAAATCTTATGTAATTTAGTGGCCTGATTAGCTGTATTGTCACTAGGTTACCTGCATATATGTATAATTACTAGCTGCTTAGGTTCTAAGGGTTAATTTTATGTACATTTAAGTGATACTTTGTATAGAATTTAAAAAGTTATAAAAAGCTCAAAAGATCCAAATCCTTTGTTAGAAAAAATGTGTGCATTGGAATTATGGTTTGTAGTAAAAAGAATATGAAATATATGATTGGCCCTCTAAATTTGTTAGTGTTAGGGACACACAATCCCCATGAAAAATCACCCCATCATCTGGGACTGTAGAATACATCGACTGAATCTCTGCTGAGGGGTAAAAAAACCTCCTCTCTACAAGGCTATCTGTTAACAAATGAACCCAACTATATTCAACATAAAGTGAAACAATGCATCATACTTTAACAATATATTTTACAAATTTAGAATTATAGTATCAGTAATGTAGGTTAATACAAAGAGATTCAGTGCAGACACTGGATGCCATCTGGAGGAGCTGCCAAGAGTGATGGTCAATAGGGGCAGATGGTGAGAGAGAATCAAGGAATCCATGCTATTGGTATGACTTGATGGTGACAATATATCAACCCTTGGATCATTTTATGCCAAATTCAGTCATTTTGTATGTGCCTATCAAAAGTTAAAAATAGGACTAAATAAATAATCATAGATATAAATATAGAAAAGATTATTTCATACTTGGTTGCAATATCAATAATTTTATGAAATTTTTTTATTAAAAAATGAACCTGTGTATACTTATTTGTTTGAGATATATATGTATATATACATACACGTTCATATAACAAAATTGATAGATCTACATATTTGTGGCAGTACTCTCTTTCACACATACACATTAAAAAAATCACTATTTTATGAAGAAATCGGGTGCGTTGTACTTTTTTTGATGGATACTGTTTATAACTCAAAGAAGAATGAGTTGCAAAACCAGTTTTAATGTTTCTTCAATCGCAGACACTTTTGACAACTGCTTTGTAAAGTCAAAGAAAGTGTTACATAAATATCATTAATATCTGCTTCTACTTAGCAAACACTAGCTGCTGGACTCATTTCTTGAAAAACTTATAAATCATTTGTAGCATGAATCTTTGTTTATTCAGCATAGAAATAAGTTTGTATAAGTCTTCATTATGCCTAAACCAGTTTTTATATTTCCATTGTAAGGAAATGTTTGTAAGTTTTTTTGTTTTTTTTTCGTGGGGGGGGGGGATTAACAAATTGAATGGTATCTATTTATGATAATGATTAGCATTTTACTTTTGATTAGTTGAAACAATTGTCCAGATATAGAGACTTTACTTCTGCTTTGTTACCCACCTTGGATAAATTTCTCAACAATGACTTATGAAACTTTCTTCCTCTCTCTGATAATGTCAACATATATATGTGCCAGGTGATGTTGTTTCATAGATGATTATCAAGTAGGTTAAAAAGGAGAAAAAGAAACATAGATCAAGTTAAAGTGAGACTATTCAATTTAGATTAGTGGAATTGTGTTGGGAGAATTATTAATGTCATGCAGTACCTACAGTTATAGTTGAATTATTTGAAAATTATAAATTAATAAAAAATATTACATATGGGTTGTAAGACAATCATTATTAAAGATAAAGGATATAGAGTTGGTTGGTTGGTCTTTTATGTCATATCAACCATTGTGGGTTATTTTATTCATCTCTTTTATCTTGATGCTTTGTATGTGAATAGTTTGTCAGTAACTTTATTTTCAAACAAGTTGTTAGAGCTCATTTGTTTGTGCACAGTTAAATGGTTTCAAGTATTGTTAACACTGACAATCCTATTTAATATTAATCATTTGCTTGCAAAGAGTTAAATGATTTCAAGTATTGCTATTTAACTTTAGATTATTTGGTTTTATGGCATATCAACTCTTGATGGTTATTTAATTCCAAATCATATTAATACATATATATGATGCTTAAGTGAATAGTTTATAACATTTTTTAAACAAGCCAGAGCTCATTTGTTTGCACACAGATTAATACTTTCAAATTTTGCTATTTATTGTTTGCACACTGTTAAATGGTTTCAAGCACTGCTAATACCAATAATTCAACTCAACAGTAATCACTTGCTTGCACACAATTAAAAGTATAGTAAATGATTGAACAGTTCTATTTGACCAATAAAAGAGACCCTAACAGGTACTACCAATCTGAGTCAGAGTGGACCTGGGAGTAATGGCAACGAAGAGGTACTCTACATCCCCCAAATGGAGCGGGGTGTCCTTGTGGTGTAATGGTTAAAGCAATGGACTGCGGAATCGTAGTAAGCAAGTTTGTACTCCAGTCGCACTATTATGTTCACTTTCAGGCAAATACTCTTGGGAAAGGTATAAACCCCCTTATCCTCCCAGCTATGGGTTAAATAGTACTACTACTGTTCTTCTAGGAGAATGGCTTTGGCATTGAATGCCATTAAACAAAAAAACCAAACCAAACCAAACCAAACCAAGCCTCACTATCAGATAAAGTTTAGTGTCATATCTAGAACACTCATGTGGGGAGGATCTTACCCTTCTACAGAGGTGCAGTCGACATATTCAACAGCTTCAGCCAACAGGGTCGAAAGGATATAGCAGCTTTTGTTAACCTTTAGGATAATTATTCATATTTAAGGGACATTTTGTTTTTGTTTATTTATTATGAATTATTGCCTTGGTTATACTGAGCATGGTGTACAGAAGATGGTTTCAAGTTCATTCAGAAATCTCAGTTACTCTTAAAAACAAGTTTTGATTTTATTATTTCCCAGATTTAGAGGAGTTGTATTCTAAATTTAAAAAAAAATGGGTTTCTTGGCTTTTTTTTAGGCCAAGTGATTATTGAGGTGAAATAAATTCCCTCTTAGCAATTTGATACCTGGCTGTCACAGAAAGAGTGTCAAAGAGCTTATAGGGAGAAAACCATCTGTCTCACATAACAATTGCTGAGGGAATAAGTGCTGTTAGACAAACACCCTTTTACAGTGAGAGAGAACAGTAAAACATGGAGGGTGAGAGACAGCTCTTACCTAAAAACTAGTTTGAACCAGATCTCCTAGTACAGTTTAAAACTTTTCCAGGCATTTGCCCAGTCGGCTGAGGCTGTAGAATACACTGACTGCATCTCTGCAGAGGAGTAAGACCCCTCCTCTCAACGAGTGTCCTAGATATGACACTAAAAAATCTTGGGGAATGCAGAGTGCCCCTTCATTGCCATTGCTCCCAGGTTCACTCTGACCCAGAATTGGTAGCACCTGATAGAATCCTATCTATAGGTCAAATAGAACTAAACTGCATACTTATGCTGAACTGAATTGTTTGAAATGGAACATTTTTTATGCTAAACTGTATTTCTTGAATTAGAACTGTTTGACTAAACTAAATAACTTGAAATAGAAATGTTTTTGACTATTAAACTGTGTAAGTAAAAAAAGTTGGCAACCATAGTCGAGGGCGACCAGAAGGCTCCCTTTTCAATAGCTACTACACCAAGGTGTAGGAGAGGGCACTACTCCTTTCCCTGGATTGCTCCACCTAATCTACTGAATTGTTTGAAATAGAACTGTTTATTTGTATAAAAATGGACTTGGCATTAAATAACCTACAATGGTTGATATGCCATAAAACCCAAACAAACAAATAATAAACTGTGTACTTATGCTAAACTGAATTGTCTGAAATAGGACTGTTTTGACATTTAAACTGCATACTTATGCTTAACTGAATTGCTTGAAATAGAAAGGTTTTGACATTTAAACTATGTACTTTACACTAAACTGAATTGTTTGAATTAGAACTGTTTGACTAAACTGAATAGCTTGAAATAGAAATGTTTTTGACAATTAAACTGTGTACTTATGCTAAACTGAATTTTTTTAAATAGAACTGTTTATATGTATAAAAATGGATTTGGCATTAAATAACCTACAAAGGTTGATATGCCATAAAACACGAATAAACATTTTCAAGGCATGATTCAACCATTTCCTGAAAGTTTGATTGAAATCTGGTTAAAAAAGGTAGAACTTTAGCTGGTTGTATGAACAGACATTTGGTGAATTATAAGATTATTTCTATCATTTTCTTTTGTGTCTTTTATAAAAGATTACTGCTATTTTTTTTTTATTATGACTATACTCTAATTGGATCTTTCTTTTTTCTTAATATAAGAACCTAGTTTTAACATAATTGATTTAGGAAAAAAAAACTCTGGTCTATAACTGTAATTTTTGGCATTTATCCAAGATTTACATTTGTTGACAATTCATAATAATGTGGCACATGGTAAAAAAAAAATGGTCAATTTATTTCTTGACCTAAATAAACTTTTATTATTTTCTTGCATCAAAAAACTATTATATCACTATCATACAATTTGTTTTCAAGAATTTAATATTATTTGAGATGTACAAGGTGTTTCAGAAAAGTTTATATACGTGATGCATTCAATAAGTTTCCAGATTTTTTGGTACAGACATTTAAAATTGTCGTAGACTCTTGAAAATTCAGTATGTTATTACTATACATCTTATGAGATGTCTGACCACTCTTTATGATTTCAGGTTGAAATTAACAGCTACAGCAGCAATTGGAATACACCCTACTAAAGCCTGATTGCATTTTTGAAATTCACCAGCTGTGACAATCTGGACGTGAGGACACTTTAGAAGAACGATATGCAATAAAATTCTGTTTTAAATTTAGAAAAAATGCCTCAGAAACGTATGGAATGCTTCAGACTGTTTTTAGACCATTTTGCATGAATCGAGCATCAGTTTTTGAGTGGCATAAGAGATTCAAGGAAGGCAGGAAGTCTGTGAGGGATGATGAGAGGTGTGGGAGGAGTAAGGAAGTCAATACACTAGAGTTGATTGGCCAAAGGGTTAGGGTTACTATGTTGAGGTTTTAAGGGAGTTCAGGAAGAGATTCCGTCAGAAGAGGCCAGCACTCTTCAAATCGGGTCAGTGGCATTTCCACCAGGACAATGCACCAGTCCACAACTCCATCCTTGTCACAGACTATTTGACCAAGATTGGCATCAAGACAGTTCCTCAGCCTCCCTATAGTCTAGACCTTGCTCCCTGTGACTTTTGGTTATTCCCTAAGCTCAGAGGCTGTTGTTATGAGACAATTGTGGAGATGAAAGAGGCTGTGATGAAGGTCATTGACACGCTCACACAAGAGGAAATCCATGAGGCCTTCCAGAAGTTGTTGGAATGATACAACAAGTGCATTGCAGCCGGAGGAGATTACTTCGAAGGGGACTAGAGTTTCATGTGTGTACTATCAATAAAAGTGTCCATACGAAAAAAGTCTGGAAACTTATTTAATGATCCTTGTAATTTCATAATTTAATAACTTAACCAATTCTCATTCTAATGATCTCTAATCTTAACAGCATCTGAGGAAACAACTGAAAATTTTATATTCAATTTTTAAATGTTTTTTCTTTTCCACTGAATAACATTTCTATACTTGAAAAGATTAAAAAAAAACATTGAACATCGAATTTTGAGTTGTTTCTACGTGTGTTGTTAAAATTTGGGATCAACTAAATAAAAATTAGTCAAGTTATTAGATTACAAAATTTTTCTGAAATATCCTGTATATTGTATTAATCTCTCTCTCTCTCTCTTAATACACGAAAACTTTTAGTTATGAGATCGGCATAAAAAGAGGTGAAATCTTAGTTTTTTTAGGTTTTTTCTTGCTCTGCTAGCCAGCATTTGAGCATTTTTTTTTTTTTGGTTTTTCAAAAATATTTTTAAACAAATTATTTGTTCACCTAGTGTGTGTGCGTGTATATATGTAAATTTTTTTTTTTCCACAGAATATTTCGCATAAATTTATGGTGGCTGTTCTCATAGAATATATCCGTTCCCTTAATGAACACCAGATCAACGTACAGGTAAGAAATTTGCCTCAGTTCATATAATTTTAAAAGCTTTGCTTAGTTTGACACAAAGTATAAGATTACTTATAGTAACTGCTGTTTTTACTTTGTCACCCATCTAGGTTCTGTGAATGTGTATTGCTGCTTAACTTTGGTGATCTATATGGAAACAGTGCTTTAAATGTGACTTTGACTATAAGTAACAATCCCATTCTTTTCATATTTTGAAACAAATTCTTTACATGTGGTATTTTTATACATGTATTTTATGCATGTTTCATACATACTTGTCTCACCTCACTCCTCATCAACACACAAGAATAGACAACCAACTTTACATTTTACAGTGTTGAAAAATATTAATAGCCAAATCTAAAAGTATTCTCATAAGAGTTTTTGTATTAACTGAAGAATATGTCGATTTTCCATTTTCAGAAGAAATGCTAGAAATGGTAATTTTTCACAGCTTTAGTTGAAGAATGTTTTGCTGAGTTTCATACAAACAATTAGAATTTTAGTAATATACAAATAATGAGACATCATTCTTTTCAAGATAAAAGTGGCTTTTTAGCTGTTCAACAAGGTACATAGAGAAACAATCTATAAAAGACTGACATCTCCTTTTTATTTCAGCTTATCAAGGTTCCTTGGTAAATCAACACACAGCAGTGGAATCCTTATGTTTAACAAAAAGGCCAATTATAAAATAGATTGTATTTAGACAGCAGGAAGCTCAGTCAAAGTTTATGTGGTAGTCAGGCACACTAATATTTTGCCTTTTAGACTGAGAGAAGAAAAAGAAATACACAAATTTTGGGAGATGAGTAAATAAATAAATCTCTTTCAATATTAACAATGTCTGTATTCATGATCCATTTAGAAAACTAACTCGGTCATCAGAGCACAAAGGGAAAAAACAACAGAAGAGGAAAACTAAAGTCGTTGCTATCAACTACAAAAAGTTCTTTAAACAAATAGTGAAAGATTTACCATTTGTTGCATTTCTTGTAAAAATGGCAAATCCATATATTCTAGAGGTTATACTCGGAATCCTATATAAGAATACATTTTGATTTTTAGCATTTTACATTATATTTTTCCACCTTAAAAAAAATCTTATATATATATAATTTGGTTGTGTGTGTTTACAAATTACAAAAAATTGTTATCAAAATAACTACAGTTTAAATCAGTGAAATAGGATTTATCTACTTCCACCACTGTAACAAGATGTGACACAAGGTTGATTAAATATGTTGATCTTGGTAAATCTGTACTATCCAACCCATGAAGCAATTTTATCAGTGAAATGTTTTTTTTTATACTATTTATCTTCAATGGATACCAGCATGTTTCTAGTCTGTTGCTAAAATTAGCAGTTCTGGATTAATGGGAATAAGTGATTTGTATATACAGCTTTAAAAAATCAAGTTGTGACAACTGTTTTGTTATTCATTTCCAATCTGATCTTTTATGATCTCTATAAGTGATTGTTTTGTTAAGATATTTGATAATTAAATTGTTTAGTTATTCAAATAAAGCAATTTTTGCTGTGAAACTTGTAATTACTGACCTTTCCAAATCACAGCTTCAGCCTATGAACAAGAGTAAGCAATAATCGAGAATATTTTTATCAATGTTTAGTAAAAATTTTAATTAACATTTATTACTAATTAATAATAATTTATTTGCATAAATGATTATTATTGGATAGGAATAGTTACTTGAAACCATAGAACTATGTGCAAATTATTTATATTAAAAATAGTTACTTGAAGCTATAATTATTTACAAATGATTATTATCACTAGTTACTTGAAACCATATAATTGCTTGAAAAAAAATGACTTTGACATTAGATATCCCAAGGGTTAACATGTCTTAAAACCAACTAACCAAAATGAGTTTTGGTGACATGATTGCATCCTCAACATTCAATATTTATAGAAAGATGAGCAGATTTCAGCTTTATGAAATAAAAGCTGAGACTTTTCTGATTAAAATCTATGTGGTATTCTTACCATTTCACTGTGTGTTTAGTCATAACAGAGTATATGAGATATATGCATTTTGTAGCTGGTGAAATATGAGATGTGTCCATGGAACAGTTTTACAAATAGTTTAAACATATCAATTACCCATTTAATCAATAGAGATAACAACTACTAAGAAAACCAGTATTATTAAGTAAGTAAAGTTGGTGAACAGAAGGTTCCTTTTTCAATAGCTACTACACCAATGTGTAGGGGAGGGCGCTACTCCTTTCCCAGGATTGCTTCACTTTACCCTTGATATTCTCTTATATTGCTGAGTGTTAAGCAAGGAGGTATAAAGTACCGTTTTTAAAGTCATTGGTATGATGCAACCTGGGATTGAATCCAGGTTTCCTGGACCATTGGTGAACATTCTACCCAATATAGGTACAAATATACAATTTTGTATACTGATTTCCATTAATATATTTTATGAAACAAAAAAATGCCCTGATGAAGGTTTAATGTTTTCATATTTAAAAATCCAAAACATTTAACATTGTCAAATTATTCAAACTATAAATAGAATCATCCTCTGAAAATCTTATATTTTTCATATTTGTACATTTTTTCACACACATAAATAAGCGAAATATATTTTATGGGGAATCCCCATGACCTGATAGCTAACATGCTAGACTGTATCCGCAAAGTAAGCTAGTTTGAACTTCAGTTGCATTCTTACATTCACTTTCAGACTAGTACCCTTGGAAAAAGTATGAACCCCCTTAGCCAACTAACTATGAGTTAAATAGTATTACTGCTGTTCCACAAGGATGGCTAAATAACCCATGAAGAATGATATACCATTAAACAAAGAAACTGAAACCAGTATATTTTATGTGTGTATTTATGTATATGTTTGAAAAGCAACCAAGATAATCATGATAAGTTTGTCTACCCAATTACTCTTTAAAGTATTATTGGTAATTCAAGATGCAGTCAATACAATAGATAACAATTAAGCCTTTCATGCCTGATAACTATATACCTCTGTATCAAGTGCTAACATTACCCTCCTCTTCAGGTTAGTAAAGCTCAACCCATTTTGCTCTCTATATTAGGTTGTATAGAAACTAACAGTTAATTTTTATTTAAATGTGTAATAAAATCAGCTATTACTTTCCAAAGAACCTAATATAAAGTAGGACTTAGAGACAAGTCAGACTGAAAGCACTGGTTCCTATCAGATCACTGAAGTTAAACATCGATAAGCCTATTAAGTTCTGAAATGAATGATAACTTTGAAACAACAGGTCCGAAAAGGAACCCAAAGCCTGTGTACCAGACTAAGCAATTTTTAGTAAATAAACAACTTGATACACAAAAAGAGAATAAACCTTACAATCAAAAGTGAACCTTTGCATAAAGCATAAGATTTTCTCCTTCTGCCCTGTATCACTTGCTACATTTGCATATATAATTCATATACCAAATATAACCCACCCTGTTGGTGAGGCTTAGAATACACTAATTGCATCCTCTACATAGGGGTAACCCTCACCCCCGAAAGAGATATTCTGGGTATGACATCATATCTGGTGGTGAGTTCTGTAGCTCTGGAGAGTATGTAGTCATTGCTATTATTCCCATTCTACTCTGACCTGGAGTGTTGGTACCTGCTAGGGTTCCATCTATATGTCAAATTGATCTGTTTGATAATTTTTATTCAATAAGAATACATGAAACCATGTAACTGTGTGTAAATTATTTGTATTAAGAATAGTTACTTGAAGTTATATAACTATGTGCTAACAAATTATTATTATTATTATTATTTGGAAATTGTAACTTTAATCTATATGATTGTGCATAAATTATTTGTGTTAGATAGGAATGGTTGATACCATCTAACTGTGCAAAGAAATGCTTATCATAGTCAAATAAAATTAGATTTTTTAAAAATTATTCCAAGGGAATGTTGAAAATAGAAATAGTAATCAAACATTTACAAATTAATGAAATTTCAGCATTAAATAACTTATAAGGAGTTGATTTGCTGTTATAAACCAAACCAAATAGACAACTATTATCAAACAGAGATCATAAATAAATCCTATTCTTAGTTCCTTGTAATTTTGATTTTTATAAGCTCATTCACTCAAATCACAATCATTTTTCATTATGATAAAATCTAATAATTAATCATTTATATACTAGGTTCAAGAGTATCAAAACTCATCTTTCCATAATCAGGTATGCAGGCTGTATCAGAACATATGAAACAACATAATACTTTAAATTATAAATAATACAATGGTTATTTCATCAAAAGCAGAACTGACCTCTTTGTCTCATATTTTTCACCAACGCATAAAAGCAAATATACATAGAATCAGTAGGTAAGGGATTAAAGTTTTAATTAATTTTGTGATAATTAATAATTCAGTTAGCAATTTGATAAACAAAAGAACTGATTGTATTCTATTTTACAAACTGACATAAATTGATTGACATATATAGCATAATTAATGATATGTAAAGATTTATAGCTGCCTATTATGGAATATTTCCCATAACCTATTAAGATTTTTATGCCAAGTAATTTCTCTTTGTGAATTCTCTTATGATAACAGGAGTTACTTGGCAGCACCCAACTCCTCTCCAAATAACATCCAACGGGTTCTACTGGTTTACAAGGTACCATGACAAGTAATTTTCTTTCATATCTTTCAAAGTAATGGGGATCACTTATATCCTCTCCAAGTAACATATGACAGGTTGAAGTGGGCAAAATAATACCAACAGATCTTATATAAGAGAAACAAGTAGAAATTTACTAAATCAAATCAATGAACAAAGAAGAGACTTTAAATCAGGCAATTTTTCCAATGTTTTAGTTATTCATAACATCTCAACAAACCCTACAATCAACTTCCAACACTCGAGGTGCCCGTGGTGTAGTCGTTATCGCCGTAGGAAATGAACACGGCGATACGAGTTCAAATCCTGGACGAGACTGATTGCATTTCACATAGCACTAATACCCTTGGGAAAGGTATGAATTCAATTATTCTCCCTCCAGCTATGGATAAATAGTAGGACAGACTAGGTTCTTCAGCCTTGGTTAGGCAACTAGTCTAGGAGAAGGAAAACTCTGAATTCAAACCTGTTAAACTCCGCTTCAAAATTGACCTTGTGTCATATCCTGCCCGAGCGGAGGGGTTGGTAAATAGTAAATAGTAACTTCCAACACTCGAACATCATCGCATTCATTCATGATAAAAACAAACATAGAATCATCAGCTATTTCACATTACAAAAACCATACAACAGAAACCAGGATTTTATAAAATTTCATCTTATCTAGCTAAAATGATGTTAAAAGATTTCAACTTACACAAACAGATATCTTTATCCACCTTCCAATTAGATACACTGACTCCATCTATCCACAATATTTCTCCTTTTCATCATGCTATTTTTTCCCTCTTTTTTTCTTTTTTTTCTCTCTTCCTTTTATTTCTTCTTTCTTTATTTCTCTACCAATACAAACCAACTTTTTATACACACTGTGTTTCTCCTTAACCTTTTAAAAGAAAAGTTTGTTTCATGACATAATCTTTTTTCACATATTTTTCTGTATCGTTAAACCATTATTTTAAATTCAAAATTCCCACCCTGAAGATGATGTAAAATATTTTCTCAATATATACCTTCCACCTGAAATCTTTGTAATTTCATAACTTGGAACTTTTCATTCATAAGTAAGTTGGCGACTGTAGTTGAGGGCGACCTGAAGGCTCCCTTTTCAATAGCTACTACACCAAAGTGTAGGGGAGGGCGCTACTCCTTACCCTGGAGTGTTCCACTTTATCCTTGATACATACCTTATAATGCTGAGTGTTAAGCAAGGAGGTATCAAGTACCATTTTTTAAGTCTTTGGTATGACTCAACCTGGGATTGAACCCAAGTCTTCCGGGCCATTGGTGAACACTCTACCCACTTGACCAAGCACCTCATTGCAAGATTTTTACTAGAGGAATACTTTGTGAGAAAATAAAGCAATTTCCGGTCCAGTTTGCTACTAAATCATAATTTTGTGGGGTCTACTGAACATAATTTTCTTAATCATCCAAATTCATGATATGACGGAGATGAAATGCTAATGAGAATCCTTCACTTCTTAAAAAGAAACACCAATATCATTATGGGCCACACTTACAATCCAGTTAGACACAGGTCATCTTGTCACTATGACAAATAACTTAACACCAAAGATACAATTTGTACAAATCTTTTAAAAGTGACTATTCATAATTTGAAGGAGTCTCAAAGACATAGTGACTAACATGCTGGATTACAACATCATCGTATGCAAGTTCAAACTCCAGTTGTGCTATTGGATTCATGTTTGGACTAATACCCTGGGGAAAGGTATGAACCCTCTTATCCCCTCCAGCTATGGGTTAAATAGTACCATTGCTGACCTTCTACAAGGATGACTTTGGCTTTAAATAACCCACAAAGGTTGATATGCCATTAAACAAAGAAAATAAAACCTATTCAGGATTTAAGAAAAGAATTCAATGTTAAACAAAGCAGTCTTAACAAGAAATAATTATGAAATGCTAATTAGAATCCTTCATTCCTTAAATAAACACTAATATTATCAAAAACTACTTTTACAGCAGGAATTCAAAGATTATCTAGTCTTATATATATCATGTATATAATTAAATATATTTTTTTTATTAGTAGGCCAGCAGAGAACAACAAAGAAAAGGATTTTAATATCTTAAAAAAATGCTGTGGTAACTGTAATAAATAATAGAACAACAGAAAATAGCTCCCCCTCCCCGTTTATCTATTACTGTACATGAAATACTCAAGAAATAATTGTCGATTTTTCATTTCAGCATTATCTGTATGAATTAGTTATCAATATATTGGTTCACCATAACTGTTTCTACCAGTTACACCAGTTTCTACAATACCATGTCCTCAGTGACTCTAAACCTCTGGTAAGTTATTTTATATATATATATATATATATATATATATATATATAGCTAATTTTTCCATAAAATCTTTACTTAATATTCAAGTCAAAACCTGACCATCATCTTACTTTTATTCACCAAATATCTTTTCTCTTTTTTTTTTCTTCTTTTTTTTTTTTAGCTGTCTATCATTGCATAACTGAAGGATAACTAGAGCTATAGCTGCCAAATTTTCTCTGATTACCAATTGGATCCTTAAACACGTTTTTAGCATTTTGAAAGTTTTATTGAGCTGTTCTGTTTACAATATAAGAAATCATGCTAAATTAGATTATTACTTTACATCTGTCAGGTTAACTAAACCAAATCTTATTATTTTGTTTAGCCATATAAAGTTAACATTGAGATTAAATTTTCAATCTAGACACCAAAGTTATGACCATTTGTTTCTGTGACTTTCTTGCTAGTGATCAAAAAATCAAAATTTAAAAAAGTCCTTTTGCTTACATTTGTATTACAAGGTCCATGAATATTAATATCTTCATGACATTTATTAACTTATAAGTTGGGGTTTATAAAGTTGACTCTCTACCCCTATCATCATGTGTGGGAAGTGGGGGGAGGTTTAAAAGCAAAATTTATCAATCAATTTCTTCAAATGAAAATAAACCAGATTAACAGTTACTTGTATATATTATGTATATCCTGATGGTAATTACTTTAATTCAAATTAAAAAACCTTAAATTTTATTTTCATGTGTGCCATTTTGATTACTTGACTGTTAGATTTAATATCAGTTGTTTTTAGAATGGCTATCATAGTTTAACAGACTATAGATATTGATTGGGGGAACAAACTTGATCCTATTTCTATTTCAAGGATATCATTTTTGGGGAACAAGGTCAGGATTGAACCTCTGAACTTAAATTAGCTATATTGTTAAAGACGAGGATCATTCAATAAATAAGAGGAAATATTTTTAAAAAAGCAAAATTGATTTTTTTCTATAAATGTAAACTCTGCATCATTTGGAATTTGTTTATCGCAAAAATTATTTCAATGTTATTCAAAATCCGAGAGGACACTGATGGAATAGTAGGGACAAGCTCATAAGTGATGTACTCCTGTGGACCCCTTCACATGAACGAGCAAAGGCAGGCTGACCTGCTCAAACCTACATGCAGCAACTCTGTGCCAATACGGGATGTAGCCCTTGAAGACCTGTTGGAAGCAATAGATGATAGGGAGGGGTCAGAGATATCTGTGCTGATAGCACAACATGATGATGATAATGCCAGATTAACAAAACCAAATCTATCAAATTGTTTAACCATATAAAGTAGACTTTTTTGGACCATTGAATAAGCCAGTTGTAATAAAGTCTTTCTTTAACTAATTCAAGTTTACTACCTATTTTTAAGGAGTTTCATTCTAGTGTTGTTGCTATTTTATCATTTACTACTATAAATATATGTATACACATATTTAAGATAAAAGGTTAAAATTTATGAAAATACCCAGTGCACTAAAGAATTGCAGACTACCCACTGGTTGGGGGAAAGCATGCTCTTTGTCTTGGTACAAGCCAATCTTAATATTTTGTTTCTGTATTGGTATATTTTGTGTTACTTAAAATTTTTTGTTTCTTCAGAGGTAATGTTGGGGAGGTGTATCATAAAAATATGTTGGAGTAAGCAAATAACTCTTTTATAATCTTAGCTGAAAATGGATAATTTCTGATCAATTTAACATATTGATAAGAAGTGTTTGTGTTTATAACTTGAACATAACTTTCAAGACAAAATTTAACAGATTTGACAAAGCTTATTCTATTGAATTATAATAATTTGTATTTTTACTGTTAAATTATTTAGGTTAATATCATAACTCAAGAACTATTATGATAGGCCATAAATTCACCATAAATAAATTATTTTTTTAAAATACAATGAGATATTTAGGATTAGAGTTACTAGCTCTTAAAATATTAATATTGCAACTAAGTATTAAGTGAATGCATATACCATGCAAATTATTTGTATAAAGAATAATTACCTGAAGCTATCATCATCAAATTGTGCTTATAAAACAGATTTTCTTGACTCTCTTTTACCATCTCTCCCTATTGGCTATCAGTTTGGGCAAGTTCCCTTGATGGCATCCAATGTCTGCATAGAGCTGATGAATGTAAATTTTTGCTGGTTGGCCAACATCTGAGTGTAGGAGCTCAAAGGAGAACATCACTTATGAGTGTCATTACTTCTCCAGCAATGCCCAACATGTCTTGCTCATCTTACTTGGATGGTTTGTGAGATGGAAAGTAAGTGGCTGTATAGCTGCTGTTTAGTGGGGTGCAGGATTTGTTCAAAACAGCATTCAGCATCCTCATGTAGTTCCCATCTAGCTTTTTCTAACAAACGCTTTATTAAAGTCTTGGTGTGAAACAGACATAACTAAAACTTGGAAGAATTCGTATTTCATTTTATCTGAGAAATTAAATTTCTATATGGTCATAAACCTGTCAATAATAGTTCATGTCTTTCCTATGCATATGTTGGTATCACTTTCAGTAAATGAGATATTGCTACTGAGGTATGTGAACTGGTCCACAGATTTCAGAGGCTTGCCATTTAATCAGATAGTACCATCTTCGTTAAAATACATGACTGCCATTTTATCTGAGTTCTCATAGAGACCAATATCTCTTGCTGTCTATGTAGTAATATTATGGGGTTTAACAGTATGGAATTGATGAATAATGATAATGCAGTGTTAGCTTTTAGCATTAATTTATTAGACGAGAAGTACATAAAGTGCGTGAGTGATGTTTTTACATGTGGGGCTGAAAACTACTCTTATAAAACAGGAGAGTTCATACTTTAATATTCTATGATCTAAGAGAGGTAACTTCAAGTTACACCACATTCCCCTTTCAGCTTATGAGTTCGTAATGATAGTTCATTAGGTGATCGAATTCTCCTACTGCTCCTGGTGTACACTGCTGGCTTGAGACTTCCTAAGTTGACAAGTGAGACATCCCAATGCACAATGAACCGGGTTTCTGATTGGTCAACTTGTTCAGCAAGATGTTCTGCTGAATTGTCTCTGCTATACTCTGGAATACCTATGGTTGGTAAGGTAGACAATTCTTTTGGAGTAGCTACTTGAAACTTGGTTTTCTCACTTCTATTGCAAAGGTAGCTTCTGTTTCAATGAAGTAGTCCTGAATCAGTCTTGATAAGTACTGACTTTGGTGATAGTTTTCAGCACTTTGGCTGGAGTGGTTTTGAGTGTCTTCAACCAAACTGGCCATCCTGCACGCTCTCTAGCTTGATGATGCTTGTCGAAATTAACTTTTTGTTTCATTTTGAGATGAGTCTGCATTTTTATGTTGCTCAATATTTTGTTGACAAATTGTTGGAATATGAGTCCTGAGTTTTCTATTCATTAACAACTCTGCAGGACTCTTATCATATTAGAGTGGAGTACTGTGATAGTTAAACAGTGCAATATATGGATCACTTGCTTTTTTGAGAAGTTTCTTAACTGCCTGAACCATACATTCAGCTTCTCCATTTCCTTGTGGATGATGGAGGCTACTCGTGAGGTGTATAAAGCAACAAAAAAATAGAGAAATCCAAGAACTCTTTGGATATGAACTGAGGGCCATTATTGCTTATGTCAATTTCAGGAATACCATTTTGAGTGAATATTGGTTTGCAATTGTTAACAATACTGCCTGAAATTGTTATCTGTAGATGAGATATCTCTATCCATCTGGAATAATAGTCAATGACTAATAGGTATCAATATCTTTTCAGTTTGAATAAGTCTATTCTTACCCTCTGCCATGGGTAATCAGGTTACTTGGTAGATTGTCTTGGCTCTGGTGGATATTTCCTTTTTTTCTCACAGATACTGCACCTTCTTATCTTCTCAGCAATTTGTTTCGAAAGGCCTGGCCACCAAACATTGTCTCACACTAGTGCTCCGCATTTGACTATACCTTGGGGTCCTTTGTGTAAATGATTTAAGATGTCTCTTTTGAGGTCTGCTGGGATGATGAGTCAGCTCTGATTCAGTAAGAGTTCCTGATAAACTGTGAGATATTGCCTTAGGAACCAGTAGGGTCTCAGTTCAGGATCTTGTGTTGCTGCTTCAGGCCAGTGATTCATCTTGTAAAAGTTAATAACCTGACTGCAGATTTTGTGAGTGCTTTGTTTCGACCTGATTTTCTCCAGCTGTCAAGGTTAGCGTTTTGTCTGCTAAAAATTTCTCTCTTAATCCTTCACCTTTAACACCCACAATGACTTGATCCCTAATGATCCTATCTTTTAATTGTCCTAAGTTGCAGTTTTCTGCAAGTTAGTATAAAACAGCTATATAGGTCTCTATATTCCAATTGTTCTTATTTCCGAAGGTGTAACTGATAAGACTCATAATCTTCATGCATTTCACCGACGAAAAATTCCCCGAATTTGTTAATCACCTCATCTAGTTCTGTTTTTTGTAAATTGTCATAATCCGTCATAAATGTCAAAATGTTCCTGACCAATAATTGCAAGAAATACAAATGTTTGATATTCTGTATCAACTTCATTTGAGAGTTGACTGGCCACTAAATAGTTTTTAAAATTCAGTTTAAATTTTCGCAAGTTGTTTGTAACATTTTCTGATAAAGATATCTTCTCAGGAAGTAGAATATTTGCAGAAAAATACCTTAGTCATTTCTTTAAATAAAATGAGAAAAATAAACTTACAATTCTATGAAGAATTCTTTCTTTTTCTTTTTCAAATTATTGAAGATATATTGCTTCTTTCAAAATACCTGTGTATGGAGCGATGGCTGTTGTTTCTTCCAATAGTGAAGAAAGTTTTTTTTCTTTTTCCTGTGAAATATTCTTTTAGAATTCATTTGAAACTTTCAATTGACTACTTCTGACACCATGTAGTATTTACGGGGTTTGACAGTATGAGATTAATAAATAATGATAATGTAGTGTTAACTTTTAGCATTAGTTTATTAGGCGAGAAGTACTAAAGTGTGTAAGTTATGTTTTTACCTGGGACTGGAAACTACTTTTATAAAACAGGAGAGTTCATACTTTCATATTCTTTGATCTAAGAGAGGTAACTTCACGTTACACCACAGTCTGTTCAAGATTATTTAGCAGAGATTTGGCTTGAGCAGATATATTTGCAAGCGCTATATCATCTGCATCAGTAATAGTTACTGCAGGATAGTGGCTGCTTCTTGCTTTTTTTTTAACATGAGACAATTTTCTTTCATTAAATGTATTAATGTTCATTGTACATTTGCAAATGATTATTATTGAATAGGAATAGTTACTTGAATCCATATCATTGCTTGCAAATTATTCATTTTAAGAATAGTTACATAAACCCATATAAGTGCTTGAAAAAAAAACAACTTTGACATTAAATAATGTAAGAGTTTCACTGTTCTTGGATTTTATGCTAATATAGAGGAATGGTTACATTATGGAATTTTGTTTCCTTTTCTAGTTGATAACTCAATAAAATCTATTACACCAATGTAGTTATATTTTGTTGGCATTAAACAATTGTTTAAATGATCATTAAATAATTATTACCATCTTTGCACCATTCAAACTTATTGTAATGAAAATACTTTTTATCTTTCTTCTATTGTAGGCTTGTTTAATGTTATCCTTAGAGAGTGTTTATACTCCTTCTCACCAGCTGGCTCTGGATATGATGAAGGTTTGTTTTTGTTTCTTACTATATTTTGAGAATTGTCTTCATTTTAATAGAAACAGCAAAGTAAGTCATGGAATAGTGATTGATCTGCTGCTAAATGAAAAGAAGTGAGTCCCAATACTGTAGTGACAAGTGGCTATTTTGTATGATTTTAATATTTGAAAAAAATAAATCCATCAATCAGGTTTCCATATCATTATTGAAATATTTAACATTTTTATGTATAATTCAAAGCAATGTTTTCTATTCTTTCAGTATGGACAAAAAATACACACTTTTGTCAACACCTAAAAAGTGCCAATTTTAAAAATACACCAAAAAATCAATTAATTATCAGATTTTAATAACATTTTGAGTAAAATAAAAAAAATGAAGTTTTTTTCTTTGGTAGTAAAGCAATTGTCTGTGTACATTTCTTTGTATTATCTTGAAACTTTCATTTTTTTTATTGACAATACTTAATTTTTTTTAAATTCAATTCAAAAGATATACCATTTAGGAAGCATAATCCTCAAACAGCAATAAGGGTTATTATCCTTTTCAATTTCCATATTTCTGAAAGTGAGTCTCAGATAAACTAAGTCTTACAATGTATTGCTGAAGTAATGTATACAAAACACAGGAACTGACTAATTGATAATGAGACCCTCCTAGGATAATGGTTATCATAGGAAATGGACACAGTGAACCAAGTTCAAATCCTGGACTAAGCTGTTTGCATTTCATATAGTAATAATACCCTTGAGAAAGGTATGAATCAAACTGTTGTCCCTCCAGTTATGTGTAAATAGTAAGGAAACCATATACAAAAGAAACCTATCATTATACTCTTTATCATTCAAGTTGAAAAGTTAGGCATCTATAAAACTAGTCTTTTTAACCTATGAAAGTAGGCAATGTTCTGCTAGTAGCCGTAATCTGAAATTTTAACATTTAAGTACAGTAATTTATCCATGGTATTTAAATTCCTAGACACTTATGAAAAAAAAAATTCATGAATTCAATATTGCAAACCATGTATACCAAGTTAGGTCTGAAAATATCTATTTACCTCTGTTTATTTTATCACATCTCTTGATGGGATGCAATTAATTTGCCCCAGCCTTTAACGATTTTTTTTTCTCAAAGCCTTTTGCCACTGATATATTAAATTTTTATTTACACATTACTGATTACCAAGTTTCTTTACTTGGTATGGCAACTGGTCTAAAAGGAAAACTTAGAATTCAAACCAGTTGTACTCCGCTTAAACAATTGACCTTGTGGCCAGCCCAGTCAGCTGGGGTTATAGAATTCACTGACTGCATCTTTGCTGAGGAGTTTCCTCCCCTAACGAGTGTCCTAGTTATGACTCTAAACTATCTGCTGATGAGGCATCAGTTCTGGAGTTTTGAGGAATGTGGAGTACTCCTTTATTGCCATTACTCCCAAGTCCACTATAACCTGGAGTGGTAGCACCTGATAATCCCGTGTATGGGTCAAATAGAACTGATTAACCATTTAACTGTGTGTAAATAAATGAGTAATGTTAAATAGCAGTATTAGTGTTAGATAGCAATACTTGAAACCATTTAACAGTGTGCAAGCAAATGAGGTGTGGTTTGTTTAAAATATTACTTACAAACTATTTGTTTTCAGATCATTATATATTTAATTGATATGAACAAGATTTGGCATTAAATAACCTACAAGGGTTGAGATGCCATAAAACCAACTAACCCAACCCTGTTTGTGGCAGAGAGGTTGTATAAATACATAAAAGATGAAAGCCGACTTTTCTGTTTTTGTCTGTATGTGCATCTGTGATCTGTTTCACTGACTCAAACATTGAGCAGTTAACATCAAAGATTCTAGCAATAACTTAGACAGGTACTTAACCTAGGTTATAGATATATATATAGGATTGTTTCTCCCAAGAAAGAAAAATTCAGAATGGCATTTTTACTATGTATTTTGTTTTAAATCTAGTGCATTAAAATTAAAAGCCTCTTAAAAAGTATTTCCATCACTTGATGTTGTTTATTACACATTATTTTCTCTTGTAGAGATTATCAACAGCCAATGAAGAAATTATTGAAGTTTTGTTATCAAAGCAACAACTGCTGCCAGCTCTCAGGTAAGAAAATAATCACTGCTCACTACAAAACTTTCCCAGTTTGTTGATCAATGGAAATGAAATTGGTAAGAAATCTTTATACAAGGGTGAATGCCTTAGTAGCTCTACTACTTACCTGGCCCCAAAGCTTGCTCTGACAATACCTAGCCTCAGCTGGGCCACCTGACATATATGACAGGTAGAGTATCAATGACAAGCTTAAAATTCACATTGTACTGAGCCTCTGGGTCTAGTGAATCTATAAAAGGTTACCAGGCATATGTGCCAGGAGACTTAGGATTGCTGGGTGCAATGTGAACTATGCCAGCCTTTGCTATGTCCAGTAGGGCACTAGTTTTGGCTCATGCCAAACCTCCCCCTTACTGAAATCCCCACTATAAAAATACCTTGTGTTAAATATTGCCTGGTGGGAGGAGCAGATAAATAAATCCTTAGTAGCTCCTTGAATATTTGAATTTTTTTAAATCTAAGAATACGTTACGTCCCCATGAGCTAAAGTTTCCATTAAGAACTTATTTTGCTTCCTCTAGTGACAAGTATCCATTCTTTTTTCAAGAATATTTTCACTGGATCAAACTCACTCGTAAGTACTTTCCTCCCAGCTGCAACCCTGTGGCAGTATTTAAGATCCCATAGATCTGTTTGAAAATGATTGGTCATACTTTAAACCATATAGCTGTGTACAAAATTTTAAATATAAACTAAACCAAAACTTAAATATTAAATTAGATAATTAAAAATGTTCTGAGTATACAACCAACAGAATGAGCATTTTAAGCTTTCTTAAATATACTATTGGCACCAGAATTAATCACCCCTATTTAATTTTTGGATATTTACAATTACTGAAGTTGCCAGATAATTTATATTCAATACAGATTTTTCTAAAAATCAGTGATTCAAAATTTGTTTGACGGCATATCAACCTCTGTGGGTCATTTAATCCCAGGAGTGTTAAATTGCTTTTGTGCATGTTTTAAGGTATGAGTTTTAGTTGTTTTATTATATTTGACTAGATTTTGATTTCTTTTAGAAAGCTTAAGATTTCCTCTGGTTTGGAGTTTTTGAAGGTTCTTTCAGTTTGTTTGGTAATGTTTTGGGTGAATTTGACTAAACCTGTCAGTTTGAGAATGTGTTTGACTGCGAGAGGTACTTTGCATGTTGAACATACAAGTACAGTAATTTATCCAGGGTAGTTAAAATTCATGAATTCAATATTGCAAACCATGTGTACTAAGTTGGGTCTGAAAGTATCTCTTGATGGGATGCAATTACTCCCCCCCAGCCTTTAATGATTTTTTTTCTTAAAGCCTTTTGCCACTGATATTAAATTCTTATTTACATGGTACTGATTACCAAATTTCTTTACTTACAGGTTTATTCGAAGTATTGGTATCATTGACACAGTGTCTGCTCGTAAATTCCTTGAAGCTGCTCTCAACTGTGACGATCAGATGCTGTTCTATACAGTATTCAAATTCTTTGAGCAGAGAAATATCCGTCTCCGGGGTTCTCCAAAATTTCCGTCAGGTGAGTTTCCTACCAATTCTTACACATTCATTTAGTTTGTATCATTTAGTTGTCAAACTTGTAACTAATATGATGAAAATCTTTTCTATTTTCAGGAGAACACTGTGAACATTATGTCCATCACTTTGAATCCCTGTTTGGGACAGAAGCCTTGGAAGATGTCCCATCTGGCTGAAGTTTCAATTATCAAAAACCTCCAATCAAGATGACAGAATCAAAAATAAAGTTTGAAATTTAGTTTTGTTTTAAGTTTACTTTTATTAATCAAACTTAACCAAAGTATCCCTTACACTCAGGTCAGAATATTGGCTTTTGTTATTTGTAAAATAAATTGGATTCAGTATTAATGAGACATGTACATTAAAAAATAAAATAGAGAGAGAGACATATACAAACATTTAAGTTGTTTCATTTTTATTTAGTAATTTAAGTATACACTCAGTCATTCATCCCATATACAAATGAAATATAATGCTTCTAATCTACATGCCAGGAAAGCTCTTCAATTGGTTTTAGGCACCATCTTTCAGTCTTTAAAAATTTAAATACACATCACTCCCTCAAATATTTACAATATTAAAATCTTTTTTAAAGCTTCAAATTTCAGAAGTCAGCATCCAATGTAAACTGATGGTTGCTTGCTCCAGACATGACTCCCATCTTCTGATATTCACCAACTCTTTTCTCAAAGAAGTTGGTCTTTCCTTCCAGTGAGATGTGCTCCATAAAATCAAAAGGATTCTCTGAGTTATAAATCTAATAAAAATAAAAAATAAAACTCATAAGTTTGAATTTTCAAATTGGGGAGTTGGTTCAAGCAAGAGTCATGTAGTTTATCAATAACTTCATCCAAATATATACTTAGAACTTTTACGTCCCAATGCTTTCTAAGAGTTAGTTACTTAATATAAGGGTCAAAGCATTAGACATTTATTAAAAAAAAAATTTTTTTTTTAAAAAGATAACTTGCTAATTCTAACAGTCTAAGTGACACCCTAGATTTTAAGACTTAAAATATCAAAAAGATTAAAAGAGGGAGAGGGTAAAAAAAAAAAAAAACAACAACAACTCACCTTATCACATTCAAGTTCAATAAGCAACCGGTCAGCCACAAATTCTATGTATTGTTTCATGAGATCACAATTCATGCCAATCAAGTTTACAGGTAAAGCATCAGTGAGAAATTCTTGTTCAATTTTGACAGCATCTACAATGATGCTATAGATCTTTTCCTGGGAAGGTCGATTTACAAGATGCTTGAACATAAGACAAGCAAAGTCTGTGTGAAGTCCCTAACAAAAAAAAAAAAAAAAAAAAAAAAAAATTAAGGTGCGTTTTGAGGAATATACAGTATTAAATGACTCCCCCCCAAACACACACGTACATACAATTCAGTTCTAAGTTGGACTCAAAATTCCTTTATTCCAAGAACATTTTAAGTATATTGCTTTAATATAGAAATCCCAAGATTCTAATTATTTCAGTTATAGCAAGAATAAAATTCTGTGCAAATGCCTCCATAAAATTGTCAAGTTAGTTACATACAAGAATTTTATTAATATAGCCACTAAAAACCCGATTCCATTGCAGAAAACGAATTTCATTTTGCGCCAATAGACTTGGATAAAGCATAAATCCATCTCTTCTTCCCCTCATGGGTAAATAATAGGAAAGAATGGCTTTCCAGCCTTGGTTTGTAGGGCTAGTACCTCCATGTCATAAAAACCTACTTGCTATGAAAACTGAAGCACCAATATTGCATGGTTCTAGCCCTATACTCCACAAGTAATGTAACGCTATGGACAGTAGTAGTATGTAACCATATTATTATAGAATTCATTAAGCTGAAGAGAAAATTAGTTTATTTTCAAGCTTACAAATTCAAGATTTCAGTTTTGTTTATCAAGTCTATACGTCAGATTAAAAAGGAAACCATGAGCTTTACAAGTTACTAGTCACCCAAAATAAATTTACTTACTTCATCTCTGCTGATGAGCTCATTGCTGAAGGTAAGACCAGGCATGACTGAACGTTTCTTTAGCCAGAAAATGGCTGCAAAAGATCCAGAAAAGAAGATGCCTTCCACAGCAGCAAAGGCAACAACTCTTTCTGCATAAGGAACAGTTTCAGCAATCCATTTCAGAGCCCAGTCAGCCTTCTTCTTAACACAAGGAAGAGTTTCAACTGCATTAAATAAACGGTTTCTGAAAGACATGAAATTTTAACATGAATGGAGAGGTTTATCACTAACAGAATTTCATTAGGAAGTTAGTTACAAATATTCCACTAATAACAGTGCACAAGTAACTAAGAAATGTAAAGAATGAATCTTTGAAAGTTTCAAGATTTACAAAGTTGAGCAACTCTTATAAAATTATGATGTCTAGACAAGTTGATTTTAATCATTATTTTTTGGCAAGATTTTACAAGTGCAGCACCCTCCATAATCATGGGACCTAGTGCCATGCTACGTTGTTTGCTGAACTGAAGAACATACTTTTGATTAGGCATGAAAGTATCAATACCTAAAATTACCCATCTTAAAACAGTGTTACCTCCCTTCCATCAAGATGCTACAGAAAGGGTTACATATACTTCAAAAGAGCATTTCCATCTTAGACTATCACATTTTGCTATAAATCCTGACTTTACAAAAAGGTAAGGTTAAATTTTTTTTTTTTTTAGTTGATACCCATCCACACTGATCAGCAAGCTGCTTACTAAAAATGTGATGTAGACGCAGGTCACAACACCCTTTGACCAATTAGAAGACACCACAAGTAATAGACAACCAACCTGCCAGGGCTTTGATCATATCACACATACTAGATTGCTAACCCAGTAAATGTAATGTAACCTTCATTAGCAGCATACAAGTAAGCAAACCAATGGACCAACAAATCCTCTATGAAAGCCCTCATGCAATACAGCATCTATTCTCAACTTCAGTGAGCTTCACAAGTCACGACTGCACTAACTCTAATAAATGCAGCAACAAGACCCCCATCCTCAGCTCCACTTTTCCTATGTGCAGTACAGGAGACTTACACAGCCATACCCTCTCATCCCACATAAAGAATACTTGTCTATGCAGCTAATAAGAAACCATCCACTTCCCATCTGCAACACATGCCCAACTGAAGTACCAAAACTTATTTTCAACCAACTACTGTTTAGACAAGTATATTTTCAGGATGCAGTGAGTAAAAGAATTAACATATTTAAGTTAACTGGTCTTATTTAAATTAAGTCACTTAAACTCATTCTGTTAAATTTATTTCATTTAACAGTGAACAAACATGGTTTGGAAAAATATATTAAAGTACGTAAGAGTTATAAATACACCATTTATGAGGAATTAGCTTTGATAATTAACTACATAACTGATTAAACATTTAAGAATTATCAACTTTTCAAATCCCATACTTCTGTAAGAGTTGCAAGTCATCTAATGGATTGCTGAAATAATGTAAACTAAACAAACAGACCAATTAGCAAGTTGTGTTTAGACATGAATTAGAGAATCAAACAAGAAAAATTGATAAAAGTGATTACTTGTCCCAAAATAGTCATTACATTTGCATATAAATTTCAAACATTAAAAATGTAACAACTATTATGTGAGGTAATTGCTTTAAGAGAAAGAAATGAAGCAAAAAGTCAAAGAAAACATATACAAACCTTTCATCAATGTCTTTGATGTAGGTATCAATCAAAAGGCTGTACATTTCAGAATGAATGTTTTCAATGGCAATTTGGAAGGAATAAAATGATCTGGCTTCAGCAATTTGTACTTCTTGGTAGAACCTCTCCACCTATTGAAAATTTGAAATACAAAGATAGTCAACAAGGCAACTTATTTACACCCAAACCAGGTGTGGAATTATATGAATAGGAGGCAAATGGATACATTATTTTGTTGGTTCCAACAAATTGAAATATACTATCAGTAGCCTGGGCTAATCAATTTTTTTTTAAAGTAATTATAACTACCATATTTCATGAGGTATGCATTTTTATTAATTTAAGTTATTCTAGTTCTTGATATAACAAAACTAAAATGCTGATTAGAAGCCTCCGCCCCTAAATGAAAATATATAATCATGGATCCATTGCCAACTAATATACAAAAAATTTAATGTTATAAATGGGCAAGGCAAGTCTTAAATTTTGTAGAAAACAAATTTAAATAAATATGGGGGGGGGCAGCAATAAAATACCACTTGTATCTATATTGTAAGGAACTTTTGCAGTAGTTCAATGAAAGCAAATTTTCTATTGACTGCTTGTTGACAATTTCAATGTTAATCTATTGAAAAAAATAATTCACCCACTCTACAAGGATGAAAAAAAATATGAGCTTATTTTCTTCATATCTACAAGAGCCTAGGTTGTCATATTTAAGATAAAATGACTGAAAATTTGGTCAGTTTCAACTCTAAGAAAAATGAATAAATAAAAGCAATATAATTAACTTACCAAGTTTTCATTCACAATGCCATCACTGGCAGCAAAGAAAGCAAGTACATGGGAAATGAAGTGCTTTTCCTCTGGTTTCAATTTCTCCCAATGTTCAAAGTCTTTAGAGAGATCCACTTCTTCTACAGTCCAAAAGGAAGCCACTGCCTTCTTGTACATACTCCAGATACTCTGGTAATGAATTGGGAACAGCACAAAACGTTGTTTGTTCTCCACCAACAGAGGTTCCACTTCAGTGTTTTTTGTCATTTCTTTTTCTTCATGTTTGGCAGGCAGCTCCTGTCAGAACAAAAATAAAAAATGTAAACACATTGAATCAGAAATTACCTTAGATAAGTTTTTTTTTCTCCCTAAACAATTGAAAATGTCCTTGTGATTAATAATACATCTCAAAAACTCAGGCACTAATTAATGCCATTTTAAATTGGCTTCATGTGTTTGGAAAGGTTTCTATATTTATTTTCTGGAATTATTCTACACATGCCCCATTGAAGTTAACCCAGGATAAAAAAAATTCTAGTATTTTGTGATTTGAACCAATTAAACCCTCATCAATTTCATAAAAAAAAAAAAAAAAAAAAAAAAAAAAAAAAAAAAAAAATTTACCCATTTCATACGGGGGGTCATGTTCACTGTAAAATGATCACTCATTTCCAGAACAGTGTTGGGAAAAGACAAGTAACCAGACAGGTCAAATTTTCTCAAATGAGCTGGCCAAGCATCACAGACTAAACTAGGTTGAATATACTTGTTATAAGAGGTAATCTTTCAGTTCCAAACAATGATTGTTTGAGAAAACAACCCATTAAATTTATGACGTGGTACATGTACGATCCAAAAAAAGTGGCCTTAAAATCTTTTTTAATTGTGTAGTCACATTTATTTGATTTTGGCGCAACACTTTCTGCAATGCAAAAGTATCTTTTCTATATGTACACTAAGTTACAGTCCTCAAAAAAGGACTACAGTGCAGCAATAACAACTTAGAGAATAAGTTTTATAAGGAAACCACACGGTTTCCTATAATGCAAGGTCATCCAGCTTTCATTTTTTGAAATGAAAGTATTTTTCAATGATTAGTGTACTCACACTTCCAAGAAATCAATCACCCACCCAAGAAAGCAAAAAGCACATTACAAAGTTTCCCAGCCACTCCTAGAAGAAAGAAAAGAACACACACACACAAAACAACATTCAGCCTTTTAGTCAAGGTTTTTTATTAACATAAAAACAAGTCCACTTTTTAAATAGAGGGAGCCCTAACAATTACGCATTTTCCCCACCTAAATACAAACAGGAAGTAAACAAAGCTCACTTTAAATGAAACGAAGTTTAAAGACAGAGTGAAGAAATTTCCCAATCCCCATCAGAGCACTAAGATAAATTACAAGTTCCGTACACCAAAAGCCATTAAAACTTAATCAAGTACCTACATGCACTTTTGACTAAAGAATTGTGCGCTACAAGGAAAGTTAATTTTACAATAAGAAGACGAGTGTGTGATGCTTGAAATTTAGTATCTTTCAGCGACGGGAGAAAGTATCGGATATATGGTAAAGAAATATAGCAATAATTTAAATACATAGCCAAGTTTATTATGTTTTTTTTAGGCAAATTATTACGTAAAAGCCGTAACACATATCGTGTAAACAAATCTTCGAGTGCAAGTATCTCTAGTTTACATCGAATCTTTGATCACCTTTCTTACAAAGAAAGTGATAAAATTAATCTAATAAAATTAGATTGGGTGCTTATCTGAAACTTCGCTAATACCTTTTATATAATCAACTAGTTACCATGACACAATAGTTTCCTCTCGTAATGAATCATTAGATTTCCAAAATTTAGGAAATCATAAGTGCGATACTTACTGAAGTAATGATTTTTAAGATCACACACGAAACTGAGGATTATTCAAAAATAACATCAATAAAATTACTGTTGAAGTATGATAAAAGCAAATAAAATACAGCCTTTTATCCAGGTTTTACATTACGTAAAACTTACCGAAGTAAATCCGTCCTGAAAGAATAAAGTGACCGGTGTAGTCAAAGGGAGATAACTTAGGTTAACATGACAAGCAAACTTTCACGAGCGAGTTCGAGTCTTACTGGTGCCCCATATATACGGGTTCGTGCTACATCTACGGAAGTAACATAGTAAATTACTACTCAGGTTAACAAGATTACTGCAAAAGCCGTAGATCTAGGATAGTCCAAGGAAAGTTCTAAATACAGAACGTCTAATTTTTTTTTTTTAACTGTACGTTAGTTTTCATGAGTATTGTGAAATTTGTTGGAACATTCCAAGTAATTTCTCCAGAACCTTCATTCAAGTTTTTATCAAATCGGTTAAGTGGAAGAAGTTCTGTAACTTAAAAAAATCCTTTTAGCGTGTATATTTTACTTAAAAACCGTGCTTGCTAAAAGGCTCTCGACTCCATTCGAGTACTTTGTGTGGTATAGTTTTAGTAAGCTAAACTGAACTCGTTCTAGTCTCAATGGGTGCCCTACCTGGCTTTGTAACTAAGTAAAAGTTAAAGAGACTCCGTTGAAGGCTAACGCGCTCTCTTGACCAGTTTACAAAAATTCCAACCATTTAACCAAATATATTGAATTTAAATGGGATATTCGAACACGATAAAAGGGAAATTGTGACAGAAAAGTCACCGAAAATGAAAGTTAATCTTAGTTCTTTGTGTCATTAGTAAAAAAAAAAAAAAGGGGAGAAAATTCCGATTAAAAATCAAAATATATCCACTAACTCGAGACATTTGTTTTTCGAAGGGGTTGGTTGGTTTGGTGGGGTTTTATGGCATATCAACCTTTGTAGGTTATTTAACGCCAAGTCCATTTTTATGTAAATAATCTGTTCTATTTAAAACAATTCAGTTTAGCATAAATACAGTTTAATTGTTAAAAACATTTCTATTTCAAACTATTCAAGCAGTTATATGTAACAATTCAGTTAAGTGTAAATACAGTTCTAATGTCGAAAAACAGTTCTATTTCAAATAATTCAGTTAAGTATAAGCACGCAATTTAATTGTCAAAAACATTTCTATTTCAAGCTATTCAGTTTACTCAAACAATTCAGTTTAGCATAAGTATGCTGTTAGTTCTATTTAACCCATAGATAGGGCCTTATCAGGTGCAACCACTCCGGGCCAGAGTGAACCTGGGAGCAATGGCAATGAAGGGGTACTCCGCATTCCCCAACTCCAGCACTGCTGGAACCTCACCATCAGATAGTTTAGTGTCATATCCAGGACACTCGTTGGGGGGGGGTCTTACCCCTCTGCTGAGGTGCAGTCGGTGTATTCTACAGCCCCAGCCGACTGGGCAATTTCCGAAGCGGCAAATATTCTCAACTAGTCAAGAGTTGTGCTGAAGTTAAGTATTTCGATCTGTAATTAAGTCTAATTTGTTTAAACTTTAAATTAGTAAAGAAATTGAAACGAAGAAGCATGGACAGCTATCAATAGGCTATCGATTATATGGAAATCAGACCTAACCGATAAAATGAAACGCAGTTTCTTCCAAGCAGCGGTCACATCGATACTGCTATATGGCTACACTACATGGACGCTAACAAAACGGCTGGAGAAGAAACTAGACGGCAATTACACAAGAATGCTACGTGCAATCTTGAACAAGCCCTGGCGGCAACACCCCACAAGACACCAACTGTACGGCCACCTGCCCCCTATCACGAAAACTATTCAAGTTAGACGAACCAGACATGCAGGATACTGCTGGAGAAGCAGGGACGAACTCATAAGAGATGTACTCTTATGGCCCCCACACATAGCCGTGCAAAAGCAGGACGACTAGCACGAACATACATTTAGCAGCTATGTGAGGATACAGGATGTTGTCCTGAAGACCTACCTAGGGCGATGAACGATAGGGAGGAGTGGCGAGAGAGGGTCAGGGATATCCGTGCTACCAGCGCGATATGATGAAGAAAATTATTTCTAGAACCTTTACATTTTCCAATATTACCTATCGGAAACCGTTCTAAAAGTAATTACTGTGGATCCATTTTATCAATCGTGCAGTAAATAGATTCGGAACTAGTAGGAATTTAAAGTCCACGATTGGAATGCGGGTGGCGTAACAGAAATGTGAACTAACTACTCCAAGACAATAAAAATTTAGTTCGCATTTCGTCCCTATCAGAAAAAAAAAAATCGAACAAAATTCAAGTTAACCAATTTTAAGGTATACTGTGAAGCAAATGCTTAATTGATGCGTCTCGCAGATGTTGTGGGGAGAGGGTGCATCGTTTATCCGATGAGCGAAATTCAACGGACCGAATCAATTTTGCGCGACGAATTCGGATTAGTGATGTCACCACATCTCAATACGGACCTTTTACTAGTTGAAGGATTATTTTTAATTAGTCATAAATATGACTGGACGTCCATGGCAATTCATTCTCGATAATACTGAAAATGTCCAATATAAGAATATTTAGAACTTGGAGATGAGCATCAAAGACTCGCCTTTGATTTTCTGAGGACCACCGTTGTTAAGGTGGTCGCCTAAGGTGCCCCAAAATGAGAATCGAGCATTTTTGACGGCCATGCGAGAGTCACAATTCGTGCGTGTCCAACCCCACTCACTATAAAATGACCATGTCAGGTCTAACATAGTGGGACGTCGGATAAATCTCTTCAAATTGTACCTACCAAAATCTGTGAGAATGAACAATTGCAGATAATAAAAAAATCCTTTCATCACGTGTCCGTGATGGTTTCACAATGGAAAAATTAGGAAACGAATTTATACAGCTAAAATATAAGATAAGCGTTTTCAATTTTGCCTTTGGTAATGTGTAGACAGATTTCGTTTTGTTGCAAGAGACCAATTGCCAGACAGCATTTCCCATTGCACTAATATAATGAGGGTCAACAGTTTTCTGATGCCCGTGACGTGTCGTGCCGAAAAGGACTTTCCCGCGATAAAAGCCTTGTGCTGTATCCCATTTACAGATTAGTTTTGCTAAGCACTACTTAGATTTGGCACAAGACTACATTTGGCACCCAGTGAGGATCGAACTAGCTAACCATTATTACATCACGCTAAGCGCCTTAACTAGAAACTATTAAGCTTTTGCTCAGTTTAGCAAAGGTTGAAGATAATCGTGACTTGACCATAAGTCCTTAAACTAAGCGTAGCTAAGATTTGGCACAAGGCCAAATGTATAGGGGGTATTTAGGGTCTCAAACTAGCTTTCGAGTGAATAAGTTAGCCAGACTTAACGCCCTTGTCAGTCGCTCACCATTAAAAAAGGTGACTGAAATGTACAACGGAGGTATATTTAAAAATATTTTTAGTCGAAAAAGTTCTAAATTGGACAATTTAAAAAACATTTTTTTAAAACAGGATTTTGGTCTTAATTGTGACTTCCATGTTGAACAGTTTTGTTACATTTATCGGCATTTAGAGAATTCTTAGACTTAACGGAAATGCTTTAAAGCGTCTATTGTATGTTACCAATTCATTTTAGGAGCTATATAAATGACAGCAAATCTTTAAATGTGATTTTTTTTTTTTTCAGCAACTTCTATAGGATCAGATCGACTTGCTCTTTTTATGGGGAGCGGGTATCTGTGACCGAGATTATATAAGACGGGGGGGGGATTACGAATACGACAAAAGAGTTTAAGAGACTAATAGCTAGTTCTTAGCTGTTGACTAAATTTAAGGACTGCCTTAGACAAAAAAATGCTTACTAGCAGAAATTTTAATCACCAGAAAATTTTGGTTCATCAATTTTTCATAAATGAAGTTGAAAATTTAAGTTAAATGGAATTTTTTCCAGATTTCCGATCGAAAAAATAACAGAACTTTTAAGAGATCGTAAAGACTTACCGTAGGCTGCTGTGTGATTTCACCCAGGACTTTTCGCTTCGAAGGAGATCGGGGCTTCGGGTCCTAGAAATAAGAGTTTTTTTAGGAAATTAAAAAAAGGCTTTTTTTTAATAACAAATAAGGCAATGATTTAAGCGCCAAAATTCATTAAGACTTAATCGACTAGATATGTCTTAAAGACTAACGGTCAATTAATTAGCGCAAATGCTGAAACTTGAAAATAAAAGGGGGTGTAAAAAGGTAAATTTAGCGAAGGTTTTGAAGAATTGCAGTCTTTTAGTTTGATGATTTAAGAAATAGAAGCTGCATTTTTTTCTTTACGATTTAATTCATAATAGGTTTTTACCACTTAAAAAAAATTAAAGCTTCAAAATAAACCTTAATCTTTTATTAATGAAAATAATTTACCTGGTTTTCATCGTTTACGGTTAATTTCTTGACTTCTGTTGTAATCGGACCCATGATGAAAATGAAAAATCGGCGGGAAGATTAAACGATCTTAAAAATGAAAACGATGATTGTCGACAGACTTGCCACAACTGAATACTGCTAACAAATGAACGTTTTTATACTTAAATTTTGCGCGCTTAGATTGTTCACGAACACTGGTTGGTTACTTCTCCTTCCACGTTGTTATGTTCATGCTTTCTCCTAACTTTATGATATTGGTGTTTTTTCCGTTTTTTCCCCTTTCCTTTCCTTTCCTTTTTTTCTTTTCTTTTTAGTTGATAAAACTATTGCCTTTTTAATTCGCTAAAAATATTTCCACTTAAATACAACTTAGAAGATGTGTAAAAAAAAAAATTCCATTACAGTACACTACAAAGAAAATGTACACTTTCTTTTTGAATCTTCAATCATTATATCGCTGAAACTCCTTGGGGTTGGGCAACAATGAGATTAAAACTTGCATAATCAATTTAATGGTCACCCCTATTTTAAAACACTTCATGTACTAAACTCTGGATCTAATTTTTTGAGAGAATTCATTAATTTGTCCAATTGGTTGGTAACTAAACTATTGTTAGTGCCTTTTTTACGCTCTTTTCTTTTATCTAAGATAAAAAAAAATGTTCTTTGTGAAATAAGATTTAAATACCTAGATAATCGATAATTTGACTTTTTAAATTTTAGTTTACGTTCAAATTATTCTCCAAAAATGAATACTTAGACGACTACATTTCACAGCACAACACAAATTAATGTTAGTCTTATCCGTAGATATGGCAACTATTCAATAAACATGGATTTGTTGTGTTGTTACCATTATGGAAGATAGTATACAGTTAGTACTGGAGAAAGATATAAACAGAGGTTCAGGCAATAAGCCTTCAGGTCGTGTACATAAAGGTAAAACAAGAAAATATACTCGAATTTATTTATTATTATAGAGGTTTCGAAGGTTTGGTTCAGTTTTTTTCTTTTCCTCTATTTCGTTTTGTTAGAGGGCTGGTTAATAAACCTACAACCATTAGGCGAGAGAGAAAAGAATTGTTCATTTTATTTGATTTGATTTTCTACAAAGCAACAAATGCATCTGAATTTATCGATGTAGTGGTCGTTCGTTTATTTTAGTTTTTCAAGATTAACTCTCTCTCTCTCTCTCTCTCTCTCTCTCTCTCTCTCTCTCTCTCTCTCTCTCTCTCTCTCCTCGAAATGCAACAAAACTTCCTTTTTTAATTTTTTAGATCATCTGAAATTTAGTAAGGCATTAGATTTAAGTAAACATTTACTGCAAAAAACATTTTTTTCTTTACAATAAAATAGCATTAAAGTTTGGTCTAGTTATTTTTTTTTTCTGTACAATTATAAATTTTATTTAAAAAATCAAAGTCAAGGTTAATAACCAAATACTCTAATGTCTTTCTTGATTTATTTTAGAGTGGGAGTAACAACTTATATAGGTTGCATCAGTGCCCCTGAAATGCCTTTAATAATCCTTAAAATAACTAAAATAACACCTATTTAATTAAATGTTTTAAAACTCGTCTTTGTATCATTTGCTTCATTTTTAAATGTTCTTCGATTTTAATTTTCCCTCCTTTTTTATTTAAGAAATATTTTTTAAAATGTGAGAATACTACAAAGAAAAATAAATCAATAACAGAAAACACTGTTTTCGTTTTGATAAAACGCGGGAGTGACAGTTATGAAGGGAGGGGTCCCCAGTTCATGGATGTTGTTTAATTTATGTTGTAAAACAATTCTTGGAATAAAGAAACCATACAAGAACAGCTGAGACCGCTTTTATTTATCTATTTTTTATAATATTGAAACAACTGGGTCAATTTTTTTTATTCTTTGATGAGTTATAGTTTTTGTTTTTTTTTAAAGTTTCAACACTTCATGAAACTGTCTTAAAGCGCCCTATTATTGTTTTGAAAATAAATAGGATTCTAATTAACATGCCTCCTCTTTCTACTTAATTGAGGCATTATTTTTTTCCTTTTCTCTTTAGTTAACAGATATTAAATTTTGGTAACCACACACAAAGGAAAGATTGGTAACTTTTCCTCTTTAATTCTGGTGCCATTTTATATTATGCAAATGAGATTAAAATGAACTTCAAACTAAAATTCCAAGTTTATGGTTTGGTTATATATTATAGTGCGATGGTTGCTGATGTCGCGAACTATTGACAGTGAATTCTTCATGTAATGTTTTCTGTCTTATGATCTTGTGTTGGTTAAGGTTAAGAACTTACATAATCCAAGATTTGCATTGTTTTTGGAAAGCTATTTTAAATTCGTAAACTTGCCAATTAAAAACAAATTAATTTTAGCATTCCTCTAAACAATAATATTTCATCAAATTATCAGTCAATACTTTTCTGTTACTAAAAAAACTTGAAGCTATTACTGTCTGTCATGTTGTTACACACTATAGTCGTACGAGTGTATAATCATTATAATAGTTAGGAGTACATATGTATGTAATGATTACATATCTTTTTTTAAATTCTTTTCCAAACCATCCAAATTAAAGGTATGCAATGCATATTAATCTCAATATATATATATATATATATATATATATATATATATATATATATATATATGTGTGTGTGTGTGTGTGTGTGTGTGTGTGTGTGTATGTGTGTTATATAATTTTCTAATTTTTCCGGTAAAAATTCATATGAAAATACACTACACTTTTTGGCTTTTAAAACTTACATTTGTTTTATACTTAATTCCCAGTAAAGGAATATTTTACTCTATAGATCAAAAAAAATTTAGAGCATGTATACATTATAAAATATTTGCTTCGATTAAGATACTAAAATTAGAATAGATATATATTTTATTTATAGTTTGACTTTTATTTACGATATATTGATAATTAATTAAATTTTGCAAGTTTGTTAATTATTGACAGAATATGACAGAATTAATTTCATTTATTTAAAAATACAACAAAAATAACAGCATTAATCTTGAATAACAAACAAACAAAAAATCAAAATAATGGTTATTATTGAAGGTTTTGAAGATTCTTAGAATTTCATTGAATTAATTATGCATTTATTAAAATATTGTAATTTTGATTTAATTTTTAGATTTTGAACGATTGATCTTTACTGCAATCGGTCGATTATTATTCAATTCCCACTCTAAAACTTTTTTCAATATAGAATAATTGGCACTATATATAATGTGTGTGTGAGAAGCTTGACATGTGGAACACAAGGCTCAGTAAGGATAAGAAGATTGTGTAGCGCCAATTTTCCAAGTGGAGTAAATACCTGTCGTCAGCCTCGGAAAATAGTATTTTTTAACCTAAACTACAAAATTATTAGGCAGGCTTTAAAGACTAGTTTATTGACAAATCACGATTTAGTAGATTTAAAACTAAAAGAAACCTGTTGTTAAGTCAAATTTTTTTAAAAAATTGTATGTAAAATGTGTTCTGTGGATTATTTGATTTATTTTTGTTGCAACTGATCCGTAAATTACAACAAAATGGGCCAAAATCAAAATCATAGGGAAGGGAAAAGTAATCTCTGGGAAAGACTAAAAAAAAGTGACGTTATTTTGTTTACTTTTTACAGGGGATCCAAAATTTTCAGACGCAGTATTTAATATATAACCACTAAAATCTGTAAAACTTGTTTAATGTTTATACAAGCTTTAAAATTCCGTTACGACCAAGTAGCTACTATGTTCAATTGTATTATTAAACGTTTACTTGAAAATATTGTAATTATATTTCAAGTTTAACAACTAGTTTCGCGCCAAATATAATCTTGAACTTTTCCCGGATACAAGAGTAACTGTTTTTGTTGTTTTTATGTTAAGTTTATTTTTTCTTGTGATTATTATCATTTTTTGTTTCTATGTCATAAAATTCTTTAAAGATGTGTTTTGTTTAGTTTATGTCAAATAAAAAAAAAACGTCTAATTTTTTTTTCGTGGCTTTTTTTAGTAAACATTAATCTCCCGTTTTTGAAGTAATTTTCCATTTTTTTTTTTTCAAAAACGTTAGTTTGCTTCCTAAGATCTTTGAAAAGACTAATGTTGATAGTTCATAATCTTCTTTCTCGTTCCATTCCACGAAAAATGTTTCTCATTTTCTTAACATATATGTACATTTTGTATTGATTTTTAGTTTTTTTGGTGGGGGGGTTGTTTTGTTTTGTTTGGTTTGGTTTTGCTTTTTGTTACTAAACTTCTGCTATCACTTTCTCTTTTTTCTTCTTTTTCTTTCTTTTCTTTTTTTCTTTGATAAACCCAACCTGCTTATTTTCCCCGCCAGAAATACTTTGTTGTAGGAGTGAGTAGTTAACACAGACGAAATTTGAAATGATTTCCTGTTTCTAGCGCGCCAATCTATCGATAATTGTTAAACAGAACTTGGTCTTGGGCACCTCGGATAGTGTCATGGTTAGCAAACCTTCACGAGTGAGTTCGAGTCTCTTTGGATGCCTCATTAATACGGCCTTGTGCCACATCTAAGCAAAAAGCTTAGTAAATTACTAAACAGAACTTGGTCTAGTACCAGGTTACAAGTGCTGGACGCCTGGTGTAGATCGAACTCTCAGAATAACTCACTTTAAACTTTGAACAACTATTGAGTGTTGGATTGCTTTATTCTGTGTTTACGACAGGGTTTCAGAAAAATTAAATTGTCTTATATTGTGAAATTATAAAAGCAGCAATTAATACTATGTGTATATGACTAAGTTACATCCGTAAGACTCATTGACTACAAATAATTATATCGATTTCTGTTTTCAGTGTTCTATGTCGTAAATTTTAGGAAAAAAACAAATATGCAACAGGTTTTTTATTTTGATTTTTTACACAATAAGTTAACTGTTGCAGTGTGCAGTTAAATGCTACCATATAGAATTTACCAGTTTTCCGCCCAGTCGGTGATACGGGTCATGTTTAGCGCGGGGACTCTCTTGGGTAGGGGGGGGGGGTGAGTGGTGCTACAACTAGACAGGTTTCGTATGGATCGCAGTGTAGTACCTATGGAAATCCCAGAGTTATAAAACCAAAATGAAATAGGTTTAAAACATTTTTATTTTTATTTTGAAGAGTATAAAATATCATATTTCCAAATAAAAACCAAATATAGATGTAGTAGTTGATTATTTAATTTTTTCTCTTCTGATATATTTAATTAAATTTCTACGGGTACGGATACTATACTCTAACCCACGGCAGAATGACTGGGGAACGACACTTTGATCCTAGGCAGGACGCATTTTTTTGTCCATTCTATTCATAAATGAATTTCAAAAAATATTTATTGATATGAAATCGTTTTATGAGGTAAAAAATATCCCATAAGGTGGTTGTTAAAATTGATTGGCTTTTCGATCAGGTATCTAATCATCTTTTGTTCCCTCGTGGTTAGTGGCATGGAAAATGGAACCAGCCAGCTGAGTTGAAATTCTAGTTGAGACAGTGTTCATACTAACAGACTTGAAAAAAGCATGAATCCACCTCTTTTTTTCCCCCAGCTATGTGTTTAATAGCAACACAGAGTGAGCTCTCTAATCTTGATTAGCAACTAATCTAGAAGAAGGATAAGTCTGAATTCAAGCCTCCACTGTCTTGCAGTGATACCCACTCATTTAAAAGGCTTTGAGAGAAAATCCTGTTGATAGATTTGCAATTGGAATCCCAAGATCAACTTAATGTTATCTTCAAGTAACTTCTGAGATGACAGTTGTCATGCTTAAGGCACCAGTTCCTGCTAGAACACTGAAAAGCATTGATGAGCCTGCTCATTACTTAAATGACCACCTAGGATGAGGAATCTGAGTCCTGTGTTTCTGACTAATCAAAGCTTAAAATTTATGACACTTTGTATGGTGTAATGGTTAGCAAGCAAAACAAACATACCATTGCCAATGAATTTGATTCTCACTAGTTGTCCCACATATATATATATATATATATATGGTCTTGTACCAAACTAAGTTAAGTTTAATAAATTTCAACTCCTGAGATGACATTGGTTTCAATCTGCAACTCAAATAATGCCTAAAAGTTAACAGAATCTTAATATTTGTATCCACTTTTATAACATCTAAAACAAAATGTCTACCTTAATAGTATTGCTATTGATATGACATATGCAGTACTACTCATAAGTATTTGAACAAACATATATTACAGCTTTAGTATGCACCAGTTATCATGGGGGATTATTTTGCTCCCATTGAGCAAACATGATCTAGAAGTTTCTTCACTTTAAACTAAGAAATCTTAATGGCAATGTATTCTTAATTATATTCTTGGTACAAGAGACTTTGTTATTCCTATCATCATTTGAAACATAGAAATAGATGGAATTGTAGCAGTATCATCCATGGCTCACACAGTTTTGCCTGCTAAACAACTCAACTTATTGTGAATTGAATTACCATGTCCAGAAAATCTGGCGAACATTTGCACACGGTATATGGAAACACTGGACAGCTGTTTCAACTTTGTTAGGTCTCATCAGCAGTGTATACCATGATCTCCCCCATTGAGGATCAAACCAGCAACCACAGAATGGAGAGCCGAAACTCTACCATTGAGCTATCTATCCACATCGCACACAAGTGATGCCAAATTAACTAGTGATGGTAATTGCACGGCCAATTAACCTGAATGTGTCTTGTAAGTTACATCTGTACTCTCTACAGAGGATATGTCACCTCCAGGGCCATGTCTTCCCAGGAAGATTGGAAATACGCATTCATGTAATTATTATAAATTCTAGGGCAAGGAAATTGATGTACGCTGTTTGATTCTCCAGTGGGGAGATCACAGTATGCACTGCTGATGAGACCTAATACAGTCGAAACAGCTGTCCAGTGTTTCCATATGTTGCACACAAGTGTTTGCTGAATTTTCTGGTCATGGTAATTCAATTCACAATATAACTCCTCTACTTAAAAAGAAAATGTATGACTCAACCAATGTTGGGTTTTGTTGTTAAAAATATATTAATTGGTCAAAACCAAAATTTAGAGATCAGCTCCATGAAGTAAAAAAAGAACAAACAAACCTGAAAATACACTTGTATTGTCATTTCTTTATTCACTCTTCTGATTTATCTTTGCGGGAGGAGGCATGTCACTTCATAGTATGTATTTGGGTGCTAGTCCTTCACTATTACAATATGAACAGCAGACAAAGACTTGATCAGTTTTCTATCCCATTTTGTCTAATGCCTAAGGGGGTCCCACACTAGAGTTTAATCTACTCCCTGCTTGTCTACTACATGCAACAACACATTGCAATATACATGTTCCTAATTAAGCCCCACACCTACTGAGGATGGTCTAGCATCACTCATTAAACTATGGGTTTGGCACAGGTCTGGGCAAAGTTATATGAAAGAATGGCAGTTGCTCATGCTGTATGTCTCCCCTATTCAGTGTTATACTAGGAATTGGCAAGGTGCTGCACAACTTGGTATTTGTGTTGCCACAGGAGTTGCCAAAATAAGGTTGAACATGTCAGACTGCCTTAGGGATTTCAGCTCCAAGTTTTGACTTAAGAGTTTTCCCTGCTCATAGATCAGTTGCCCTTACTAAAACTAGAGAGCCCAGTTTACTCTACTATTTAGCCATAGCTAGAATTGGTTAAGAGTTGGCATCATGCCTTTACCAAAGGCATTAGTGCACAATAAAATGCAAACAGCTTCACACAGAATGTGAACTGGGTTCACTGGGTCCATTTTCTATGACAATAATCATTATACCATGTACACCTCCATTGAATACTTATACTTTTCCAATGATTGCTTTATTATTTATTTTAAGAATATTTTTGTTTTTTTAATCAGGTGAGAATTTACGGAAAAGCTCTGTAGAGCTCTTTTTTTTCTTTAAGTTCATATAATACTCTATATATAACAGTTTTGATGAGGTTTTCTGAAGGTTTATACAATACTCTATATATAATAGTTTCAGTGAGGTTTTCTGAAAGTTTTCAAATCCAAATTAACCAACTAATTAGGTAACTCTTTTAAATTAAAATGTGAGAATGCCTTTCTTTGATCAAGTTTGAATGAGATGTTCGAAGGATAGAAACCAAAAACTTCTTTTTTCACTTAACAATTTAATTCTATTAAAAATGTTTCCAATAAATTTATTATCCAGGACTACGAGACATGACCAAATGCTTTGTTATATTGATTGCTATAGAATTTGGTTCTTCTCGTCTAATGTTCTTGTTTTTAACTCTCAAAAATCAATTGATTAGAATGAAAATTTTCTGTTTTTTCAAATACTTATGGGAAGTCTATATTGCAATAATATTATTAAGATACGATTAGGGTGTATTGAAAATATTTAAAATTATTACATACCTTTACTCAAAAACTGGAGACTGTTATAAACTTTTGAGTAAAAATCTGTAATAATTTAAAATATTTTTGATAAACCCTGCTGGTAACTCTTATATAATAAATTTTGAATGAAACTTGGATATTGTTTCTTGTAGGTTTTGAAAATGTTGTAGCCACAAATGCCACAATACCATCCAAATTTCAAACTGTAATTATCTCTCATGATGGCAGAAAAGGGTTCCTTTCAAAGTCAAAGCGATTTGAAGAACAACTTGTAAGTATTTTTGCTTGTGGTTATTATTTTGTTCTATAATCTAAAAAATAAGGACCTAAGGATATCATCTTAGTAATGGAATGTATTATACATAGATGTAGAACCCCTTGCAAAAATTATGGGATTAACTTACTTAGGGGATGTTCATCTTGTTTTTTTTTAAATAAACTTGCTAACCCTTATAAGTTACATCCCTTGGATACTCTCTGGTAGTAAGGGAGAATCTTATCCAGAAACTCAACTGTACCTATATTGTTAGAGGTAATCTAATAAATCCCTTCTCCTGGTATACCATCTTGTTGGATTTTCTTTATCTGCATTTACATTGATAGCAGAGCAATACAATCAACAAAATGACTTCTAAGTTCATTTCCCCACCTGCTTCAAACACAGATGTATAATACTTGAAAGAAAGAGATGTAAGGTATGCTTGATAGAAGGTATGCACAACCCTGCTTTTAAACATAAGTTATTGGAAATGCTTCTAAGTGTTAATTTAACAGTAAAAATATGTATAGAGTTTATGCAGCAACTGGAATTAAGAAAAAAGTATAACCAACAACTTAACAAAGGAGAAGCATACAGCACAAAGAAATATGAAATTCTATGCAAATACTGTGACGAACGGCATGTCAGGGAAAAAAATAATTGCCCAGCTTTTGGTAAGACATGCTCCATTTGCTAAAGAAAAAATCATGCCCTGAAGGTGTGCAGATACAAAAAAGTTGAGGAAGTTAAAAACACGCAAGTGGATAGAGGAAGCGTTGAAATTTTCACACTAAACACACCAACAAAAACTAAGGAAAGGGTAAAAATAAATGAGAAATATTTCCACATGCAAGTAGATACTGGCTCTGACATAACACTTATTTTAGTGAACTTTTGGCAGGATTTAGGAAAGCCGAGGCTTAAAAAATCAACCTTGCAACTAAAACAATTCGATGGTACCATAATTAAAACATTAGGCACCTTCAAAGGTATGTTTGAAACTAAGAATCTCTTTGAGATTATACCTATTACAGTCATGGCATCTACTGAAGACCTTGGACTGTTCTAGGTGTTTATGTATTAAAAGTTAACACATCAAAATTGGTTAATTTTATAGAGTCAGAAGAACAAGAAATAGGTTTACTAAAGGGTTATAAAGCAAGCACTTACTTGAAAGAGAATTACCATCCTAGATAAATCCAAGCAAGATGATTAAACATATATATTTTACCTAATGTAGTGTCAAAGCTAAAAAATGATTCAGCAGGTTATTTTGAAAAAGGTCACTCATGGGAGAAGTAATTGGGCATCACCCATAGTTGCCTTTAAAAAGACCGATGGGGATATTAGAATATGTGGTGACTACAAAATTGTCATCAACCACCAGATATGTTCAGTTTCGTTTCCCTTACTGAGTACTGAAACCACAAGTCACAAACTGGCAAATATGAAACACTGCGAAAATCAATTTAAAGTCAGCCTACAACCAGATCAAAATAGACAACAAATTTAAAGAAATTACCACACTGAACTCATCCATGGGATTATTGAGTTGGTCTCACTTACCTTTTGGAATTAAAACTGCTAGTCATATTTTTCAAAGAGCCATCAAGAAAATCTTATTAAGAAAAGTGGACAACATAATAATATATCAAGACGATATATGCCTAGGAGCATGCACCAGAGAGGAATTAAAGAGTAAAACAGAACAAGTCCTACAGAGATTAAAACAGGCAGGTATGATAAGAAATAGAGACAAATGTAAATTAGACTGTGAAAAAATATCTTATCTAGGATATCAAATATCTAGAGAAGGAATATTTCCTGACAATAGCCAAACCAACAAAATTATGAAAATGGAAAAGCCCACAAACAAGAAACAATTAGAATCCTTCTTGGGATTAATTTCTACAGCAGATATCTTCCTAGATATAGTGAGCTTATTGATCCATTTGTTGAAATGCATAAAAAACCCCGTTAAATTTACATGGACACAGAAGCAAAATAAGACTTTCGAAGCATTAAAGAAGTCCTTAACAAGTAAACCGGTAATAAAAATTTTCGACCCTAAAAAAGAGGTTACCTTAACTGGAAATCCTATTCAATTAGCCAGAGTAACATGATCAAGAATTTTAAGGTGGGCTTTCAAAATCATGGCATCTGATTTTGACATTATATATATTAAGGGAAACATCGTCCCTCATGTGGACGCACTATCCAGGCTAAGATTTCAGAGTGAAAATAGAGGAACATGAAAATTTGGAGGATAGAATTATACAATGGGTGGAGATGGATGAACTATCTCGCAAAATATATATATATATTATATAATACCGGCACAATAGTGCTGCGCCAAATTTTAAGGAAGGACATAATTAAAAGCATGCATGACGATATTCATGGCGGAGTTGCTATGATGTAAAGAAGATTGACGTGACAGGCTTGGTGGCCAGAGTATTGTAAAGATGTTGAGGAACACATAAGGAGATGCCTAATTGTATGGAGATCAAAACATTTAAACAAACCAAAATACATACATGGCCCAAAGAGGGGGCACCATGGATAAGGGTCCATATGGACCATACACCTATCTGAGACATTGGTTTATTTTTGATCTTAGTAGATGCCTTCTTGGGTTGGATGGAAGTAATAAAGGTGAGAGATAGGAAAGCTACTACTGTAAGACAAATATTGAGAACAATATTTGCAAGAAATGGAGTACCTAAGACGATTGTCATAGACAACGCACCAGAATTTTGCGATGAAAGTTTAGTGTCATGATTAAGGAAAATAGGGTGTATGCCATACAAAACACTTCCATACCACTCTTAGTCAAACAGCATCATGGAAAGAATGGTCCCAACTGTAAAGATGGGTTTAAAGGTGTTTTCACCTTTCAACCAGAATAGTGAGGCATACATCCGTAATTTACTCTTAAGTTATTTAATGGTTCCCCATGTAGATAGAGAGCAAACCCCATCAGCATTAATGGGCAGACAAATTAGAGCCCCAATAACCATATCATTTGCCTTAGAGGAGAAAGTTTGGTATAAAAGAAATAAGGAGGCAGAGCCAGAGAGAGCAAAATTCATTCTACAAAAAGGACAGAACATGGCTGTACTAGAAAAAAAAGGGCAGGCAATATTAGCTCATGCTGACCAATTTAGAGCCAGGTTTGAGCCCGAAAATGTAGAAATGCCCAAGGAGGAACACAAGGAAACTGAGGAAGAGGAAAATGAAACAGAACAAAACATGGAGAAAACCGGGAATGACATAACAGATTAAGAAAATGAAGATAGACCAAGGTCTCTGTTAAAAAGGGCAGAAGAAGAACAAATGCAGGAGTGGCGTAGACCTTCCAGAGTAGTCAGAAGAAGTGATAGACCAAATGATGGAGGTCAAACCTTGCAGGTTCAGGGAGAGGTAGCATGGTATCCAAATGAGACATCTGAATAAATAGATCAAACTTCGGGCACTTAGTACCAAGAAATAACAAGGCTTAATATGCAATTTCCAAGGCACGACATCTGTATTGTTACTGATGTTGCAAAGATGGTATGAAAAGAGCCAGGAAATGCCTTAACTCTGAAAATGACAGTATAACCATGTTAGTAAGAAAAGTTCCAATGGAGTGTACTTCATCTGGTTACTATCACATCCCCATTACCAGACCCAACCAGACAGAGGTAAGTTTAATCAAATACTTTTTATTAAAGAAATTACAACTAAAAATTGATCAGAGGAAGTTGAAATTGCCACCAAATTACACAGACAATTCACTCATCCTAGAAGTAAAAAGCTTTGTGATCTAGTTTGGAAAGCAAAAATAAAAGATTTTGAATTCATAAAAATTTTACAAAAACTTCCTAATTCCTGTGAAATATGCATTAGATACAAAAGGACTAAATCCAAACCCATCATCTGTTTGTCATTAGGATTTGTATTTCAATGAAAGCATTGCCATGGACATCAAAGAAATCAGTTGCAACAAAGTACTACACCTGATCAACCATGGTACAAGATACAGCGTCAGAGTCAGGATTCTTAGTAAGGAAAGTTTTAATATAATTAGTGCTATCTTTAAGGACTGGATTGTGTATTTTGGAACTCTAGGATCTATCCTCACTAATACTGGCTAGAAATTTAATAACCAGTCATTTAGAGACAAAGCACAAAACTTGAATATTTGCATGTATTATTGCTGTTGAAAGTTCATGAATCAATAGATTTGAATGAATGACATATTGGGATATTAGAAGAAATGATAGAGAAAACCATAGAAGACACTAATTGTAGTTTTGAGGTAGCATTTGCATGGGCCATAAGTACCAAAAATACATTTAACAGTGTTCATGATTACAGCCCTAATCAACTTTTTTTTGGCAGGAATCCCAACTTGCCTTCCGTTCTAAATGACAAACTCCCTGTATTAGAAGGTGTTTCTGCTAATGAAGTTGTTGCAGGTAACCTAAATGCCATGCATGCTACTAAGAAACAGTTTATAGCATGTAAGTCCTATGAGAAAGTAAGACATGCACATCGTCACCAAGTTAAAACAAGCATAGCATAATACTACAAAAATGGAAATGTTGTTCATTATAAAAGAAACCTGTATGATAGATGGCTTGGTCCTGGAACTATCATAGGATGGGAGCTCAAGCAGGTGCTTGTCAAATATGGTGGCACATATGTAAGAGTAAATCCATCTTGTTTAGTGCCCTACGTTAAAACATATCAAAGTTTTTCTGAGGATGGAAAAATAGAACAAAATACATCAAAGAAAAGGCCTCTTGAATCTCCAAAAGTACCAATTTTTAAAGATATCGATATGGATGAAGATTTAAAAACCCCAAACTACAATGTTGACAGACCACCTAAACAAAAATCCACTCCAAAGAAAACTGAGTTTCCTAAACCAAGACAAATCATTAAATGCAAGCTTGCTAATGACACTGATTCAGAATGGAGGAAACTGAATGTCATAAGTAGGGGAGGTAAAGCAACAGGCAAGAACAAGTGTTTATGAAACAAGGTGAACCTTTTTGGCTGGACTTTGAGCATGAGGTATCTGAGTGGTAAACAAGTGAGGTTGAGCAAACCAAATATGAATACACTTCTTGTGATGAGGAAAATATAATGATTTCTTCCTAATGATGACCTGGAAAGGATAAGAAAGAAGGACCTCCAAAGCTGGGTTGAAAATAAAGTGCACATCCAAGTACCTGACTAAGGTCAACCCAAAATTTACATGAAATGGATTTATACTAATAAAAGTTCCAATGACAAACAAACCTGTAAAGCTAGATTTGTTGCTAGAGCTTTCAGGACAGAGATGCTTGCAACATAAGAAATGATTTTCTCACATGTGCTAAAGAAGGTTTATGCATAGCTTTGGCAATAATGGCAGCTAATCATTGGATGTGTAAGTCAATGGACATAAAGGAAGCATTACTGCAAAGCAAGCAGTTAGACCAATTGGTTTATCTGGATCCTCCTAAAGAGACCAATGTACCTCCAGGTTATTTTTGTAAACTCTCAAAATGGGTATATAGTTTGTCTGATGCTTCTAGATCCTATTACCTACCACTCAAGGAGAAATTAATAAAGTCAGGAGCAGTAGCTTCAAAATATGATCAGACAATATTCACATAGTATTTTGGAGACAGACTGCAGGTATGATTGCTGTACATGTTGATTTTTGCTTTGCAGGGTCAGAGATCTTTCAGACCAGTGATATAAACAGGCTTTATCATGTGTTTGCAGTGAAATCTGAAGAAGTTGCAGAGTTCTAATACATAGGATAAGACATAAAAAAGAATGGCGAGAATATAAAACTTGGACAGAATGAATATGTAAAGAAATTAATATATATTCCAGTAGATCTAGGCAAAAATTTGAAAGCTGCAATATCCATCTCAGAAATGACTAAAACCAGGCAAATTATTGGCCATCTTAACTGGCTAGCCATGCAGACCTGACCTTATGATGTGATGCATTAAGCTCCATACTAAAACAAGAAAATGTAGGATGTATGAAAACAAGCAAAAAGAGTAGATAAGAAAGCAAGAAAAGAAAAATTCCAGATAAATATTCCAACTTAAGAAATCTTGAGCATAAAAAATTTTTTGCATATAGTGATGCTTCTTTTGCTAATTTAATTAATGAGGGATCCTAAAGAGGCTATATACTCTTTTTGGTTGGAAGTAACAATAAATATATGCCCATTACTTAGCAATTCCAAGTGTATTAGAAGATTAAGATGAGTATCCTTATCTTGGCTGTCATAGCCATGATGTTTTGGACATAAGAAGTTTGTTGATTGAGCCAAACACAGATTAAGTGAAAACAGATTACCTCCACACACCCTGGGTTAAATAGACTATTCTTCTACAAGAATGGCTTTGGTATTGAATAACCTACAAAGGTTGATATGCCATTAAACAAAGAAGCCAAACCAAATGAAACCTGATGATGAGATCTTACTGTATATGTTATATGACATTTTTCACTCTACAGAATGACAATCCTGGACCTGGTAGATACTTGAGCCATACAAAATTTGAGTCAAGTAGCACTTCATATTCAAAAAAAGGTACTGGTGGACTGGCATCAAATGTAAGTTAAACATTTTCTTGTAATTCCAAGTTTTCATTTTATTATTTTATTTCTTTAGCAATTCTTAAATTAAATTATGAGGTTTTCATAAATGAAATTTATTTTTATGAAGTTTATTTCATACTCACTTTGGTTTATAAAACCAAGTTTTTCATCTCATAGCATTTTAAAAACAACCCACCTGTTGGCAAGACTTAGAATAAAATGACTGCATCCTCTGCAGAGGGTTAAGACCCTATAACCACCAACAACAACCCAAAAATGACTGTCTTAGGTATGAAAGTAAACTGTATCTAGTTGTGAGGTGCCAGCTCAGGGAAGTACTCCTTCATTGTCATTACTTGCTTGTTTGGGTCCCATCAATGGGTCAAATAAATCTGTCTGAAAATTATTAGTATTAGATAGGAACCCATAATAGACCAGAATGATGGAATAAAGCGCCAAACTCCCTATGTCTTACAGACCTTGGTTAAAGCCTGAGTGCTGCAACTGAATGAGAAAAAGACTGATAATATAGGATGACAGGAATACATGAATAATACACACACTCATGCATATATACAAATCAAAAGAAGAGTATAGCCCAGCTTAAGGTAGGACAATGAACTGTATAATAATCTTACAAATACTAGTGATAAGGATTAACTCAAATTACTGCAGGAAAATAATATTTCATTATCATATTGCCCATTAGTAAGTACACCCCTAATAATTTTTTATAAAGTTAGTTTCTCCTAAATCAAAGATACTAGGATTTTATTATTTCTAGTGAAACATTATACAATCAACCCAGATATTATTAGGTACAATAATTGAATCATGACTGAATTCTATAGCACTAAAACTTTGTAACCAAGAAAAAAAAATCATTTGAATTCAAAATATACTTACTATATAGAATTTTGCACAAGAGTTTACTTAGTTTTGAACTGACATATTCAAATTTTTAGTTACTTGTTCATATTTCATAAAGAAACTTACAGAATAGTTACAAACTATTTGGTATCGTGTTCATTGTAAGACTACACAAACCATGTCTTTATCCTGATATTTGTTTTTAATTTAGACTAAACGAAATTTTGGAGTTCACAACACCCGACAACATGGAGGATCCTTTATCCTTCTTCCTTCATCATTTGATCAGCAACAGGATTTTAATCAATCCGGTAACACAAGAATTTTTCGAAAGGAAATTGCAAAGAAAAAAGAAGCAGAGCCAACACCATCACCAAATCAGTACAAGGTCAGTTGATAATAAAAAAGGAAATTTACACATTTTCATTCTTCTATTAAACTATATAGTAAAGACCTTGTTTTGTTATTCAACATTGATAGGCTCTAAAACACTCATCGGATGGTCATATCTACAGACAATAGCAAACTGTATATACCCAGTATGTCCAAAAATTTTCCCTGGGAAATCAACACTGTATTCTAAAAAATTGAATTTAAAAATTTTTAATTTTAAGTGTTTTTCTAGAAAGAAAAAAAAAGCCCAAGTTTTTGTCTTAAAAAAATAAAAATAAATTTTAGAAAATTATAATGTGGAATTGTACCACTTTAAAGCTAATGTTTACATTAATTAGAATCAATCATTTTGTTATGATTATATTTATATGACAGCTGATTAATTTTTTTAATGCAATTCCTTCAACTAAGAAATTTATCTGATTTACAAAGCAAAATTACAGTAAAAATACATTGAATTCAACAAAAATGTTTTAGCAGTTTGTGAATGAAGCTTAATTCATTGTTAAATAAAAAACTTAAATAAACATCCTCTTAAGTGTGCTAACTCCATAGTTTTTGCCAGTGGTTGTAATACTATACAAGGTGAGTCTGAAAAATAACATGACGAGTGTCACAATTTATTTCAATTCCAAACAACAAACTACATGGTTTCTCCTTCAAAGTAATCCTCTTTGAGTCTAATGCACTTCCCTATCCTTCTCTGTTATGTTTCTATATACTGCTAGAAGGATTTTTCTGGGATTCCATCATTACAGCCCTCTTAATGGCCTCCATGTCTTCAAAATAGGCCCCCTTGATGATCCTCATTGAGTTTGGGGAAAAGGAAAAAGTCACATGGAGCAAAATTAGGTGAATAGGGAGGTTGTTCCAGTATAGTGATGTTCCTCTCAGCCAAGAACTGCTAAATGCTCAGCACACCCAGTCTTTCTACTTTTCAGACATGTTTAATTTTTCAGTGATAATCTTCAAAAGACACTTTTTTCATGTCCAGCTGAATTGCAATCATTCAAAAAGTCAACCTGTTGATTGCCACACACTACCTGTCTTACCCACTTGACATTGACTGCTTATTAAAGGCCTCTCACTTGCACCTCTTCATGCCCCTCTTTGAACCTCTTGTACTACTCAAAAACACACGTGCATAACATGGTGTTATCTCCATGCCTTTGCTGAAGCATTTCATTTGCTTGTGACAAACTTTACCCCAACTGGACCAAAAATTTCAGGTTTATTTGTTGCTGAGTGTTCATTATTCATTCCTCAGTGCTCATAGTTGAATAACCTGAAAAGAAGAGGTGTAAAGCATCTGAGAAAAAAATACTATGCTTGCAGAAAACTAAGATTACATTTATATACTCCCAAAATATCATGTTAGTTGATAACACAATCTGCTTATCCCCCCCCCTTTTGCACAGAACATATCCAGTTCCATTACTTTTTAAGCAGACCTTGTATATAAAACAGGGGAGTCCTAAGGTCTTTAAATGTGTACATGAAATAAACTTTGAAGAAAAGAGCTGTAAAAATATAGAATAAATTGATTTTTACATTTTGTATTTAGGTCTTTTCCAAGATCAGGCTAGCATTGGCTGAAAATACTGAAATATAGCTGAATAAAATGAAACAGTCTTTTTGTATTTTTTCATGCAAAGACCAAATAAAATTTTAATCTTTTTCTTGGTGCTGCTATTTTCCAGATAAACATAAATCCAATAAAGAAATCTCCAGCAGAAGCAGTGTTTCGATCCAAGACAAAAAGAGAAATGAATTATTTAAAAGAAGCAAGTAAAATTCCAGCACCATGTATGTACTTTTTTAAACAAATTAAATCATTAAATTATTTAGTATTTTTTATTTTTCTTCACTTCTTGCCTTAATCATAAATCTTGTAGTGTGTATTTGTTGGTGGGTTGGTTGTATTTTATGGCATATCAACCCTTGTTTATTTATTGCCAAATCATGTTATAGGATTTGCAAGCAAATAGTTTGTAGGTAACTTTATTTTAAAATAAGTTAGAGCTCATTTGTCTGCACACAGTAATTCTATTTATCATATATTCCTATCTAATATGAATAATTTGCACACAGCTGCGTGGTTTCAAATAATTAATAATAAATGATTGAACAGTTCTATTTGACCCATAGTTGGGACCCTAACAGATACTATCACTCTGAATCAAAGTGTACCTGAGAGTAATGGTAATGAAGGAGTACTCTTCATTCCCCAAATTCTAGGATTTGAACTTCAATATCAGATTCAGTTTAGTGTCATACCCAGGATACTTGTGTGTGTTGAGTGTGGAAAACATGTTCTTATATAAAGCCTTTGAAATTTAAGTTTAAGGAAAATATTGCTTATATTGTCTATTCTAATAAAACTAATGGTTTTTTAAGGAATTTTATAAACTTTTTTATGTATATAAGTGTCAGGTTAAACAAATACTAAGTTGTTAGTCTAGCATTAATTACATATAAATAAACAAAAACAAATAGAAAAAGTTATACTGTTTACTACAACCCCTTTGTGACACAAGGTCAATTTTGAAGCAGAGTACAAGTGGTTTAAATTCAGTTTTCTTTTTCCAAGATCAGTTGCCATAACAAGACTAAAAGACCAGTCTGCCCTACTATTTACCCATAACGGTGGAAAAAAAATGGATTCCTAAGGGTATTAGCATGAAGTAAAATGCAAACATGATAGATTGAGTAACTAAAAAATGTTTACTCTATTAAGTTACCTAGAAATACAAATACCTGAGTGGCCTGAATTCCAACTATGAAATCCCTATTTCTACATTGCTTTTGCCTATGAAATGTTTTAATCTGTTATTTGATAGCCTGTAAGATAATAGATTACAACATTTTTACATTTTCAGCTTTTTTTCAGCCAGAAGTTCAGGGTTGAACAAGTATAGGCAACCAAAAATTATATTTAATAATCATTTGTTTGCACACATATTATTTCAAGTAAGCAGTCATAGATTCAAGTAACTATTCTTGATACAAATAATTTGCTCACTGTTATATAATATCAAGTATTTTAATCCAATACAAATAATTTTAAACAGATCTATTTGACTCATAAATGGAACCCTAACAGGTACTACCACTCCAGATCAAAGTGGGCCTGGGAGTAATGACAATGAAAAGGTACTCTTTATATGTGTGTATGTATCTGCCCATATAACTAGTATAAATCTATATCGTTTGTGTGTGTGCTATGTATTTGTTATAAATTTCTATGATTTAATTGCGTCCAAGACCTAGGAGTAATGACAATGAAAGTGTACTCGACACTCATCAGAAGAAATGAAGCCTCATTACTAAATGCAGTTTAATGTCATACTCAAGACACTCCTTTTGGGGAGGATATGACCTCTCTGCAGAGGATGTTGTCAGTGTATGTGTATTTTAAGCCTAGCCGTACTGACAGAATGAACTAAGCTATGTAGCCAGCAATGTACGTGACTGTAAAATTTAAAGCTACTCCTAACCAAAAGCTAGTGGGCATATTATTTTTGTTTTTGTTCTAGTTATGGGCCTGTGGTTTTTTTTTTTAATTTTATTGTTCTTTTTGGGTTTTTTTGTTTTGTTTTGTTGTTTTTTGTTTGTTTTTGTTTGTTTTTTTTGTTTTGTTTTTGTTTGTTAGTTTGAAATGCAAGTTTCATTTTACTTTCTTAGATCCTGTTCACTTACTTATTTCTTGGAATAAATTAATTTATGGCAAAAAACACTTTTATTTGGTTGTCTGAGGAGTGACTCCTAAAAACATATCAATAAAAAAATAAAAACTTTTTTTTTAAATCCATCCTAGCCAATCCTAAATACTGTGAAAGTGCATTAGGATGCCATTCTTACAAGCTATTGATAGTGAGTTAAATTTTGAAATTTAATCTTGTGTCCTTTAATGAATTGATAAAGTTTAGAATAAAACAAATAATACAAAAATGAAAAACAAAACCAATAAAAGAATATGAAAATAAAATACAAAAACAAAACAAAATAAAATATCCTATAATTTCATTTGTGCCAAAAGTTTAAAGAAGAACTGAGTCTCTTTCAGTCCTTGTCAACCTACTGGATACATGTGCATTGCCAACCTCTTGAAATGAGCAGTCTAGATTTTTATAATGTTTATTCATCGGCTAAATAAAAAACATTCCTGAAGAAAATCCCATAACCCAACTATAAGTAATATGGTAAGTAATTATAATAATTCATATAAGCAAAAATATTTGTAAGGTCACTCAATAAAATATATCCAAAATCTGATAGCAATAGATTGAATAATATTTTCACTATTCTAAAATGTCTAAATAATAGTACGTGGTAGTATATATTCATACTATATATATCTTTAGGCATTTCTAAATGCCCTTAGAGTAATGGTTTCCATTTCAAGAAATTATGATGAAAAGATCCTATCACTGAAATTTACATCAAAGTAATTTAAAAGTAATGCTTCTTTTTGATATCCACAGGAACTATATCAAATACAGAGAACACAATAACACAATGTTATATTCTGAGTTGTTGATATGAATGTTGTGGGCGAGAAATGCGTATGGTTGCAAAACAAAGAACGTATAGATACTCACAACAACACAGTAATGATGCTGTAGAAAATTTTTATAAATAGATTGAGTACAGAAGATAGAATGGAGAAATATGTTCACAGTTAAAGAATGACTTCAGTGGTAGTAGTTACAAAGTTCTCGTGGTGAAGAGTAGTTACAAGGTTCTCGTGGTGAAGGGATGGTTTTCTTCGGAATTAGGGCAATGTTCTTAGCGGCGGCGATCGTTTGATGTATCGGATGACAGGCGCCGGACGGTGCGTAGAATCCTTAACACGGGTCGTGTGAAGGAACAAGTCTGACTGATGATTATTTGGTCCGTCTATTTATATATTTTTTGTAGGCTCACAAACGGCAATTTTTGTGCCCCGCGGGAAGCGTTCCGATTGGATATTTATTAATGTATTTTTTTTTTGTTAATTTATCGCAAACGGAAGTTCTGCGCGGAGCCCATGCGTGAGCGACTAACTTTTCATTTTGAGTTGAGAACTCGAAGTGGTAACTTCCGTTTTTTTTTTTCTTTTCTCCTTTCTTTTTGTTTTTTCAAATCAAGGCAAGATCTCATCTTGTAACAACAATTAGATACAGCAAGATTTCAGCTCCAAAATATTATTTTTTCCATATATTTACCATCATTGATTATGTATTTTCCCTAGCAATGAACAAGAGCCTGCATGCTTGTAAAAATATGCATCAATGGAGATTAACCATTTTTTAAAGTAGCAATGGAAAATTTTCATATAGCCTATCTTTCATGAACCCAGTATGAACTGATTGAGCCATTCCTCATTTTGTGGGTTGACAGCTGTGCTAAATATGACTTTTCATCCAGATTGCTGTCACCTCTGAAATGCATTACCCACCATTTAACTGCTCTTATATTCAATGTTTAGTCTTCATAAATGTTCAGCAACCATCTATGGGTACAATTTTTCTCACTTGGAGGGCTTCAGTGACACACATCTTCTCTGATGTCAGATGGCATTTTTTCAGACAGTCACTCAGTTGTTCTCTATAATAAGGTAAATAAAAATTTATAATTTATTATTTGGAAGGTTTACCCTCTACTACCATACTGCCAACACAATAAAACAGGAGGCATTACTTTCAGAGTAATCCTTTTATAAATGCAGCATGTAGGTTCTTCATTGCTTACTAAAATTGTAAAGCCAATGGTGGTAACTGGAAAAATTGTTGTTTAATACATTTAGAGCATTCTCCATATATAGTATATTAAGAGAATTCTTCCTATATAGTACATTTAGAGCATATATATATATATACACACAATTTTGAATTATAGTCCCATGTTACTCCTTTAACTGAGTTTCATGTGTCACTACAATCATCAGATGGAAAGAAATTTCTCTAATTGTGGTAACACAAGAAACTGAGTAATGGAAGGAGTGACATGGGAATATAGTTAAAAATTTTATGTTTTAAACCTGCTTTGCTATGAAAGTGCTGAACATTTTTAGCTCTTTTTTCAAGCACAATTTGTCATTATCGTCCTTATTGTTATCATTATTATTAGTAGTAGCAGTAGTAGTAGTATTATCTATACATGCATATATACACATATACAGACCTATACACATAGATACATAAACATGTAAACACATATACATATCCACTGACACCCCCCCCATCACACACACACACATACACACTCGCACACAAACATTCTTCTCTTCTGTGATCTAATTTTCTCAGGGCTGAATTTTCCTAGCACCGTGTTTTGAAAGAATGTAAGGTATGTATTTGCCTAACTCTTTTGTCACATGCAGGATGCAACACAAGGCCATTTTTAAGTACAGATAATTTGAATTGAAAGTTTTCTTTCAAACTGGTTACCATACCAAATCTAGAGAGCCCAGTATGCCCTATTATTTACTCATAGCTTGGAGGAGAAGAGATGGATTCACACCTTTCCCAAGAGCATTAATTCAAAATAAAATACACACTCATCCAAGATTTGAACTTGGCTCTCTTAGTCTATTTCCCATGACAATACCCATTAAATATCAAGTGCCTCTAAAGCCAGTAAGGTATTTTGAGTCATGAATAGGATGTAACACAAGTTCATTTTGTAACCAGAGTACAACTAGTTTAAATTCAGAGTTTTCTTTCTCCTAGACTGGTTGCCATACCAAGCATCTCCTAAGGTAATTAGGTATCTTGAGCCACAGGCAGGAATCAGCACAAGTGTTATAATGGAATATCCCACTCTCCCTCTCAGTCATGAAGAGTGATAATATATACATTGAGCATGGTATTATACCTGTCCTTGCTTCCGAGATTGGTAGCATGCCTCACAATTCCTTATCTGTCTTATTGTATCTCTCTTGCAATAAAACTCTCTCTTTATTCAATGAACATGTTGACTGTTTCTTTCCACTCAAGTACCACCTTGTCTGATTGTATCTCTTTTAAGGACACAACAACAAGGTCTTTTTAAACAGATTACACCTGATTTGAATTCAGAGTTTCCCTTCAAGATTGGTTGTTATACTAAGTCTTGAGACCCCAGTCTACCTAACTATTTACTCATTGCTGGGGGAGAACAGATGAATTCATACTTTTCCCCAAGAGCATTAATTCAAAGTGAAATACAGATTCATTTCAAATTAAACTTTATTTCCTACAACAATAATCATTGCACTACAAGCACCTTCATAAGGCAGTATCTTAAGCCATGAACAGGACTAGCAAGTTCTTCAAAGTGATAAGGTAATTCAAAGCATTGAGACTAACATGTTCAGTCATATAGTTTTATAAAGCAATAAAATAAGACATAATAGGCCTAGCAGATTCTGCCAGCTAGTAAGGTGGCTTAGGAAAGTAGGTTTAGTGCATTGTCAGAGTGTTAGCACATATATAAGTTAGCATATCCTGTTATATATATATATATATATATATATATGATTTTTATTTTTTTTAACTGATTACAAGTAATGTCAGTTAACATTGAGGTGTGCTTAGGAAATGAAATTGGCGCCTTGAATTCAAATCCTGGACAAAGCTGTTGGTGTTTCTCTTTGTGCTGATATTCTTGGGAAAAGCATGAATCATTTTTTTCTCCCACAGCAATGGGTCGACTGAGTTTTTGAGAACAAAAACTCTGAATTAAAGTCAGTAATACTCTGCTTAAAAATTGACCTTGTATAACATCTTGCTTGTGTCGGAGGGGTTGGGTAAATACATACAGTTAATGTCTTTATGTGAGAGAACCTGTTTTAGTCGGTTATAATGGGGTGTTTATTCTCTATCATTGTCTTTTACTTATCAAGGCAACAAGAATTGAATTCTATTTACCAATATGTTCATATTCCCCAAATGTCTCTTTTACTATTGGTGGGGCTTAAAATTATCTGACTGTATCCACCACAGAAGGGTAAGCCCTCTTCCCCTTGAAAGGGGGTCCTGGATATGACCCTAAACTATCCAGTCATGCTATTTCATTCACTTTCAGACAAATATCCTTGGGAAAGGGATGAACTCTTCTATTTTCCTAGCTATGGGCTGTTCTTCTAGAAGCATGGCTTTGGCATTAAATAACCTACAAAGGTTGATATGCCATTAAATAACAGATGCATATATATATATATATATATATATATATGTATATACAAATACACACAAATATTTATGTATATATACATATATATTAACACACATAAATACACTCACACACACACACACACACACACACACACACACACACACACACACACATATATATATATAATATAGGAGACACTCATAGTGTAATTGTTATCATCGTAGAAAATGGACATGGCAATCCATGTTCATACCTTGGACAAGGTTGGTTGCAATTCACATAATGCTAATACTCTTGGGAAAGGTATATATCTACCTCCAGATATGGATTAATAGTTGGGCAGACTAGGCTTTTAACCTTGTTACGGCAATCAGTCTAGGAGAAGGAAAACTCTGAATTCAAACCTATTAAACTTCACTTAGAAATTAACCTTCTGTCCTATCCTGCCAATCGTGGAGAGGTTGGGTAAATACACACATGCACCCATAAATATATATATATATATATATATATATATATATATATATATATATATATATATATATATACAAATCCAGAATGTTCAGTTATCAAACAAAAATGTTTCGTGTCTTATCTCTTAGTTTTTATTTAGCAGTAAATAAACTAATAAGTTGGAGATCCTCTAAGCATGCTAATTTCATAATTTTTTCCAAGGGTATTATATATACATATATATTTATGCATTAATACATATATATACACATATAAAGATATATGTATGCACACATATACACAAATATATGTATATATGCATACAATTTTAGATTATAATCTCATGTTATTCCTCCTGAGTTTTATGTGTGACCACAATCATCAAATTTTTTTCCATCTGATGATTGTGATAAGACAAGAAACTCTGAGAAATAGAAGGAGTAATGTAGGATTATAATCATTAATTTTAGGTTTTAAACCTGCTCTGTTATAAAAGCATTGAATATTTTTAACTCTCTTTTCATACACTATTTGTTTTCCATATTTGACAAGATATTTGTATGAATGGTTGTTTAAGAGACTCTGAACATGTCAAATTTAGATAAACGATCATGAAAAATAAACTTTTTTAAGACATGTTATGAAGGAAATGTGGGGAGGTTGATCAACATATGCTGATATATTTATATTAAGAATCATCTTGACTTGACTATATGACTTATAGTGGTAAACTTACAATGGACGAATATTTGTCTTATTTCTCTATGATACTGTGTCACCCATAAATAAGTAAACTCCCTAAAAAAATTTTAGATAAAGTTAATTCTCTTCTAAACCAAAGATACCTGGATTTTATTATTTCTAATGGAACATTATACAATAAAAACAGATATTATTAGCTGTTATTTATTACTAAACTCTACAACCTTGAAACTCTATAAAAATTAGTACACTCTTATGCAAAACCAATTTTATTTTTGCTGAGAAAGATGGTATAATTTTATATTTCAGTACTATAAAAGTTGGCAATAAATAAAAAATTGAATATTTTTTATTGTATTATGTTTCACCAGAAACTATGCCACCAGAGCCCCCCCCATCTCTTGCTATAGAAAAACTGTTAATCATTGAAGATGTACCATGCTTTTTTATGAATATATCATACTTTTTCAATCAAATTGCAAATGAATTATAATTTTTTGTGAAGGTGAAGTATTTGAACTGAATATTGTTTTAATCATTTAAATTCTTGATATAATGGATAAAACTGAGATGCTTATTAGAATCCTTCACTCCCTCCTAAATAGAAACATCAATATCATCATGGACTAATGTTATAATGGGAAATCAACAAAGACTGGAGGTAGAGGGAAGATAGTTCTGCCCAGCTTTCCTGCAAGAGTTACCAAAGGTGAGCCACACTTGTGGCTTGTTTAGCTCTGATTTTTCAGTCAAGTTCATTCCACACCAGTTCAGTGGGGTTCAAGTGCACTGATTGCACCAGCCAATACAGTATCCTGTTCCTCTTTGCTTTTAATGTACCTCTGGCAGAGTTTACTAGTATCCTTTGAGTCATTATCTTGCATGAGTACAAATCCTTCATCTATAAGCCATGTTCCAGATGGGATTGTGTGTTGCTACAGTATGCTGTGATAGCCTGTCTGATTCGATTTGCCCTTCACCTGGCTCAAACCTCTGACTTTGCAATTGGCAAAAGCCCCCCATATCATGACAGAACCTCCTCCATGCTTTTCAGTTGGTGTGATGCAGGGGTTGCAGCAATTTCACCAACTTTTTGCCACACATAGACCCTCCTATTTGACCCAATGTTTTCAAACTTTGATTCATCAGTTCAAAGGATTTTATTCCACTTTGCTATTGACCAGATTTTTGGGCATCTTGACTCACTGGGGTGTTTCGACATTGTTTCGCTTCCTTAATAGTGGTTTCTTGATAGCAATTTTGCCATATAGGCCAGTTTCACAGAGTCTTCTCCTCACAGTGGATGTTGATACATTTTTTCATAATATCGGTTTAGTTGTGCAGTGATGTTTGAAGCAGTCAGTAAGCTGGTAACTGATGAAATTGTCCTCTTCATAGGTAAAACAGGTAGTATCTAGAAAGCAGTAATTCAACACAACATAGTCTACTGTGAGTTTAAATGGTGGTATAATGTAACTTTTGGAAAATATTTTATTCATGATCAGTACTAGAAAAGAAAATTGCCTTCATATGAATTTTTCAAAAGATATCTGGTTATACTAAGGTCAAAGTTATTGAGGAAGACTTGTATTTAGTATAATTAATAAAAACATTATGATGCTTAATTTGTTTCATTAAAAATAACACTTTTAGGATGAGAAATAAAAATTTTTGTAATCAACATTTGTTTGTACATATATGATATAAAGTATTTTTAATACTAGTAATTTAGACACTTTTTTTATAGTTTCTAGTATTCTTATCTACTACTATCTACTACTAATTTGAAACAGATTTATTTTACTCATAGATGGGACCCTAACAGTTACTACCACTCTGGGTCAGAGTGGACCTGGGAGTAATAACAATAAAGAGATACTCATACTTCCAAGAAATCTAGAATTCAAGCTTCACCACTGGATGCAGTTTAGTATCATACCAAGGACAATCCCTTTTAATAGGGTTTTATCCCTCTAAAGGGGATGCAGTTGATGTATTTCTAAGCCCTGCCAACAAGGTTGTATAGAAAGTGCACTCATTCATCAAAATACTTTATGATATGTTTAGATGTCTTGACTATTATTTAGATGAGTCAGTGTCAATTCTCATTATTTTCTGATGAAACACAAGATTGTGCAAGTGCAGCATTCTTCATACTCTCCAGACCTAGATATGTGCAACATTCTCTTGTTTCCTAAACTGAAAATTCATCTTGAGGGTAAGATTTAAGTATTGGAAGACATTAAAAGAAATATCATGGTACAACTTCACAACATATCAAAAGAGATTTAGAGATGCTTTGACTAATGGAAAACTCACTGGAATAAGGGGATTATTTTGAAGAAAATTAATGTTTCATTCATTTATGGTAAATACAGCTTCAGTCACAATATTTTCAACACACCTTATACATTTTGAATTATTTATTTGGCCTAGTTAATAAAACCTTAGAAATATATCTCAAAAAACATTTTAAAAGTATGTTCATGGTCCAAAATGTTTGGAAAGCTCTAGACTCCACCAATCTCAATTAATAGTAATCTCAATACATTATTATTTTGTATTGTATAGAAATTTTAATTTCTCCAAGAGGTGAAAAAAAAATCATAATTTACATGCTGGGTAAGTTTTGACAGTGATATTTACAAGAAGATGTGTGAAAGATATTAAGATTAACAATAGGCAAATCATCAAAAGAGTTGCCTGTGGAAAGTCATAAACCTTAAAATTCACATCTAAACAAATATGTACATTCCTGATATTAACTAAACTTAGCTTATGGGCTTTTCTAGAATGTTTTCTTGTTTATTCCATGAAATAATATGATAAAAAATTACATAGTTTTAAGAGGTTTGCAAACATGTTTGTCACAAGCACTGGAAAGAAAGTGAATCCTCCTTTTTGGCACTAAAAATTCAACTTTTGGTGAGAATAGAATTATGGGATATTTTAATTTAATTTTATTCTATTTACATATTCTATTATTTGTTTTATTTATTTTTGTATTTTATTATTTATTTGATTATTTTTAAAAAAAACTTTATTAATTCCCACGAGTTCAATATGAGCAGGGCAGTACTCTTAAGGAGTTTATAAAGTACTACTCATAATTATTTGAACAAGCACAAAATCTGTTTGTTATTGTCTAAGATTGCTGGAGTCATTACATATTTAAAGCAAGTGAGAATCCTAATTAACTTACTAAGTTAGCAACTCTTCTAAATAGCAATGTGAGTTTGATCTTTCAATCTGCTTGTTTGATTCTGAATAAGATTTTAGAAAGATTTAACAATTAAATTCCATTAAAAAATATATTCTTGAGAAATTTATCATTCAGAACCAAAAAAACAAGCAAACAGGAATCCATTGGTCTCACAGTTTTTAGAATATATATAACATGGTTATTCAATAAATAAGGGAATTTCTTTTGATTATGTTGGGACCTATAATATATATGAGGGTCATACAATAAATAAAGGGAATTTTTTAGAAAAAAAAGCAAATTTTTTTTCTATAAATGTAAACTCTGCATATCTTGGAATTGGTTTATAGTAAAAAAATTATTTTACTCTTGTAAAAATATTTGACTTGAGACTATTCGAAATGGTGGCAAATCAAACTTGAACAGAGGTCTGTCATCAAATCTTTGGAGACTGAAAAGTGCAAACCATTCGAAGTTTACAGAAGAACATGTGATGTGTACAAATAAGCCTGTTTTATTCAAAAACATGGCTTTGCCACAATGAGCCTGAGTTGAAAAGACAGCCTATGGAGTGGAAACTCTCCAGTAAAGAAAAAGTTCATGGTCACAGTAGTCAGTAAAGAAGGTGATACTGACAGTTTTCTGGGATCTGTCAATATTGATTTCCTTAAAAAAGGTACGACTGTAATCAGTCCTTCCTATTGCCAATTCCTTTGGTAAAATTCACTTTATTTATTGAATGTCTCTTACATATCTCTCCACATCTTTCTTTCATTTTATTATCTGTCAATATATATATATATAGTATAAAGAAAACAGAAAGAAAAATACATATAAATGGATGAGAAAAGACTTATTAATTAATTAGCGTTTTGACAGAATTGTTTAAGATATGAAATTATGAAAATTTCAGGTAGAAAGTGTTTTTGTCATCTTCAGGGCAGAAATTATGGAGTTAAAATAGCGATTTGAAACGAATACCGAAAAATATTCAAAAATGTTACGTCATGAAATGTAAATTTTTTAAACAAGTCAAGAAGAAACATAGTCGGTTTGTATATATATATATATATGTGGAGAGTGGAGAATGAAAGAAGAAATGAGGGGTTAGAGGGAAGAAAAAAAAGAAAAGAAAGGGGAAAGCGTGAAGAAAGGGAAAATAGTTTAATAACAATGCAAATTGGTTGTCTTGCCTTGTTACATTATGAAAAGGAGTAAAGCAAATGAGTGGACGAGAATATTGATGAGTTCCAAAAACTTTAATGTCAGTTTGAGGGATAACCCTGTACTGTGAGTCGTACAAAGGGAAGAAAGCAGTTGTGGATGTTAGAGCAGGAATAACATCCAACTTGAAGCTTCGAGAACCAGTTGGTCTAGATAGAATGAATAAATGATAAAGGAATGATCTCCCAGAGAAAACAATGGTCCAAAAATTGGATGCGCTCTCCTCATGTTGATGTTGGTCTGTTCTGCTGCTAGAATGAGTGAGGAAGAGACAGAGAGAGCATTTGCACGGCCTTTTATACTACCCAGGAAAGTCATCTGAGTAGAATAGCTTAAATCATCCTCATTGGACAAAAATATAAATCGAAACCTCAACGGCCAAAATAATTCCCATGCTAAACAATAAATGTGAAATCATTTCTTTCTGTTACAATAGAAATGTCTGTTTAATTATTGATGTTAATGTAAGTTGAAATCCTTCATCATAATCTTGGCTAAGTAAGGCGAAATATTAAAGAATCCTGGTCTTTGTTCTATCGTGTTGTAATGTGAAATAGCAGAAGATTCTATGATTCTATGTTTGTTTTTATCATGAATGAATGTGATGGTGTTTGAATGTTGGAAATCAAATTTATGGTTTTTGGAAATATTTTGAATAACTAATGTGTTGGAAAAATTACTTGATTTAAAGTCTCTTTTGTGTTCCTTAATTCTTTTTGGTAGGTTTCTGTTTGTCTCTTTTATATAAGACTTTTGGTAAAATACACAAACACTTTTGACCTTAAATTTTCCTAATTTCATATCTTAAACAATCCTGTCAAAATATATTGGTGAAAGTAATTAATTAATAAATCTTTTCTTCCTCCATTTATATATATTTTTCTTTCTGTTTTATTTATACAACATAGCTGTCGGATTAAACCTCATACCTTACTCAAATATTCATGTATATATATAAATATAGAGAGAGATTTTAGAAGCACATGATGATAGATGTATATTATATTTTGAAACCCTTACCCCAAATGGGCTTAACAGTAAACTAAACTATTAAAAAACATTATGTTATAACTCTCAAATACTTATTAAAATGTTGAAAAATTCTTTATTTAAAAATTACTTTCAGACTGATCTTGCCGATTAACAAAATCATTGAACAAAAATAAAATAATAGAAAATATCTATAAACATACAAAGTAGCATTAAGTTTTAAAGTTAAAGTTTCATTTACAAGTGAAGCCAATCCTATGGCATTCATACACTTTCAGTCTTGAAATGTCAGCAGTCCTGAAATAAACATCCTCTGGTGATGGCAAAAGGCCCAAACTGGTTCGGATGTACAAGTTTATGTGCATATATAACATCCTTTTTTTACTGCTTGTATCTATTCTTTTATTTATAATACACACACACGCACACACACACACACACACACACACACACACACACACACACACACACACACACACACACATATATATATATATAACAATCAAAAGAATTTGATAAGCCATCAGGAAATGGGACAAAACAAGACCAAAAGTAGGGCTAGTAGACCAAAAGCAGCAACAAGAGCAGAGGACAATTTCATCAGAGTCACCAGCTTGGATGACAGAAGGCTGACTGCTCCAAACATCATTGCGCAACAAAAATATTACCTACAATCTATTTGCTTGTAAATAATATATAATATATGTACATATATATGTATAAACAAGAGCTGGCATTTTAAAATCCATAAGTGTTGATATGCCATAAAATACAATCAACCAACCAACCAACCAACATATGCCATCATTATTTTTACTATTTTAGTTACATTATTTCTGTCATATTTTTAAATAACAGTTACAAATTTTAAAGTGAAACTAATTTGAATGATTTCAAATTGAAATATTTTATGTAAATAGTTTAAAAGTTATTTGTTGACTAATCCAGGTAAATTTGAATAACCTGTTAAGGTATATTTTGCTCAATCAGAAATATATATTATAATTGTAACTGAAAGGATGGGCATAAAAATAATGGGGTAAAATAAAAGAACTGAATTAATGTATATATATATATATGTGTGTGTGTGTGTGTGTGTGTGTGTGTGTGTGTGTGTGTGTGTGTGAACTCAACTGATTTCTATAGTAAAAAAAAAGTGTTAATTTTTGTGCAAAAAATAGGCTCCAGATGTTGTAATTTTTGTGTCTGTATTTTTGCATTTATCAACTGATCGGTGCATTCACTCAAGCTTTTTAATTTCAAGATATTTCACATATGGCAATATTTGACTTGCTGTGAAAGGATCAGAACCCAAAATAATTTAAGAAATCTTTTCCTTCCTAGAATGTTAAAAATACAATTTCTTAACCAATTATATTCATAGATAAATCATCAATTTTTTAATCTAATTTCAAACCTACACAAATAGTATAAATATGTGAAGAAATAAATATTTCTTCAGTAAGTATGGGTATGGAATTATTACTTACTCAACTAACAGTAGGAATAAAATTTATTCTATTATCTATTCAACTTTTTGGTTTATTTCTTTGGAGTGAAAATTTTGCATTCTTTTCTTTCTAGAATGGATTTTATTTCAACATTGTTCAATTTTTCTCAAATTGAACAAATATATTAGTGTTTACATAAGCTTTATTAATACTGATATCCTAGCATAAGCTGTCTGATGAAAATATCAGTAGCAGCCACATATACATTAAGTCATATATACATTTTCTCTCTCATATAGTGACACACTTACACAAAGAATTATTACACACCCTAAGCAATTACTGCTATACTTCATTTAAAAACATCTATGCTATAATTAATACTATCTTTGTTACAAGAAAATATTTTGTAACTTATGTTTTTGTTGTGGCCTTAAAAAGCCTGAAGTGAATAACATGAGATGTAAGGTTTATAGCAGTATATGTTTATGGAAATACAGACAGTGACAGTTACCGGTAACTGACTAGACTCGCTTGACTTGTTTATCACCTTTTATAGTATCTGGGAGGGTACATGCAGTGATGTCATGGGGGATATCACCATAACACCCCCCTTTTTAGCCTTGCTCCGTATGGGGTCAATATTTTTTCTTTTTTTGGGTTTATCTCAATTAAATTTGTTATTTCTCATTTTCTTTTGGATCTTCTCTGTTCTGGAGCCATTTGTGGTATGGGAACCTTGAATGTGTCAAACATGACATCCATTGGGTCTTCCTCTTGAGGGTTGTTCTCTACAGTATTTGAATACCGCTTCCTTATTTGGTTCAGGTGCCTTTTATGGGTGAACCTCGGCCCCTTGATTATGTATATCATGTTTCCAATCTGTTTATTTACTATACCTATCTTCCTGTAGTACTTGTTGCTTTGAAATATGCAGAAGAAAACTTTTTTGCCAATTTTGAATCATTTTCTAGTTACTTTGTTTGTATGTCCAGGTTTTGATTGGTTTGATAAGGGTTTGTCAAACACTGACTTGATCTTGCTTGCAAACATTATCTCTGCTGGTGTCATGGCAGTTGGAGCATTTTTATTAGGAGTTACTCTATAAACCAGCAGAAAGTGCTGTAGCAGTATCTCTCACTTTCCTAAGAGCTCTCTCATAGGTCTTGACAAAACGTTCCACCTGACCATTACTTCTTGGATGATACAGAGCAATCGTGATATGTTCCACTGAGAATGTTTGACAGAATTCTTTGAATTCACTGGACATGAATTGACTTCTATTATCTGAGACAATGCAGTCTACAACCCCAAACTGGGTGAATAACTCTTGTAAGAAGCTGGTTACTTCCTCTGTGGTTGATTTTTTGCACCTAAAAATTTCTAGCCATTTTGAAAAGCTGTCTACTATAATCAGATAGTAGAAGTGATCAATTGGGCCAGCAAAATCAATGTGGATCCCAGACCACAGTCAGTCGCTTTTTGGTCAGAGACTTGGTTTATGGGAGGTGCCTTTGCCACCAAAGTACAACCTTTGCAGGTTTTTACTGTATTCTCAATGTCCCAGTCCATATTTGTCGAATAGACATAGCTTCTCATGAGGCTTTTCATCCTTGACATTCCGGGATGGCCAACATGAAATTCTTTAAGTATTCTTTTCTGCAATGCTGCAGGTATAACAACTCAATCACTGTGCATAACTATTTCATTGCAGATTGAGTAAGCATCTAAAATTTGTAAGTCTTTATCTTTTATTTTGTTTTTTATTTCTTTTATAAAGTCATCATTAAATGCTTTTTCTTTAATCTCACCAAGTATTACCAGAAGTTCTCTAACTGTGTTGCATAATGTACTTTTTACCTCAACTTTTATTCATAGGGAGGTGATCATTCTGTCTTCAAGGAGTTTGGTATGTTTTGGGATAAGTCTCAAAAATCTGTCAGCATGACTAATTTTCTAAGATGGGAGAAATTCCATTTTAAAATTATAATTAAGGAGAATAGTCCCCCATCTTTGCAGCCTGTTTGCAGTATGAGTTGGTAAGCCCTTTTTTGAACCATAGATCGTAAGTAGTGGTTTATGATCTGTCTGTAAAATAAAATGTCTTCCATGGATGAATCTTTGGAATTTGGTAACTGTAAAAATAACTCCCAGTGCTTCCTTCTTGATTTAAGATTAGTTTTTTAAGCAGGTAACAGTGTCCTTGATGTGTGGGCGATTGGTTTTAGTGATCCGTCTTCCATTTTGTGTAATACGCAGGCTCCAATACCGTATAAACTAGCATCACTGGCCACAATGATTTCGAGGTCTGGATTATTATGTGTAATAAATATATCCAATATAAGGACTTATATTTTTTTCAAATGCTTCCTGGCATTCAGTCGTCCAGACCCAATCTTTTTCCTTTTTTTAGTACTTCATTAAGAGGAGCTCACAAACTGTGCATGTTAGGCACAAACACATTATAGAAATTTGCTAGACTAAGAAAACTTTGAAGTGAAGACACATTTTCAGGCACTGACATGTTTTTTATCACACTAGCTCACTCTGGGTCTAGTCTTCTTCTGTCTTTGTCTATAATTCGGCCAAGATATTTTATTTTTTCCATAAAAAATCACACTTTCCCTCATTTAGCTTGAATCCATAGTTCTGGATTCTCTTGAAGACTTCATACACATGTGCTTTGTGTTGCTCAGTGTTTTGACTATTCATGAGAATGTCATCCAGGTACACTATTACAAATTCCAGTCCACTAAGCATGGTGTCCATGACTGGTTGGAAGATGACTGGCACAACCTTGACCCTGAATGATAATCGCTCAAACTTGAACAAACCTCTATAGGTGTTTATACATAGCAGCTTTGAGCACTCCTCATCCACAGGTATCTGGAGATTGGCATCACTCAAATTGATTTTTGAAAAAGATTTTCCACCACTAAGTTTTGCAAAGATCTCTTCTGTACTTGGGAGAGAGTAGTAATATTTTAATGCATTGTTCAATCCTGTGGAGAAATCTGCACAAACACAGATCTCTTTACTTTTCTTCTTAACATAGACTGTAGGTGAAGCCCACTCACTGTACTTCACTTTTGATAGTATACCTATTTGTTTGAGTCTATTTAATTCCTTGTTGATCTAATTTAATAATGCAAATGGCACATTTCCTTTCTTTTTAAAAACTGAGAGGATATTTGGTTTCAACTCAAACTTGGCAGACATCTTCTTACATCTGCCAAGTCCACTGGAGAAGACTTCAGGAAACATTCCTTCTAATTCTTCTTTTAACTTGTCCGCAGTTAAATTTTGTATTTTTTGGCAGAAAGAATTTATGGACATATCCCATAATTGGAATTGTTCCATCCAGTCAGTACTGAAAAGATTGTTTGTGTTTCTCATTACAAACATTTTTAATTTTAATGTTTTTTTTTATGTGATATTTATAATTGATTTGTCCACAAATTTTATTTTTTTCCCCAATCACACTTCTTGTGATTTTGTTAGTTTTCATCATAGTCAGTTTGCCCAATTTCCTCCATGTTTGCAAATTTATTATCGACACATCTGAGCCCAAGTCAAGTTGTAACTTAATACTTTTACTTAATATTTGAACCTGTACAAATTTCCTAATGTTTTGGCCTTTTGGTTTGTTAAACTTGGCAATTTTTACAAAACTATTTTTCTGTTTAGCTCTGCAGTGTGTGCTTTTGTGCCTGAATCGGGTACAAGTCAGACACTTTTTAAGTCTGTAGGGCAATCCTTATACCAATGCAACTGCCCGCAGCCAAAGCACAGTTTAAGGAACAAAATACTTTGTTTTTTCTTTGGTTTACCTGATTTAGTTGGTGACTGGTTTTGTTTTTTGTTGTGTATTTTTTATATTAGATATGCCACTTTCCTTGATGTCTTTCAAGTCTTGGTGAACACGAACAAAATATTGGCAATCTTCGGCGATTTGTTGCAGTGTTAAATTAGGTTCATTCTCGAGTTTATTAAGAACACTTCATCTGATTTCTGTGTTCTTGTTGGATACTAAACCCTGTGTATTAAGCATTTGAAGTTATTAGTGCACAATTCTGATGATCTAAAATCATTGCAGTGTTTGTTTACTATGCTAGCAAAGGTTGTGTAATCTTCATTGTCTTTCCTTGTAAGATTTATGCATTTCCATCTATGGAAGAGAGACATTTTTGGGCTGAATAATTCAATTTACAGTAGTACCACTTCAGTGAATATCAGGTTGCTGGGTTTTTTGGGTAATATATGATTTATGAATTTGGTATGCTCAACTGTACCTAGCTTTCTTAGTTGCAAACAAACCTTCTTGAAATCAGTCCAGTTTGTGCAGTCAGTGTGGTAGAGATTTTCGTATCTTCTAAAGTACGATGCAATAGTAATTTTTTCTTCAGGGGCATAAGTGAAATTATTGACAGTGCTCCAAATAGCTTTTTGCCCGTAGTGTAATGGTTATCGTCCTAGGAAATGGACACGGCGACATGAGTTCAAAATCCTGGACGAGACTAATTGCATTTCGCATAGCACTAATACCCTTGGGAAAGGTATGAATCCAATTACTCTCCCTCCAGCTATGGGTAAATAGTAGGGCAGACTAGGTTCTTCAGCCTTGGTGAGGCAACTAGTCTAGGAGAAGGAAAACTTTGAATTCAAACCTGTTAAACTCTGCTTAAAAATTGACCTTGTGTCATATCCTGTCTGAGTGGAGGGGTTGGTAAATATCATTTTCAACATTCTGATCCCTATTGGATAGCTCAAACAATTTTTCCTCTTCTTGTTGGATATGAAGAAACATTTCCTTGAATTTTTGTTGCCTGGTCTTAGCAGATTTATCCAACTCAAGTTTTTGTCTCAGAATTTCAATACATGAGTCTTCCATTCTCCTCTGATTTTCCATTTGCTGTTTTTGCAATGAAAGATGTTGTTCTTGTTGATACTTAATCAAGTGCAACATAGTGCTTTTAAATTCCTCCATTTGTGTCTTTTTAATTTACGAAAGGCTTGTGTGCATTTTTTTTTAGTACATGGTTGTATGTAAATTTTTCGATTGGACATTAAACTTAAGCGAAAAAAATGCTTGTTGGACTTATTTAAATGTTTTTTTATGTCATCTTGGAGTGTAAAAGAGAGGAATAAAGGCAACTATTTTTTTATCCTTGTGTTTGGAGAATGACTTGAGTTTTTTGTTTTCCGCCTTCAAAACAGACTTTTTTGTAGAAAATCCTATTTTCTGATGTTGTGGTGGACTTTCTTTCCACTGTTTGGTGAATCCTTGTGTGTGTTCTAAGGTCCTCATAAGTCCTTTAGCTTCCTCGTAGCCAGTGTTTTAGTCTTGAAGGGCCAGAAATGAATAACACACAGAGATGTAAGGTTTACAGCAGTATATATTTATGGCAATACAGACGGTAATGGTTAACGGTAACTGACTAGACTCACTTGACTCGTTTATTGAGTCAGTCACTATTTATAGTATCGGGAAGGGTCCATGCAGTGACATCATGGGGTATATCACCATAACAGTTTTTCAGCAAACTTTTCATTTGATTTGAAAATATAAGATTTTAAAATTTGTAGATTGGTTTTTCATTCATTCATTCATTTACTCTTTTTTCCACTACATATACATATTCATATTAATAATAATAAATGGATATATATATATGTATATATATATATATTAATAATAATGATTACTTGATATATTTTATATATGTATATATATATATATATATATTAATAATAATAATGAATTGAGATATGTTAATATCAATAATGAAGCTTGTTAAATTTATGAATAGAGACTGCTCAATATCAATGATAAGACATCTCAGTAATCATCAGACCAACGTGTGATACTGACAGTCACTAAGCACCATTCATTTTGTTTCTATGCTATCTTAATTTTATATATATATATATATATATATGAATTATTTGTCAATGTTAAACATTTCAGTTTTTACATCAAACCATCATCAGACAAGTTAATATGGGATGTCTCTTGTGAATTGTATTTGATTCAATCAAATATAATTCAAAATATACCACATTATATATATATATATATATGAAATTAAAATCTAACCTTTTTATTATTGTCTCATTACTAAAAATTTCATGTATCAAATAGATTACTTTTATTTTTGAGGAAATACTTTCAATCAGTATCATTGTTGTTGTTGTTGTTGTTATTATTATTATAATCATCATTATTATTATTATCATTATTATCAATTTTGGCTTGTGTTTACTTTCATCTTAATCTTTTACTTGTTTATTTTTTTGCATCTAACTTACGAAAACAATAAGAATTGAGAACTTATCCTTTATTGTTTCCCTGGCATGTTCATTTGAATAAATTAATAGCCTGAGTGAGCTTCAATATACTGAAAATCGATATGAAAGGAAATACTACTTAATAATAATAATAATAATAATTGGACCAGCGAATAACATAAACAAATGGACAAGAGAGCAAGAAAACTAATGACTTTGCATAAGGCCTTGCATCTCAGAGATGACATTGACAGACTATATGTGTCAAGAAGAGAGGGAGGAAGAGGACTTGCTAGCATTGAAGACAGTGTTGATGCATCGATACGACTCGAAAACTACATAGAAAAGTGCAGAGGAAGATTGATTACAGCCACCAGAAACAATACTAACAATACGAGGATCAGCAAGATGACAATAACCAGAAAACAAAAGTGGGAAGTAAAACAACTCAATGGACGTTTTAAGTGACTAACAAGCAACATCTCATACAAGAAAACATGGACGTGGTTAAGGATACCTTAAGAGAGAAACTCAATCTCTTCTATTAGCTTCACAAAACAACACCAGAAGGACTAACCATATCAAATTGAGAATAGATAAGATGTAACAAAATTATGTGGTGATAAAGACAAAAAGATCAATCACATAATGAGCAAATTTAACAAATTAGCACAGAAAGAGTATAAGTCTAGGCACAACTAGGTGGGCAAGGTGATCCACTGGGAATTGTACAAGAAATTGAAGTTCGACCAAACAAACAAATGGTATATGCATAACCCAAAATCTGTCAGAATGAGACACACAAACTCCTCTGAGATTTTGAGATACAAACAAATCACCTGATTTCAGCTAGACAACCAAACCTTATAATAATCAAGAAAAAAGAGAGAACTTGCAGAATTATGGACTTTGCTGTCCCAGCAGACCACAGAGTAAAACTGAAAGAATGTGAAAAGAGGGATAAGTACCTGGACCTTGCTAGGGAATTGAAAAAATGGTTGAACATGCAAGTGACAAATTTACCAATTGTAATTGGTGCTCTCGGGACAGTCACCAAAGGATTGATACAAGCCTGGAGGACTTGGAAATAACAGGATGGGCGGAGACTGTCCAAACTACAGCATCGTTGAAATTGGCCAGAATACTGAGAAGAGTCCTGGAGATTTGGGGAGACTTGCTGTCACTCAAACTCCAGTGAAAAACCATCAACTAACGCTGATATGAAAAACTCTCAAGGAGTAAAATAATAATAATAATAATAATAAAGAAACACTAACTTACTTAATAATCTCACTTGTGTATAATTACACAAATTATTCATATAACCTATATTATAGCATTGTGAATCTATAGGGTGGTATGTGTTCTCTCACCTATTGAGTATTTCCTCCTGATGGTATATCTCAAAACAATTGTGGTTACTTGGTAGTGACCATCTTCTCTCTCTAAATAATATGCCACAGAATATACTGAATTACATGGTTTCAGCAGCAAGTATTGATTCCTGAACTTTATACTTCCATGTGATATATATATACTTCCATACATTTAATATATATATATATATATATATATATATAAACTAAAATAAATAAAAATTTCGCCTTTTTATTATAGTCTCATTACTAGAAGTTCCATGTATCAACTAGAATACAATCATCAGATTAAACTGTTTACTCTCTCTCTCTCTCTATATATATATATATATATATTGTGTCATTATTTTGTAATGAAATGTTTTATAAAATATTAATTTAATTTTATTCTAAATCAAAGTTACCAGGATTTTATCATTTCTAGAACATTATACAATGAATACAGATATTAAAAAGTATTTATGTGTTGGCACACTTCAGCTCTGCAGGGCATCTGATCACTAGTTTGTGTGACCCCATTCTGTGTTTATTACACAGAGCCCAGGACAGATAAAGAAAAAAAAGTTAAACTCAAAGTTTGAAGGACTGGACATGCTCACAAATGGAGAGGTGTGTGTCATCTCGAACCTTACTTTTGCTCTGTCTCTCTACTTGGATCTGGCACAAATTCTAACTTGCCAAATCCTAACAGTTCCACCCAGCTCTAGGGGTGCCACTAAATTCTGAGCACATCTCCTACTCTGGCCACTTTCTCTGACCAACTCTCTTCAACAGATTCCTCTATCTAACTAAATAAATCAGGTTTATCAACCTAAAAAGTTACAAAAATCAGTCTTTTTAAAAATATATTAAAAAGTCAGTCCAGTTAAAATCAGCCTTAAAAAATCAGTCTTGTTAAAAAAAGATAATTAAAAAATGAATTTTTTTAAAAGAATATCAAAAAATGAATTTTGTTAAAAAATATTTAAAAATTAGCCTCATCAAAAGAATATTTAAAAAATCAGTCTCTAGACTGATGTCATTATTTTATATTAATCCTGACAAGCATAGATTCATATTACCTAAACCTTTGGATCTAGTGAATCTATAACCAGCAAGGTCACCTGGTATACATGCCAGGAGACTTAACAATGACTAGCATAATTCACAATGCATCTGGCCTTCAGGCCTAGTTAGTCTATGACCAGCACTGACCAGCAGTGCATGAGTCTTGACTTATGTGCAACCTCTCCCCTCACCAATCCCCAATATAAAAGAGACCTTGTGTCAAATCCTGCCTGGTTAGAAGCATGGATAAATACAATATCATTTTGTATTAATTTTGAGTTACAATAATCGTTGCATGATAAAAATTAATTTCTATGTCTACTTATTTTTCAGGCCAGTATTCTATAAACTACAATTTGGTTCAAGGAAGTGCTAAAGCTGTTTCATATCCTTTTAAATCAAAATCAAAACGCATATGTTCAGCTGAACCTCATTCTGTAAGCAAAATACTATCTTTTTTATTTATTCATAGATATTTATTTAAATGATAACTTTCATGGTTTTCACTTAATTTCAATATATATATATATATATATATATACATAAAGTTAAAATCACATAGACACAGTCAACAACACTTGGTGATTGTCAGTTTTTCACTTATACAACTATTTATTTAGTGATCCCATAGGTGAGAAACTGACAGTTACCAAGTGCCGCTGATTCTGTGTTTATGCTAGCCTGAATTATATATATATATATATATATATATATTTATGAATATAGCAAAATATATTATTTATACTAATATATATATTTCAAAATGAAAAGGTCCACTAACAGATTTATATTTTTTAAGAATTATTTATTTCATTCTTACATACGTAAATATTTCTAGCTTGTTGCTTTCATCAGAGAACATTTAGTAATTTACTAGTTTTTTGCTTGGATGTGACACAAGGCCATATGAATGGGGCACCCAATGAGACAAAGTCACTCATATAGGTTTGTTAGTCAAATGTTTTTCAGATTTTGTTTTAGTTTATATAGAGGTCATTGTTTTATGTTAGATTTCTCTTCCACCTCCTCTTTTCCTTTCTCAGGCTGTGTCTCCTGGTCTGCCTTGTGAATACATTTTCCCAATTAGTCTTTGATATTTGATATGCTATAAAGTTTTTCATTGTTTTACTCTGGGTCATTGTGTGTGCAGTTGATATGTTATAGACTTTATTGGTTGTTTTTTTTTTGTGGGGGTTAAAGTAGTTTTGAATTCCACTAACAGTTACTTTTTCCAAAGTTACTAATATATATATATAGAGAGAAAGAGATTATGAAAGAACAAACACAAACATTAATAAGAAAATATGTTATAAATTTGTTAATCCCAACTGGCTTCAGGCTTTAACCATTATCAGAAGATATTCATTTCAAGACTAAAAGTTTTACCCATAAAGAGGTACACTTCTTGCAGATTTTTATAAAAAAGTTTTTCTTTTAAATAAAAGATAACAGGTTTTATTATTCCTTATGGAACATTATACAATTAAAACAGATATTTTTAGGTATCATTTGTTACCTAACTCTAGCATTAAAACTCTATAACCAAAAATAAATGTGCAATATTATATCCAGAAGTAAAATTGCATAAATATACACAAGGAGTGTATTTTTTAACTTGTACATAATCAATTTTTTTGTTTACAGTGTTTCAATGCTGTAGATTTTGTTAAATAATATCTAATAATACCCATTTGATGACTAAGATTTTAATAGCTTTAAGGGAGTTTGTTTTGTATTATTTTCAAAATACTATTACTATTAAAGGTTAGTGTCTATCCTTTTTGTTTATACCTTACTCCTATGAAATATATTTTTCAATGTATTTATTGTTTACTAAAAATTTTTTAAACAAGGTATTTTTGATGATTGGGCCAACTCAGATGGCAAAGTCTTACTTTATTTTGATATTAAATATGAATATGGAATAGTCTTATAGTTCAACTAATACAGTATATAAGTATTTCATTATCTAATTTTATCTTTTTCTTATTTTTCTTTAGGTGCCTGGTCCAGGATCTTATGATCTGAACAAACAAATGGATACCAAAAATGAAAACAAAAAGTTATTGTAAGATTTTTATTTATTTATTTTTAGACGAAGATTTATAGCTATGTAACACAATTTTTTTCTAGATAGTATGTATCATTTCTTAATTGCTTGTATTGTAAAACTATAGGAAATAATCATTATTCCCTTCAAACTGTGATTTTGTGCCCTGGATTATGAAATTTAGAAAGTAACCTATTTTTTTATATAAAAACAGGCAAATTTACACATCTTTATTTATATGACTTTGGGGTTGCCATTAAACGTTGCGGCCATCATCCTAGGTTGTATTCTTTCAATGCTGTTCAGTGTTTTTAACGCTCTTGGTCCTAGAAGCATTCCCACCCCTCCTACCGATGCATTGATAGAGTTTTTCCATGCGGATACAGTCACCAGCATCCATCCATTACCAGTTTTGTGATACTTGATATCTTCGGTGTGCGTGTATCGGTGCTCTTGTATGCAAATTATGTCTATCTTATGTTCTACGGCTGATGCAGTTAGCTCTGATAGTTGACCTATTCTATTTAGGGTTCTAACGTTAAATGTCGCTATCTGTATTGTTTGTTTGCATCTTAGTAGTTTTTGTTTGAGTTTGAGCTCTGTAGCTGATTTTTCGAACACTGAGGCCAGGGCTCTAACCTCAGCAGAACGCGCCCCTTTTTTACCCGCGCGAAGAGCGATGCGGTTTATGTATGTGGTTTGAGTACGAGTCATGGTTATCTTTCGATGGCTGTTTTTATTCTCATCTATAGAAGCCACTCTTATAGATGAGCAGCAGTAGTTCCCCGATCGAACTGACAATCCTGAGCGTTAAGCCGCAGGACTCACACGTACATCACGCTGCTTCCCATGTGTATGTGTTAGAAAAAAAAAAAAAAAAAAAAAAAAAGAAAAATGAAAAAAACTTCTTTTTTTTTTTTACCTTAAGTTTTAACTTAGTTAAAGTCCAAGACTGCTGTCTGTTAAAATTCAAAGACATTTTGGGGTATATTTCAGCCTAGGCAGCGGTTGTGTTGATACTGCTATATGGATGCACCACATGGACGCTAACGAAGCGGCTGGAGAGGAAACTAGACGGAAATTACACAAGAATGTTGAGAGCAGTATTAAACAAGTCCTGGCGACAACACCCCACGAGACTCCAACTATACGGACACTTGCCCCCCATCGCGAAAACTATACAAGTCAGACGAACCAGACACACGGGACACTGCTGGAGAAGCAAGGACGAGCTCATAAGCGATGTACTCCTGTGGACCCCCACATATGGATGTGCAAAAGTAGGACTACCAGCACGAACTTACATACAGCAACTATGTGAGGACACAGGATGTAACCTTGAAGACCTGCCGGAGGCGATGAATGATAGGGAGAAATGGCGAGAGAGGGTCAGGGATATCCACGCTGGCGGCGCGACATGATGATGATGATGATGATTTATATGACATTCAAATAAAACAACATATGAAACAAAATTTTCCTGTATTTGTACTAAAGATATACAAAAAGTAATGCAAATTTCATCAGCCAGGCCTCAAAAGCAAAGTTTAAAGAGAAAAATAAGTCTTTTTCATTTGCTTTAAACAGAAGCAATAGGGAAATAACACTATTTGCTTAGGAACAAGAAAACATGTTAAAATGTTACATAGTGTTATTATTGATTTTAAAAAGTATTTTACTTTATCTTAATTTTGGTTACTTAAATCTTTTTTTTTAAAAGCTACCAAAATTAGAAGGAAAAATTCTAGTCAAAAATTTATAATAATTATAATAAGTTGTTTAACATTTTCAGCTTTCTATGAAGATTAGATGATCAAAACAAGTTATTTTGTTAAAGAAAGTTTTCAACTATTAATTTTCTTTTTTTTGTAATTTTCTAATTTAGATAAAATAAGACTAAAGGACTGGCCCCAATCAAGAATTGAACTTATATTCATTTATCTCACAAGGTTGTCTGACAAGGATCTCCCCTAAATCAAATAATATAAATAACTGAAAGCTTTAACTAGGTCCCCAAGAATAAACTCAGTACTTAGATGAGTGATCACTTAGAAATACTAGGTGTTGCAGGTAATTTATGCTTGATTGATCAGAGATTAATAAATAATATATTTAAATGGAACATGTGTCATAATTTAGGATCAAATCATGGTGAAATCACTAGCTCCAGCCAAATCACTAAGATTGAATATCGATAAACCTGTTCAGTACTTAAATAGGTGACCACTATATTAGGTACTGTAAGCAACCTAAACTTTGAGTCAGACTAAGTAAAACTTGTTAAATAATGACAGTGTTTCTGTCATAAACTATCTTCAGGCTTGGGAAATAAGAGTTATTTCCTTTAATCAATGACTTGTGAAAATATTTTTTTTCATATATGTGAAATAATACCCAAGAATTTGAACAGATTAATCAATTTTTTAATCTGTTTCCCATGTTTTGCCAGACATTTCATACATATTTTGAAATTACTACACCAGAAAATAAAGAACTGCATTTACATTAATATCTTTCTTTAAAGGAACCATTTTTTGTTAAAATTTTCCAAACCTGAAAGAGCATATACATTTTATGATAATATTAAGTATATTAATATAAGATATGATATAGTTCAGTTCAAATTAGGATTTAGTTTACTCTATGTACAAGCCAAATTTACCTGTCATATTAAAAATGAAGAGACTAATATTACATTTTAATTAATGAGTTAATTCGTTTGGTCATTTGAAACATTTTCTTCTAAATTTTGACACCTGATAAAAAAAAACACCTATAAACTTGAATGATTTTTATTGTTCAAGTCACAATTCTTTAGACCATTATTTAGAAGAAAGTATGTCAATATTTTCTTGTGTTAGATTTCACTTGTGTTGAAACAGTGAGTTTGGTAGATATGAGTCACCACTCAGTTGTGTAATAAGTTGAGTTATGCATTCTATTATGCACATGTAGTTAAGTCCATTTCTAGGACAGTGATTGGTTGCTGGCCCAGGATGGGTATATTAGTGTGTATATATACCGGTTTGTTTCAGTAATAGTGAGTGTGTTTGGGGGGTCTGTATTGAGTTACAACCCATTTTATTTTTGTCTGCCAGCTAGACACTAGCTGGGACAGCTGAGCTGGTAAGTGTTGTTATTATTGTTGTTTATTCTGCACATTAGAGCAATAACTTCTAAATCCCCGCCCTCCGCATGAGGGCTGTGCCCTTCTTTGAGGCCTGGCCTGTTATGTGGTATAACCTGGACAGAGCTCAAGGAATTTTTGACGACCAAAGACATAGTGATGTATATGTAGCTTGTTTTGGGGGGTTCATGCAATGTTTTTATGATATTCTCGGGTTAATCAAAAGTTTTGCAATATTTTGGTAATGTGAAACATAATTTGGTAGCTGTGGATGCTTGAGGTTGTAAAGGTGACAGACCACATTTGATTGTATTGTGCCTAGCTTACCTTATACTCTCCAAATGCTACTCGCCAGATTTGCTGCATGTGTGTCATTATTGGAAGATGTTGGGGGATTATGGTGCAAGAATGAAGCATTGCTTGTGGAGGTTATTGGTACAGGTATTGCACTTTGTATTAGAGTTGGTGCAGTCTTGATTTCTCACTTTCTCAGGAAACAGCAGTTCCTAAGTGTGATTCTTCCTGATCCATCAACTCTGATTCAGTATTGGTAATTTTGTAGGACAGTAATAATTTTTCCCATAGTGTTCCACCAGTGATTGAGTGGCCTTTGGATAGCTCCTGAGTCACCTGCTTGTAATGAAAGGATGTGAGTATATTTGTTATACTTTGCTATTATTTTGACATTGTGGTGGTGGAGGATTTCTTTGTAGCATTGTGCTGCCGCTACCCATTTCAGGTGTGGCTTGTAGATGATTGACTGTGAAGGAATGGAATCACAGAGTTGGTGGTGGAGTAGGAGTTGCACCAGTGATAGGCCAATACCTTGGATTGAGGTGTTTCGGTAGTGCAGGATGGCCCAGGTAACATTGTCATTGTTCAAGGAAACTTGGGGGCCTATCTTTCCATTGATTATCCTCTTTGAGGTTTTTACCACATGCTCTGCCTGGACATTGGATTGTGGGTATTCAACTGAGGATAGTTTGTGCTTCATACACCATGTATAAAGGAATTCTTGAAATATGCTAGAGGTGAAAGGTGGTACGTTGTCAGTACTATATATATATATATGTACATATGTATTTATATGTATATACACATATGCATATCTATGTACACTTTATATATATATATATATATATACACACATATATATTTATATATATTTATTTATGTATAGATCTGTGGTTCATTCAAAAAAGTTCTCAGCCTCACCCAGATTTTAGATTTTTCACACATCTCTCACCTTTTCATGGACTCTCACTTGGGCAGTAATTAGGGCTAAAATCTGAAGTAGTTTTTCTAGTTTTATATGAAGTGGTACTGAGTTAGCATGACAAAAATATTCTGCTATGACTCATCTTTCTTGGTGAAGCTTAGAAATTTTTGAACGACTCTCATCCACACATATATATATATATATCATTTAAAAACTAAAATCATTGTCAATTTTGTATTTTGTAGGCAAAAACACTACCTTTGTCTCTCTGCACCTGCCTTACAACTTCCACCTGATCCTCCTTATCCTGGGCCAGGGACTTACAATATTCCTTCTGATTTTGAAGAGAAGCCTAAACTGTACATGTCAAGCTCTGCATTTGTTTCTACTACAGGAAGATGGTGTGCAGCACCTAATGATCATAAGATACCAGGACCTGGTGAGTGATTATTCATTTTTCTTGTCTATTTAGCTTCTGCTAAAAGCTTTTCTCATATTTATTTCATACTGTACTTAATTAAAGACCACCTTTGCCAGCCTTTGATTTCGATATCAAGTCTTATTGTATTTGGAATTTATATAATTAATTACAAATAAATAAGGGAAAGTACTCTATAATCCTTTTATAGTTATATCTGCTGTGAAATTATAATGATTATGCAGAGTGTGAATAAGTCCTTATTAAAGTAAAAGTTTGATAGGAAATTGCTTTATTCTCTAAGTTGCCATTTACTAAACTGAATTTAGTTTGGTACCAGGCCAGAAGTATGGGGTATCCTGTGAAAACTGAACTCAGCCTATCTAGTTAACCATTACCATGTGGTACCAGGATACTATTTACTAAGTTCAGATTAGTAGAAGGTTAGAAGTAGAGGGTACCATGTGAAAATTGAATTTACTATCAATGCTCTGTAAATCTAGCTTACTAACCATTATACCAGCCATGTTGGTAGAGCTTAGAATATGTTGACTGCATCCTCTGCAAAGTAGTAATACTACCCTTCAAAGTATGTCCTGTATCTAGAACTCTGAGGACTGTGGAATCACCCCTTCATGCCCAGCCCAGTCAACTGGGGCTGTAGAATACACTGATTGCATCTCTGCAGAGGAGTAAGACCCTCACCAATGGGTGTCCTGGATATGACACTAAACAGTCCAATGGTGAGGCTCCAGTAATGCTGGAGCTTTGAGGAATGCGGCGTATCCCTTCATTGCCATTGCTCCACATCCACTCTAGCCTGGAGTGGTAGCCTCTGATAGGGTCCTATCTATAGGTCAAATAGAAGTTTGACATTTAAACTGAGGGCAAACAAATTATTAATATTGAATAGAATTATAAATGTTAGATAGCAATACTTGAAACAATTTAACTGTATGCAAAAAAAAAAAATGAGTTCAGACTTATTTAAAAATGTTATCAAGAAAATGTGTTTATAAATCATATATTTAATACATATATAAAGAGGATTCAGCATTGAATAACTGACAATTGTTGATATGCCATAAAATCAAATCAAACCAAACCTTTGTTGCCATAACTCCCAGGTCGTCTCTGACCTGGAGTGGTAGAACCTGTTCAGATCCTATCTATTGATCAAATAGAACTGTTTGAGATAATGTTTTGATTTTGAATTACATTAATACAATAGCTCTTAAAATATTGTTGGAACTAAGGGTGAAGTGTTTACCTGTTTAAAATAATTGTGAACTTTATTAGTTATTTGAAACCACATAATTGCTTGCAAGTTATTAGTATTTGGTAGCAATACTTGAAACCACATAACTATGTACAAATTATTTGTATTAAGAAGAGTTGTTTGAAATTACAATTATTTACAAATCAATATCAAATAGGAATAATTGCTTGTAAAAATAAACTGCCATCAGCATTAAATGACCCAACAAAGTTTGACATGTAAAACCAACAAACTATTATTCCATGCAAGGCACTCTACTTTATTCTCTGAGTTTGAGTATGCCAGTGGTATTGTGCTCACTTAAATTTTGCAATAACATGTGATATATGCAAAAATCAGATCCTCATCATAGATTGCTCAATTTTTGAAAAGCTTTATTTCCTATCATACTTTGAGTCCACCCTTAAGAGATTCTTACTACTATAAGCCATAACGAAACCATACAGCTGTGTGCAAGTTATTAGTATTTGATAGTAATATTTGATAGATATAATTACTAATATTAGATAGCAATACTTGAAACAATTTAACTGTGTGCAAACAAATGAACTCTAACTCATTTGAAAATAAAGTTAACAACAAACTATTTACTTACAAATTATATATATATATATATATATATATATATATATATATATATATATATATATATATATATATATACGGTAGCGTCCAAAACTAAGGGACAAAATTTTAAAACCTAATATTTGTTAGAAATAACAACTGTGAAAAGCTGAAATTTTGACAACTGGTAGTCGTTATCATCCATAATAACATACTAAAATTTGAATCATTTGCAAAGGATAGAAAAAGAATTATAACAATTATTTATTTATTTTCAAAATAGGATCGTCGAAAAGTAAGGGACAAAAATTGAGAAAAACAATGTAAACAGTATGCTATATTCAAATTTTTTGATTTCCTCTAAAGAATAAGTCTTACTTAGTCATTTGTAAACGTTGTATCAGCAGGCACCATGGCGAAATGCCAAAAACTTGATTACTCTGTGAGACAAGCTATTGTGAAGCTACACAAGGAAAAGCACACCATTAGAGAGATTTCAGAGAAAGTAAAACGTTCCAAGAGTGTTGTAGGCAGGGTTGTTAAATCCTACAGTGATACTGGCAAAATAGTTAGTGCTTTTAAAACCGGCAGACCCTGCAAAACTCTGGCAAGAGAAGATCGAATAATGCAGCGTATGTCATTAAAGGACCGTTTTTAAGTCTTGCACAGAAATTAAAAGGGTTATGAATAGTACCTCATGTGTTAATGTGTCAAGACAGACTGTTTCTAGACGACTGCAAGAAATAGGGCTGTTTAATCGAACCCCAAGGAAGAAACCACTTGTTAGTTCGAAGAATAATAAGAAGAGATTAGAGTTTGCAAACAGGTCTGTAATTTGGACATATGAAAATTGGGTAAAAGTATTTTTCAGTGGTGAAAGCAATTTTAATTTTTTTGGAAATGATGGAAAAAACAATGTAAAGAGACGTATTGGTGAAAGATTAAGTGCAAAGTATACTAAGAAAACTGTCAAGTTTGGGGGCGGAAGCGTCATGGTATTTGGAATGTTTTCTAGCCAAGGTACAATGCTTCTTGTCCGGTTACAAACTCGTGTAAACGTGCAGATCTAACATTGTTCAAGATCATGTTGTGCCAATCATTCAGAATTCAGGTTTCAATAGGGCTACCTTTATGCAAGATAATGCCCCATGTCACAAGGCAAAGGTGGTAATGAGTTACCTTAGCGAGCAAGGTTTCGAAATTATGGATTAGTCACCATAATGTCCTGACTTAAATCCAATAGAAAATCTTTGGAAGACCTTAGGAGTGAAAGTTATGGAAAGAAATCCCACTAACACGGAGGATTTGTGGGTGAAGCTTCAAGAAGAATGGTCTAAAATTAGTATCGAGGATTGTCAAGAACTGATTCGTTCTTGTAGTTGAAGATGTGCAGCTGTCATTGAGAGCAAGGGCTCATTTACTAAATATTGATTGTACATGTATTTTTATTGTTTTTTGGCTGTTTACATTATTTTTCTCAATATCGTCCCTTACTTTTGGATGTTCCAAATTTGAAAATAAATAAATAATTGTTATAATTCTTTTTCTATCCTTTGCAAATGATTCAAATTTTAGTATGTTATTATGGATGATAACGACTACCAGTTGTCAAAATTTCAGCTTTTCACAGTTGTTATTTCTAGGTTTTAAAATTTTGTCCCTTAGTTTTGGACACTACTGTATATATATATATATATATATATATATATATATATATATGATAAAAATAAGTGGAAAAGTGGATAAACCAAATACTTACAATGGGTTTAGTCATAATATTTTGTTCTTTACTCAAGGAAGAACTTCTTTAGTGTGAAGAAGTTATTCCTTGAATAAAGAACAAAATATTAGTTGGTTGCTTGCTTTGTTTTACAGCGTATCAACACTTTTCAGGTCATTTAATGCCAAATTAAATTTTAAACAGGTAGTGCAAAATGTCATATGCTCTGATTCTGCTGAAGAAATAAACAACATCTCAAGGTTGAATTAACTTAGAAGAATTAACTGATATGATGGTTGATTTAGTTAATTTGTTTAATGATATATCAACCTTTGTTGGTTATTTAATGCCAAGTCTATCCTTGGAAAATAGCAGTGATACTACTTAACTCTAAGCATGAATAATGAAATAAGAATGTTATGTTTGGTATTAATATGGTTTGATAAGTTTGTTTGGAGCTATTAAGTATGTTGGTTTTCATTTGGTTCTCTTTGTGTTGCTCTGCGAGTGTAAGCCAGAAGGTTTAAGGTGCTTTGTCTAGTATATTAGTTAACAAGGTAGACTAGCAGATCATTACTAGTGAGTTCAATTTTTACTGGGTGCCCCATATATCTGGATTTGTGCCAAACTAAGCTAAATTTAGTAAATTCCATCTAACAGGTACCATAAACAGCCTGAGGCCTGTGTGCCAGACTAAGCTTTACTTAGTAAATTCCAATTATGACAGCTATCTGAACTGCTGAAATGTAACTATAACAACCAAAATGAGAGCAATAGTCTATATACATCAGTGTATTATGACAACAACAGGAGCAATAATAATAATAATAATAATAATAATAATAATGATTCCTCATCTTAGAAATTCAGACAAAAAATTTCTATAATTTAATGAAATATTTAAATTATTCTCATATATCAGTCAATTTCAAGATCCATTTCAATGAACCTTAAACTCTAGTATGATACTAAACTGCATCTAATGGTGAGGTTCCAGTTCTGGAGATCTGAAGAGTACTCTTTCATTGTCATTACCCCTAGGTCCACTCTGACCTGGTGTTGTAGTACCTATTAAGCTCCCATCTATGGGTCAAATAGATCCATTTAAAAATTATTAATATTGGATAGATATACTTGAAAGCATATAACCTATATAACTAATTATTTGTATTAAGTAGGAACAGGTTATATCATGTGAATGTGTTCAAACAAACGATTATTATAGACAAATAAAAGTGAAATTTAAAAAAATAATAATTGAAACATTGAAAATATAAATGGTTATAATTATAATCAAACATTTACAAATAAATCAAATTTTGGCATTAAATAATCTATAAGGAGTTGATATGCCATTAAGCAAATGAACGAAATCAAACCTTTAACTCTATAAACTTCTTAGATGAAGTATTATCATTATTATTAATGTATTTTACAAGTTCTTTTATCTTCTTTTTGTTGTCTTTTAGTTAAAAGGCACTAATCTGCAACAGTTATGCAAGCCCACTTCCTGTATTAAAAAGGTCAACAATAACCATAGTAAATGTAAAAGGAAATGAGAATGCCATCATGTTCATAATAAAACCACTCAGAAAGCTCCTATGGTTGATGGAGAAGAGGTTAGGGAAACAGTGAACTTTTCCAGCATTTATATTTTCTCTTACATACTAGAATAATGGATGAGTATTGCTATGACTGATATGTATGAAGTACTCTACAAATAATAAAGTTAACTGATGTCAATTCCTTTTTGACTATGCTATATTTCCTTTATCTTTTCCATCCTCAAAAAATGAGAGAAAATTAAATGTAGTAGTATATTCTTCACTCCACTATAGTAAACCTTTAAGAAAACAACATACTGATATGTCTGTTGCATGTTCTATTAGTTTATGATGAAGGTTTCTAATTATTAGTGAATATTAAAGAGCATGCCATAAAAGAGAACTAATCATAAAAAGATAGATATATATCAACAAAAACAATAATTTTTATCAGAATATGCAAGGAGAAATAAAGTCTTTTTATGAATGAATAGTAATGTTTTTGATTGTGTATATGTGCCTGAGAAAGTCCTAGTGTGGATTGAAAAGTTCTTGTATATGTGTTTGCATGATATAGTTGGTATGAGTTTGCATAGTAGTCATCATCATGATCATGTTCTGCCGCCAGCACAGATATCCCTGACCCTCTCTCGCCACTTCTCCCTATCGTTCATCGCCTCAGGCAGGTCTTCAGGGCTACATCCCCTATCCTCACATAGCTGCTGTATGTAGGTTCGAGCAGGTCGTCCTGCTTTTGCTTAGCCATATGTGGAGGTCTATAGGAGTACATTACTTATGAGCTCGTCCCTGCTTCTCCAGCAGTGTCCTGCATGTCTGGTTCGTCTAACTTGGATAGTTTTTGTGATGGGAGGTAGGTGGCCGTATAGTTGGGGTTTTGTGGGGTGTTGCCTTCAGGATTAATTCAGTATTGCTCGCAACATTCTTGTGTAATTGCCATCTAGCTTTTTCTCCAGCCATTTTGTTAGCATCCAAGTAGTGCATCCATATAGCAGTATTGACACGACCGCTGCCTGGAAGAAACTGCGTTTCATTTTATTGGTCAGGTCTGACTTCCATATGATCGATAGCTTATCGATAGTTGTCCATGTCTTTGTTAGCCGCATGTCGATGTCTTTTTCAGTTGATGAGACACTGCTTCCTAGGTAGGTGAACTTGTCTACCAGTTTCAGAGAGGTTCCTTTTAGTGTGGAAATGTTGCCCATTTGATTAAAGCACATGTATTCAGTTTTGCATATTTATTTATCCAACTTCCCACCAAGTTAGATTTGACATGGAGTCATTTTATAATAGATGGCAATGCACAAACTCATGTGTAGCCATTACAAAAGTGCTTTACCTATCTGCATTCCTTTTTTGGGGAGCCTCAGGCACTCAGTGATAAACTCAGCCCTTCTAAGCAAGTATTGCCTGGGGAGGAAGGCCCCCTGTTACCAAACTAATATGGCTTTCTTACACACCTGACACAGGTTGTTCCAATGTTAGGTAAGTTGTAAGGTATGTGGAAGAAGGACTGAGAGTTTTTACTATGGCTGTTGGCTCCAAGGTGTCTGGTTTTGTGCAAAGCAAGTAATGGTTTGATCCTAAGCAAGCAAGGTTTTATATGTGCTTGCAGCATGTGCTTGAATGATATGAAAGCTAGTGACTCCAGTTGGAAACTACTCTCACCTGTTGATTTTGGCTTTATTTAAACTTGGGATGTGAACAAAAGTGGCTCCCAGATTAAGTCTTTTAGATTTAATGGGAATCATTTTGATTGGTTGAATAATACAATTAATTAAAGCACATGAAAGTATTGGTATAATTATTTAATACAGCCTACCTATGGTATTAAGAATTGCATAAACTTCTTTATTAGAAACAGTTAATTGTTGTTTTGCATTTTTTTCCATTTATTTGAAGTTGACTTAAAACTTTTTCTTTGTTTTTCTAAATAGATTTTGTAAACAAAAAAAAAAATCAAGACAAACATCTCTCATTTTTTGAGTTCTCAACGGAGAGCAGTCACTACTATACTAGTTTTACAAAGCACTCATCTCATCCTCATGTATAAAAATACAAGCTGTTATGGGAAATTGTTGAGCAGCCAGATCAAGTCAGTGATAGTGTTATGGTCTCAGTAATAAGTAGGTTTTTATAGGGTGAAGTCAGTAGACCTACACTAACCTATGATTGAATATAAAGCTGTCTTTGTCCTAAACTAGTTAACCACCAAGTATTGAATTTTCCAAAGTTTTCTTTTCCTTCTCTTTGACTTGTTGACCACCTAGAATTGAATCTAAAGTTTGTTCCTCTCCTAGACTGGTTACCTCCTAGTATCAAGTAGGTGAAGCGGAGAGAATAGACCTACACCCACCTGTTATTGAATATATTGCTGACCTTGACTTAAATTAGTTGATAACTTGGTATTGAATTTAAAGTTTGTCCTTCTCCTAGACTAGCTGCTCTCCTGGCCTTGAATTTATTTTGTTTTTATAGACTGAATGCTCTCTGGTATTGAATTTGAAATTGTTGTACTCCTAGACTGGTTGCCAATTAGGTCGGCTTAACCCCATTTGTAATGCTATTTTATTTTTGGTTGCAAGAAGAAGAGATGGACTCATGCCTTTCTCAAGAGCATTAGTACAAAATGAATGTAAGATATTTCAGCCAGAATTTGAACTCAGCTCCCTGATTTCATTATCTGTTCTAATTGCACCTCCATTCATTTACCTATAGTTCTCTCAAAATATGACTTATGAAAATTATTACACACTAAATTTTAAAAAACCCAATAAAGTCTCAGTTTGTTCTTGAATAAAAGGTAAAAAGTTTTAATGTTAAACTTTAGTCTTGAGTAGTCACATCTCGAAAATTAAAAAAAAAAAAAGGATTTTGTGCCACAGTTTAAAAATAACAATTCCCAGCAAATCTCTTTTCACTTCTGCACTATTTTCTATCTTTCTTTCTATATATTTAATCCTTATACAAAATGAAATTATCTGTCAAGAGTTAATAGCAATTGCTGAAGCTATTTTTTTTCACCCAGGCAACACAAAACAACCTTACTGTCATATTAAATAAATGGACATTTTAGTATAAAGGACATGAAGCTGAAAAAAATTTATAAAAGAAAAAATCAAAGCATAAAATTTGTATCCCAACCAAATGTCCACTTCTTTAAACAGACATATATACAAAATACTGGATTCCCATAAAACAAATGGATATTTAAACACTCAACAACATCTTTCTAATGGGACTGACTCTACCAACTCATCAAGCACTGGTTGCTGTAAGCATTTTGTTTCCATAGCAACAGCATTAGCAGTATCAACTGCACAGTGTGTTGTTGTAGTTGGATGACCTACACTCTATTTACACAGACTGCAATGGCAGCTACATGTTATCCATGCCAGCTATAGTGTGTCTCCTCTTGCTTCATATTTGAACCATAAACAATTACTTTAAGTTTATTCTGTGAAAAAATAAGGAAATAAGATCATACTATCAATTTCTTCTTTGTGAACCTAGATTTAATTATTGAATGTAAAGTAAAAGTAGAAGTATGAAGATATGCACAAAAAAGCATGGGAAATTTATACCCTGTGCTATACTAAGCTAAGTTTAATAAATATAAACACCTAATTGCTTGGGTGTTATTGTTGTAAAAAGTGGATTTGATAAGACAGGTTCAAATCCAAAACAAGACTGTTTGTGTTTCAGTTTGTGCAAACAGCTCCAAGTATGGGCAAATTGTAGGGCAGATTGTAATCTCTAGCCTTCTAGATAGGCAAATTGATCAAGAAAGAAAAACTGATTTCAAAATAAGGGAGTATGGAGCTAGTTACTCCACTTGTTGAAAATCTATTTGCGACTGAAACCACAGCTCCATAATTGATGTGAAAAGACTATAGCCCTAGACACTACTAAGTTATGTCACATGGTTATATGATATCAAGTATTCTTAATACAAATAATTTGCACACAGTTGTATTTTTTCAAGTATTTCAACAACAATTCATACACAATCATATGGTTTCAAGTATTCCTATCTAATACTAATACTACTTATGATCTCTTACCAAATGCGACCAACCTAAAATTATGGGAATATACCAATTTGGACCTGTGCTTGTCGTGTAAAAGTGATTGGGGTACTTTGCGCCACATACTGTCTGCATGTCCACACTCACTTCAGATGTACACATGGTGACATAACAAGGTATTAGAGATGATAATAGAGTTGTTAAGAGCACAATGTGAGGCAGCAAACCAGCAATCTATAACAGCCAAGGAACCCATAATTCAGTTTCTCAAGGAAGGTGAATGTCCTCTGAGGAAACAAAAAAACTCCAACATGAAGCTTCTGAATGGAGCTAGTGACTAGAAAGTTTCAGCAGATCTCAAGACATCTCTACAATTTCCAGTTCACATTATTCAAACAAAAAAGCGGCTGGACATTGTAGCATGGTCCGATTCAAAGAAGAGTGTCCTCCTCATAGAATTGACTGTCCCTTGGGAAGAAAACCGGGAGGAAGCCCACAAGTGGAAGAAAAACCGCTACGAGACACTGCGTGCTGACTGCGTAGAAAAGGGTTGGATATGCCATGTGATTCCTATTGAGGTTGGTTGTTGTGGTTTTATAGGACACTCAGTCATTTCGTTTCTTTCAAAAATAGGAATCACTGGCCGCAATATGAAAGTTGCCTCAAATCGTCTTCAGACCACGACGCAATATGCATCAAGTTGGATTTGGTTGAAAGTGAGAAGTTTTCAGCATGAAGGAAATACACACAGAACCACCTTTCCCGTGTGATTACGTAAGAAATGGTTACTGTAAACGCGTAATAACATCAACCGCTGAAAGTAAACGTTTTTTTTTTAAATCACAAACTGCACACTGAAAATGAAGATTAACATCCAATGTAGTCTCTGCTCTTAATTGATCTGGCGTATATATATATATATATATATATATATATATATATAATTCTCTTAATACCCTGTCCGGTGGCAACAGCTGCTTGGTAGCGCCAGGAGTGGCAGTACCACCTTGAGCTATCAAAACTGTGTTATCACCCCTGGTTGGTGGCTGATGAGGACAGGGTATCGCATGTGCTTTCACATGTTGTATGATGAAAAAAAAAAATCTGTACACAATTATATGGTTTAAAGTAACACTTCCTATTCAATAGTAATTATTTGTTTGCACAGTTATATGATTCCAAGTATTCCTATCTAATATGAATGATTTTCAAACAGATCTAGATGGGACCATAACAGGTACTACCACTTGGGGTCAGGTTAGACCTGTGAGTAATGTTAATGAAGAGATGACTTCCCTCTCCCCAGACTGCTGAGTCACTCACATGAACTGAGACTACTAAACTCCAAAAAACAAACTTTCTTAGACCTGTTTCAGTTGAGGTGATCTCTAGCCTCTCATCTGTCTATCAAACTTGATGAAGGAGGCATTATATATAGAGGTGTGACTGGTATAATGATTGTTGATGCAAAAAATAAAATTGGTGTGCCACATTCAAATTCTAGCTGAGGTTGAATGGGAAAGGGATAAGTCCATCTCTTCTTCCCCAAGCTACAATGGGAGAGACTGGACTCTTTAGTCCTGGTGGGCTACTGATCTAGGAAAAGAGCAACTCTGAATTTAAAACCAGTAGATGAAGATCTTAATTGTAATAATACTTATCCCTAGCCAAGAGAAAAATTTGAATAGTTGGTTTTATAGCATGTCTACCATTTAATGCTAATGTCAGGCTTTTTGGGCAATTTTATAGTTTCAAGTCCCTAATGATAATAATCATTAGTTAACCATTATAGGTTTGAGTAACTATTCTTATTGCAAATAAATTACACTCATTTATATGGGTTCAATTATTTCTATCTAATATTAATAATTTGCACTTATATGGTTTCAAGTATTTTTATCAAATACTAATAATTTTCCAACAAATCTATTTGACCCATAAAAGATATGACCACTCTGGATCAGAGTGAACCTGGGAGTAATGACAATAAAGATATGACTCCACACTCTATTGAGTTCCAGATTTGGAGCTTCATTAACAGATGCAGTTTAGTATCACACCCTGAAAATCAATCAGTAATTCAGAAGTAATATCAAGTTTGTAGCTATGCTATTAGAGCCAAAAGAAATGTGTATTGTATAGATAATAATCTTGAGTAAACGCTTGAATGAAGATAAAGGGAAAAGCATAAAATTGATATTTATATGTGGACAGTTCACCTTGACAATACACATTTGCACCAAACTACACACCTGTTGCATATAATGACATCAATGTCCAGCTACATCAAGCTGCCACATTTAGAGGTTGTTCAGAAATTAATGTCCAATTTTAAAATAAACTTTTATTCCTGAATTAATGAATTTAAACAGTCAAAATATGATCCCTGAATATCTATGCATTTCTGCCATTGATTAACAAAGTTATTTATGCCTGTATGATAAAACACTAAAAGTTCTGGTGCCAAGAAATCTTTAAATGCAGTTTCTACTATGGAACAGAACTTATTTTGGCATAAAAAAGTGTCCAGATACTTGAAAAAAAATGGTAGTTGGTGGACAAAAGATCAGAATATTGTGGATGGGGCAAAGTCCCATATCTCAAGTCAGTAAAATTTTGCAGTGCCATTCTAACAACATGTGCCTAAGCATTGTTGTGAAACAAAGTTATGACTAAACTTGATCTCATGCAAAAATAGTAAACACATCACTTCTTTTTTCATTTAAAACTTCATATAAAATTTTAAAAGAAGTGATAGAAAATTATCAAAGAGGACACTTTAATCATTAGGAATGTGAATTTTTCATACAACTACTATCAAAATAATATGTTAGAATAGAATTTAAACAGTTTATACTAAAAACAGACAGTATTTTCGAAACAACCTAATGAGTAGAGATAATGAGGAGACCTGTTAATCTTGATGTGCTGCACAAAAAACATAAATTCCCCTGAGGTTAGAGGGTTGATTTTACAGCATGTCAATCCTTTTTAGGTTATTTCATGTTGAATTCTGTCTTTTCAGTTTTTTTCTTTCTATAAGTAATTATATGGTTTTTACTAATTAATGATAATAATCATTTGTAAACAATTATAGCTTCAAGTAACTATTCTTAATATAAATAATTTGTGTCAAACTAAGAGAAGTATAGCAGTTTCATAAAGCTGAACATGAATGTCATCATATGCAGCAGGTGTGTGCTGTGATAACTTGGAAATGATCTTATATTATCCAGTGCAGAGTAAGGACAAGAGTTGTAGGGTAAACAAAGTGTCCTGATCTGAAAACTGAGTTGCATAATACAACACCCATGTGTTGTGGACTGAAGACCTGCATACAGACCAGCAGATCAAGCAGCTATGTATGTATTAAAAAGAATGAAACTGAAAGATATGGAGCAAATGTATTTTCTGCTCCAGGCTTACAGTAATTTCTTTTCATTCAGACAACTGACTTGAAAACCCACAAATAGCCCCTGAAAGTAATAAAAGTTTGAAGATAGCTGAAAAAACTTGGTTTCTCTGTTTCTTTCCTTCTATGAGATCACCAATCATCAGGAGATAATTGTGTTCTTTTGTGTTCCATTTAACATAAGCAAAACTTTAGTAAATAACAACTACCTTTTTAAATTTAGATCTGACAAAATCATAACTCTTCTACAAAGGTCAATAATGATCTTAGATGCTATTTTTTCATGCAAGTGATGTTCAATAGAGTCAAAGAGGTCATCTGTTAAGCATTTGTATTTAAGAAAAAAATAGTTGAAATAGAATGTTAAAGAAAGTTTTGTAAATGAAAGTATTGTTTGCCGTGAAAGAACGAAAATCAGTAAGTGACTCTTTTTTAAAATTTACTTTTTATTAATCAATGATTTTTTTTTAGTTTTATTTATTTGTTTTTGCTTTTTACTTTCTTTTGGAAATAGGTGAGGAGAATCTACTTTATACATGGATAGATTAGTACTCACTAATAAATTATATGCCAGGTTTGTATGTATAATATATATATATATATATATATATATATAGGAATGGAAGTAAATCCAACGGTAGGAAAATGTATTATTGTATCTTTTGAATTTTATTTAGATTATTTTTTTATTTGTTTAATGAAATAGAAAAATTGGAAAGTTTTAAACATATCATTTTCAAACTGTGCAATGGAATTACTATTCAAAATTTATTTGAAAAATGTAACATATTTCCTTTTTTGTTTCATTTAACTAATAAAAAATTTAATCTAAATAAGTTATAACATCCCATATTTAAACACTCTGATGAAGGTTTAATGTAAAAAAAAATGAAACAGTTAACATTGGCAAATAATTCAACTATGAATAAAATGATCCTCTAAAGACCTTTTGTTTTTTCATGTTTGTACATTTCATATATATATACGTGGTGCCTTCAATAAGTTTCCAGGCTGTTTTGTATACGCATTTAAAATTGTCATAGACTCTTGAAAATTCAGTATATTATTACTATATATCCTATGAGATGACTGACCAATTTTTATGATTTCAGGTTCAAATGAACAGCTACAGCAGGAATTGGAATACACCCTACTAAAGCCTGATTGTCACAGCTGGTGAATTTCAAAAATGCAATCTGGACTTTAGAAGAACGATATGCAATAAAATTCTGTTTTAAACTTTGAAAAAATGCCATGTGATGAAAGCTGGATCAACTGCTATGACCCAGAGACCAAGAGACAGAGTTCCCAGTGGAAGCATGCTGGCTCTCCCAGACCCAAGAAGGCCAGACAGAGCAAATCCACCCACAAACTTTTGATGATCCCTTTTTTGATAGCACTGGCATAATCTACATGCACTGGGTTCCTACTGGAGATACAGTCAACAAGGAATACAATGTTGAGATTTTAAGGGAGTTCAGGAAGAGATTCCGTCGGAAGAGGGCAGCACTCTTCAAATCGGGTCAGTGGCATATCCACAGGACAATATACCACTCCACAACTCCATCCTTGTCACAGACTATTTGACCAAGATGGGCATCAAGACAGTTTCTCAGCCTCCCTATAGTCTAGACCTTGCTCACTGTGACTTTTGGTTATTCCCTAAGCTCAGAGGCTGTCATTATGAGACAATTGAGCAGATGAAAGAGGCTGTGATGAAGGTCATTGACACACTCACTCAAGAGGACTTCCATGGGGCCTTCCAGAAGTTGTTGGAACAGTACAACAAGTGCATTGCAGCCAGAGGAGATTATTTCGAAGGGAACTAGAGTTTCATGTGTGTACAATCAATAAAAGTGCCCATACGAAAAAAGTCTGGAAACTTATTTAATGATCCACGTATATATGAAAGTAATGCTTTCTATTTATTTCCAATGAAACTTCACCAGATACAGAGAGCAAAATAATATCATTGAATAGAGTGTTTTCAGTTACAAAACAAAATTCTTTCACAAAGTCACCACTATTTGCTATGAATTTTTAACACCACTAAGAGAATCTAGTTTATATGTTGTATACCCATTCTGAGTATATGTTATATATCTCCTGCTCTTGGCCGATCTATGTTATATGGGCCTTACTCTATTATCAGCCATCTCCCATCTCTTCACTTCACCTTGTTTTCTGTTGTCTGTTGGTCATCTTGTGTCACTCTGGTGTCTCTTTCATGTCACCATCTTTGTTCTTGTTTGTTGTCTTCTTTTGGTATCCTCAGTTGTTCTAAGTTCTTCTCTGCTTGGATGATGAATAACAACATGACCACATTTTCATGTGCACATTTACTTTTATTTCTTGGTGACTTTTCAATCAGTAAGCAAGATGGAGCATTCAACTGCTTGATTTGATGGTTTCTCACTAACTTATTTCTAACTCTAGGACCATTTGGTCACTTATTGTAACCATCCAATAAGAGTTGTGGTCTATGATTGTCCTTAAGTTCAGTGGCTTCCCATAATACTGATTGACACATTGTGATTTTCCATGGATTTAATGGTTCAGGACTTAATTTGAATGCTACACTACATGTCAATTATAGATCTCACTAATCTATTATGTAACATATACAGGAATAGATTTGTATTCATTAATAAAAGATATGTCAGGTTAGTAGATATATATTTGTGCATAATTATATAAATATATATTGTCTCATCTCATCTACTGAAAGCAATGTCAACATATGCATATGAAAGGCATGGACGGCTATTGACAAGTTATCAGTTATATGGAAATCTAATATCTTTGATAAAATAAAATGGGAATTCTTCCAAGCTTTAGCTATGTCAGTACTATTGTATGGCTGCACCATCTGAACATTACTGAAGTACTTGGGGAAAAATCTAGATGGAACCTACACAAGAATGCTGCATGCTGTTTTGAACATTTCCTGAAAGCAACACCCCGCAAAACACCATCTGTACAGTCACCTACCACCTATCTTACAAACTATCCAAGTAAGGCAGACAAGACATGCTGCACACTGCTGGAGAAGCGGTGATGAACTCATTAGTAATGTTTTCCTATGGACTTCTTCACATGGAACGCACCAGGGTTGTCTGACCAGCAAAGATTTACATTCATCAGCTTTATGCAGGCACTGAATGCCATGTAGAGAACCTGCCAAGAGCATTGGCCAATAGGGACAGATGGTGTGAGAGTCTAAGGAATTTATGCTATCAGTATGACTTAATGAGTACCTATAAATAAGTACACCTCCAAAAAACAATTTTATGAAAAGTTAATTTTCTTTTAAATGAAAGATATCAGAATTTTATTATTTTTTAGGGAAACAATACAATCAAATCAGATATTAAGTATTATTTTTTACTCAACTCTGAAGTTATGAAACCCTTTAACCCCCCAAAAATTGCAACATGGAACAATAGAATTGCATAAATGTATATAATGGATGAACTTATTTTTGGATTTCTATATATTCATATTTTTGGTTACTGAGTTTATTCATTAAAGGCAAAAATCATAGGCAATGATGATAATTATGTATAAAAATAGGGATTTTTAGCTGAAAACTTGTTTTATCCTATGGTATTATTTTGCTAACTATATCTGTTGTAGTTTACATGAAAATGAGTAGGAAGTTCAAAGCATTCCTTGTGTGTGTGTATATATATATATATATATATCATCATCATCATCATCATCACTATGTTATGCACTGATATCCCTGACCCTCTCTTGCCACTTCTCCCTATCGTTCATCAACTCTGGCCGGTCTTCAGGGCTACATCCCCTATCCTCACATAGCTACTGAATGTATGTTCGAGCTGGTCGTCCTGCTTTTGCCCGGCCATATGTGGGGGTCCATAGGAGTACATCACTTATGAGCTCATCCCTGCTTCTCAAGCAGTGTCCTGCATGTCTGGTTCATCTAACTTAGATAGTTTTCATGATGGGAGGCAGGTAGCCATATAATTGGTGCCTTGTGGGGTGTTGCTGCTAGGACTTGTTCAATATTGCTCGCAGCATTATTGTGTAATTGCTGTCTAGCTTCTTCTCCAGCCGTTTAGTTAGCATCCAAGTAGTGCATCCATACAGCAGTATCGATACGATCGCTGCCTGGAAGAAACTGCATTTCATTTTATTGTTATATGCTCATCTACAGCATCATAACGACACAATAATAAAGACACAGGAAGACTTCTTTATAAATATATTTACCTCTCACTTTATTGCAAGGGTTCGAAAAGGGTTACTCAAGGTTTGCATGTGAGAGGGAGCTGGACACCGAACATAACTGAAATATTTTGACCCCAAACTTATGGCCGTCAACGTTGTGTCTTTCTCTTTCTCCTGATACTCAACCAGAGGCCTTGGGGTCCACTCTGCTGGGTGTTGGCTTTCTTTACTGCATCTTATCAGCATCTTCTCTGGACCCCAATTCATCAGGGCCCCAAGCCCCTTCAGCCTGGTGTGGCTTTCCCTACTACATCTTGTCTCTAACTGTCTGGGCATCAACTCAACTAGCTTCTGTTCAATTCGTCAGCCTTATATTACCTTCAAACTCCCACGCGGAGATATGGACATGCCTCTACGCCTCTGCAATTTCTTCCGATATCTGGCGATTGGGATGTTTCACTTCCGCTATCTTTGGAATGGCCTGTGTGATCGTCATCGAGCGGAAATAACTGTCATGCAGTTCACAGGTCACTCTCTTCTGGTGCATCAGTCTATGAGTGTACAATCGGAATTTTTTTAGCTTGTCCCATTTCATCAGCCAATTTCCGCCCACGCGATTTCCTTTCATAACTGCCATTGGAATGTGTCACTTCCTTCCGGTACATCACCTTGGAATGGCATTTTTGGCTAGGTCAAAAGGTCAAAATACAACATTATCAGTCAGGTCTGGTTTCCATATGATATATATATATACTTGTGCTTGTTACCTATAGACTCCTAGGCTAATAGGTCAATCTGAGGAAACTCAGAATGTCAACTCCTTTCACCTTAATGAGTTTTTTAATGGTATTTGTTGTTTTGCCTTGCTCCCAGAGATGCCTGAAATATTTTAGCTTAAAATCAGGATCATCTAATTAATCCAGAATGCAAATAGCCATCTGGAGGTGCACTGCCCCTTTCCACCCACTCCTTCACCATTTGCTGAAGAACTGGGACTTTTTTTAAAAAAAAGACACATTCATACAGACCACCATTATGGTGAGACTTAGAATATGCTGGATATCCCCTTCAAAAGAGTAAGATATCTCTCAAAAAAAAGGTGCCCTGAGTATGACACTAAATTGTATCTGATAGTGAGGTTCCAATTCTGGAGATCTGGGGAGTGTGGAGTACCCCTTTATTGTGATTACTTCCAGGTCCTCTCTAACCCAGATTGGTAGTACCTGTTAAGCTCCCAACTATGGGATAGATAAATTTGTTTAAAAGTTATTTGTAAGTGGGCTTTATACCATAAAACTGTCAATTATTTGTATAAAAAATAATTACTTGACACTACAATTGAAGCTACAGATTATTATTAATTGCTGGAAATATATAGCTATTCAAACAAATGACTTATCAAATAGAAATAATTACTTGAAACCATATAACTGCGTGCAAATTATTTGTATTAGATAAGAATTCTTGATATCATATAATTGTGTGCAAAACCTCTTAGGAAGCAACTACACAAAAAATGTAAATACAAACATACAATGAATATGGTTCCCTAACCTCTAGACATAAAGTAACCAATTTATACAGAAAACAAATTCAATGAATTTTTATTTAATAAAATGTACATTATTTTATCCCAGGCAACGCCAGGGTTCTTCTGAGTGGTTTGGTTTCTTTGTTTAATGGCATATCAACTCTTTTTAGGTTATTTAATGCCAAAGCCATTCTTCTAGAAGAACAGTAGTGGTACTATTTAACCCATAGCTGGGAGGATAAGGGGGTTCATACCTTTCCCAAGTGTATTTGCCCGAAAGTGAACGTAATAGTGCGACTGGAGTACGAACTCGCGTACTACAATTCCGCAATCCATCGCTTTAACCATTACACCACGAGGACACCCCAGTTCTTCTGATTTTATATATATATATGTATATACTTTCTTTAAAGAAAAAACCAAAGACCAGTTATTTTAGGATTATAAATTTATTTCCATCCTGTTTTTCGTTTCTGGTGTGAAAAATTTAAATGTTCAGCTCTTGAATGATTTTCTTGTCCTGAAGGAATTACTCCCAACTCTGGTTTAACTGGACCAAATAATACTTATGTATGTATATATATATATCAAAGTAAATATGGAGTCTTTGTTTATATATGCTGTTTTTTCCTGTTATTATAATATCTATTGCTGTTCAAACAATATTTTTCAAGATCTTAAAGTCCTAATGAAGGTTATTAAAACGTAAACCTTTAATGTTGACTTTCCATCATAATAAATTCATCAAATTTGGAATACTTTATTTTTCTACTTTCTTCATATATATATATATATATGAATATATATATATATATATATCCATGGATTTCTGTTCATCATATACTATGGATTTTTATCATTTTTTTTATTCTACCACTCAGTGTATATGTGGTTGGGACTATGCCAGTATATGTATGTGTTTATATATGTGATAAAAGCCATTAAAAACAGAAAATAAATAAGATTGTTTGAACAGCTATTGCTGTCTCACATTCTATAAATGGAATGCTAAAGTGCTTCTTAGACAATATCCAGTCATGAAAGGTACCAAGATTTTCATCTTTTCATAGAATGTAATAGCATTTATCAACAAGAATCCTGTCTCTATCATTTAAATAATGATTAAGAATATATCCAAGATCTTTACAACTTGATCTGAAAAGAAAAATTAGCTGCCACACACACACACACACACACACACACACACACAAACAAACAAAATAAAGAAAATTATATGTCATTACAGTGTTTAAAGTGACCTGGATATGACACTAAATTGCACCCTATGATTAGGACCTGGAAGTAATTTCAATAAAGGGGTGACTTCATGCTCTCTTGAGCTTCAGAACTGAAGCCTCACCACCAGATGCAGTTTAGTGGTATATTCAGGATAATAATTTTGACTACTATTTCTGTAGTTGCTTATCTCTTTTCTGGTTGAGTTGCAAGAAGTGACTTCCCACCCTCCAAAGATCCAGAACTGAAGCCTCACCACCAGATGCAGTTTAGTGGTATATTCAAGACAATAATTTTGACTACTATTTCTGTAGTTGCTTATCACTTTTCTGGTTGAGTTGCAAGAAGTGATTTCCCACCTTCCAAAGATCCAGAGCTGAAGCCTCACCACAAAATGCAGTTTAGTGGTATATCCAGGACAATAATTTTGACTAGTATTGACTTGAATGATTTTTCTTTATTTATGGTTGCAAGAAAATTTTATGGTTGTGTTGTGAGGAAATTTTTCTAAAACCTCTAAGAATTAAAGAATATAGAAAATACTAGTTAAATTCTTCTTCTTCTTCTTCTTCTTCTTCTTATTATTATTATTATTATTATTATTATTATTATTGATAATAATAATAATAATAATAATTTTTCATTTTTCATTTAAAAACTATTGTTTCTTCTGTTACAGCCTATTACCATCTTGTACAGCCAATTGGAAAACAATCATTTCTACTGAATGTGGATGGAAAATGGATATGACAGGATTAAAAGCCAGACATGCATCTCTGCTAGCGCTGGGTTAGCTAATGCCACCATCATTTTTTCATGTCCAGTAGATATTTCTAGAAGATCCAGAATTGTTATAAATTAATTCAACCATTCACAACTGCTATAACCAGAATTAGATGAAGCAATTTGACAGGCATCACATCAGAGCAATTTGCCATCATTGCATTTCATAAAACAAAACATCAAATAATAAAGGTGTTGAAAAACATTTTCTACAGTTGTCTTTTTTCTTACTGTTATGTTTATAATAGCTATTTGATGTCAAGGTTTATACTGGGTGTAACAGCTTTATACTACTACTTACAACCTAGGTGAGAAGACATTTTCAAAAGGTTTCTGGAATTAAGACAGTATGCAAGAAGTGTATCAACACACACATTTGTGTGTGCGTATATATATATATATATATATATAGGGAAATATTAGTTGGAAGAATGTTGCTAACTCTCAAAAATAAACATACAAAATATTACTATTAACATCAATATATTTCATCCTTGGAGCAAATAGAAAAATACAAAAGGAGTAAATAGAGGTGAGTATGTAGAAATGTTGTTATTGTATGTATGTGTGTGTGAAGTTTGTGATGAAGGAAATGAAAGTTTGTGAGTAACTTACATATTTGAGAAGACTTCTTTAATTGTTGTCTTTGTAGAAATTAGATACACCTGAGTATAAGCAAGTAAGCTTAGGGCACTGTATGCTGCGTACCCTTCTGTAGTGTCATTTTCAATGCTATGGACAAAAATACATTTTATGGGGGACAAGACAGGTATCATATCTAAGGTATTCTGTAAGTAAAGAGAATGAGATTTATATAGCTTTTTTATACTGCTTTGACAATGCCATCTCATGGTCATAAGCAGAAATTCTTTGCCAGACAAGGGTGGTAATACCATATAGATATATATAACCATTACATATGTGTGTCTATGTTAGTGTATTATAATATAATTTTTATTTATATATATATATATGGATTTGGCCCAGTAATGGAAAAGCTAAAAGGAAAAACAACCTAATTGACGAAAATGAAAAGTGTGCAACATCACGACCTAACGTGCACAAGTGAAATATGCATGTGTTATATAAAGTTGGCAACCTTAGTCGAGGGAGACCCGAAGTCTCCCTTTTCAATAGCTACTACACCAAGGTGTTGGGAAGGGTGCTACTCCATTCCCTGGATTGCTCCACTTTACCCTTTATCCTTACCTTATAATGCTGAGTGTTAAGAAAGGCAGTATCAAGTACCATTTTTTGAGTCTTTGGTATGACTTAACTTGGGATTGAACCCCAGCCTCCCATATTATTAGTGAACACTTTACTCATTAGGCAAATGGCCCAGTCATTAATAATGATTTTTACAAACATATCTGAAAGCAAATGCATTAACATCATTATGAACTTCAGCTACAAAGAAGAACTTTTGCTCTGTTTGTCTTAATACCCTGTCTGGTGGCAAAAGCTGCTGGTGGCGCCAGGGGTATCAATACCAACTTAGCCATTGAAACTGTGGCATCACCTCTGGTTAGTGGCTGATGAGGCTACAGAGTATCACACGTGTTCTCACATGTTGTATGATAAAATAAAAATATGTATATTATATATATAACCATTATATATCTATAAAACCATGATATATATATGTATGTATATATCCATAACCAAGCAAAACTGACAGAATATAGTGAGATTTTTATTCGAGCAATACACTTAAAAAGCTTGAGAAATTAAGCAGTTTCCAGTCTAATTTGTAAGTGAATGATGATTTTATGGGTGTATGCATTTGGGTTGAACATAATTCTTAATTATCTAAATTCTCAGAATTACAAAGGTGATTATTATATGCTAATTGTAATCTATCTCTCATTCTTAAATAGAAGCCTCAATATCATCATAGACTACAGTTACTATGAGAATCCAACAGGTCTACAGGGCAACAAATTCTATATTAAGAATAGAATATTGATAAAAACTTTGTTATTGTCTGTGGGAAACACTAGTGATAAATTGAAGTATATTCAGTCTGTGGGGCCCTGTTTTTCAGGTAGCAGTTCCCCATTGTCTAATCAAAGAGTATACATTGATGCTGATCCACCCTATCAGTTAGGGCTGTAGAATACACCAACTGCACCTCTGCAGAGGAGTAAAACCTCTCCCATCAAGTGTCCTAGATATATCACTGATGGTGAGGCTCCAGTTCTGAAGTTTTGGGGAATGTGGATTACCTCTTCATTGCCATCACTCCCAGGTCCAGTCTGACCCGGATTGGTTGTAGCTGTTAGGGTCCCATCTATGTGTCAAATGTTCAATCATTTACTAAGGATTATTATTATTAATTATTTAAAACCATGCAGCTGTGTACAAATTATTTATATTACATAGGATTACTAGGTAAATAGAATTACTAATGTTTGTCTTCCAGACACAAAATTTATGTCTAGTACCTGGGGATTCCAACTCTGGTGTGGCATCTTCCAATTGCACTAAAAGTAGATGATTATGCATTATTCCAACACGTTTGTGACATAGGCCACGGATTCTGAGCAATTTTTTAATCTATCCCAAATATACACATGTAAAAGCCCTTACATTAAAATTAACCCTGTGTTGTGTTTGCTTTAATGAGTAGAGGCGAATTGATACTAGATTTTGCAGTATTATAATTTTTCTACTCAGATGAAATCATTTGTTTTAGTGCCAGAATCTGAGAACTCCACACTGGATTATATTAATGTTTTTTGTTTTCTCTCTGATCCACTTGATAAAGTGGCCATATGAATGAGAATGAGAAACAATTATTAGTCAGTAATTTATGAATTTTATTATCTGATCTTTTTATTTGACATTCACTAGTAGCTCTAGACATCCTCAGAGACAGGTTATCAACAGTCAACCAGTCTCGAACAAGAAAAATACACAGTGGACATAGAAAAAAAAAAAACAAGCATCGACATGTATGTTACAGATGTTATTTACATTGTTTAAGCAGCATTGCTTTATTAGAATATTCAGTGTTTTATAAACACTTTACCATAGAGCTGCAGTTACTTAACTAAACACATAGCTTCCTATTACTACTACTACTACTACTAGTGCATAACAACTACATCAACAACAACAAAGTTGATTTATGAAGTAATGAAACCAATGGTATAAAAAATTTATGACTCATTTAATGGCAAATCAACTTAATCTTCTTAAAAATAGTTGCTTGACTAACTTTAGAATATTTCCATAAATTTTTCTTCGAAAAAGACATTTTCAGAAATAAATTAATTTATAAATGAATGACGATGAAAAATTTTATTGAAATCATATAACTTTTTTGTTAGATTTTTAAATAGCAACACATAATTCACCTTCATATTTCTTCTATGCTATTTTAACACATAAATCTAACTTTACAATGTAAACAACTTCTAAAATATGAGAATCTCCATTTTTTTGACATTTAGTACAAATCATATTGTGATAGATTTTTTTCTTAATTTAACACTATTAACCCTGTCATGTACTTGGGTTTCTGCTCTAGTTGGGACCCCACAGGCTGGATCCCTTTATCCTCTCCATTTGTGTTTTTTAGATCTGGAAAAGTCTCCAGGTAAAATTGATCAAGTCATCTGCAACCATCAAGGATAAAAAAACCCCCAAAGAACACTGTTTTTATTTTTGCCAGGACTCAGTTTCAAAATTAACCTTTCCTATAACATCACTACAATCTATACTATGTACAGCTGGCTGGAATATTAAGACTTGATTTTCTTAATTTCTGGTCTATCATAATTAAGTTCTTTATAAGGAGTGGTAGTGATAGGTAGTTAGGTCTGCAGCATCTTCTAGTTGACCTGATGTTACAGCAATCACCTTAACTAGCTTCAATTCCAACTGCTAACATGCTCAAAATCGCCCTGATTTTATGGAGATGTAGGTATCAAGAAACCTAATCAATCACTTCTCATACATCATACAATTGGAATTAGTCTGCTCTCTGATTGTATAAAATTATTTTATTATCAACTTAACTACAAATCAACTTTTTCTTTTTCAAAATAGTTATCTTGGTAAGATGTTCTCATTTCTGAAAACATGGTTGTAAATCTTCAACTGATACTGCCTTCAGTTGTTTCATCACAACTTTTTGCATATTCTCGATAGTTTCAAAATTTGAGAACAAGGATTAGTCACAAGGACTTAGATCAGGAAAGTAAGGTGGGTACGACTGAAACATTCTTTTTGGCCACAACTGATTCAATGTTTAAAAAATAATGCAACAAATTTCTTTAGCTTTTATTATATATATAGCTTTTATTATATATATATATATATATATATATATATATATATATGCTAAGCAGAAGGAGTAGAATAGTTAATAATTGCTATTTTGTTATTGACTTCTTTCCCCATTATCTATATAATTTTTATAAAAGCTTTTATTTTATTCATAAAAATTCATAACAGATCAATTATTTGAATTACCCCAAGGGCATCACCTGTGGATACAAAAACAAAGGGAGGGATGTTAACAAAGCCTTGAATGTTGCTGACCAAGATAACAGTAAACCAAGTAGCTTTGTAGGGAAGGAAAGAGAAAGAAAAGTAATAAAAAATGTGTATAGAAACAAGGGAAGTGGAGAAGTAACTCAACTATTACCATACAAAAAAGCAACTATATTTCAGAGACAAACATTTATCCCACAACAAAGAATTTATTTTGAAAGAAAGAAATTTAACAAATGCATTTCTACTGACATTGCATAAATTTTACTGTGCATGGTTGAGCAGAAAACACAACATTTGATGTAAACACAAAAAAATTGAAAGATAGAATGGAAAGAATTGGAAAGTCAAATGGACTTACTTGACATTGGACTGAAACAAAAAAAAATTGTACATTACAAAACAATTTTTTACAGAAATACCAATATGGTGTCTAAATTCAAATTTTCTTCCATAATATAAACACTGCCTTATTTGGAATTGATTTAGAGTAAAAATTGTTTCAATCTCAGAAAAATATTTGTTTTGAGACTGAAATAGCAGCAAATCAGACACAGTACACCAAGCTTGAATATATATATATATATATATATATATATATATATATATATATATATATATATATATATATATATATATATTCTTTTGTTTGTACAACCCTGTTTACTCATTGTCAAGTAACAATAAAATGTTTTGAGAAAAACTGTGCCATGTAATCAATATTAACAAGCTCATTCTTACCACAAACCCATTTTAATTTGCCAATACAGATATGTATTAAGGCTTAGATGACTATTGACATTTTTTCTAGAAGCAATGGAATATTCCTAGAATTTTTCTGAATCTATGCAATGAGGAAGACAGACCACTTTCTGTTGATTTGAAAGAAAAGCTCCCTCCTTCAGTGAAGAGCTGGTTTCCGTTCTGTAACATTATAAATAAATTATTGGATTCCCAAAGATAGGAATCGGCAAGCTTGCCTGAAAGATAGACACAAAGCATTCCCCAAAATACATTCACACAATCAAGTAAACAGAGAGGGATTCAGAAGATGACACATATATACACACAGTATTGCCTATAGATAACAACATCCTTACCCTATAACCAAAAAAAATATCAAGTTTGGTTTGAAATTATACTTACTCAATCGAATTTTACATCAAGATTTACTTATTTTGGGATTGCTACATTATATATATATATATATATATATCAACATCAGAGATTTCAGACAGTTATTACACAATTTTCATCCTTGCTCTCAAACATGAAAAGACTAATAAAAAAATCAACTCTAAATTTTTGTCTGTCATCTTTGATAGAATATGCCTTCCAAAAAATCTGCTGCCTAAATACACTCTCTCTCTCTCTCTCTATATATATATATATATATATATATATATATATATGCTAATTTTATTCTTTCCAATGGTCTTTTAATCAATAAAATGTAGTTTTGGTTCAACCCTTCTTTAGTCTGAACCCTTCTGATGATTCGTTTTGGTGAAATCTTGGTAGATTTTTTTCTGACTCTGTAGTTATATAGTTATATATATTTTTGTTACAGAGTTTCAGTGTGATAGAGCTTGGTAATAGATAATTCCTTATATGTTTTGATTCTATAATGTGTGTGCAAAGAAATAAGAAAATCCTTGTATCTTTGGTTGATAAGAAAATCAATTTTTTCTCAACAATTGGTGTGAGTATTTCTTTCATAGGTCACAGTATATATATATATATATATATATATATAACCTTGGTTTGGAAGATAATTTATTTTTTTATAAAAAAAATTGGTACTTACAGTGAAGTCATACTTAACTCAATACACCTGCCAGAAAATTGAAGTTAAGCAGTGATGAACCTGTTCAATAGATAGGTAGGTGAACACTTAGTAATAGGAGGTACTATAAGAAAACTGAGGCCTAAATGCCAGACAAAAAAAAAAGCTTAGTAAAAAGCAAGTACTTAAATACTGATTTCATTTTTTTCTATTAGATGTTATATTAAAAAGCCATTTTAAAGCTGTACTTTTTCTGTTTCCTTAAATTCACTGTATGAAACACAAAATAATTAATGGGCCATTGTTATCAAGAAACTTATATTTTGATTGCCGTGTAAAAAATGATCTTAAAAGCATTGATTTAAGCTGAATTTAAAGTGAGCTATCAGAAACATAGTTCTTATTGATATGGTCCAACAAAAAAGGTATCATCATCTTGTCTTACATCACAACAGACTGTTGGGTGAGATTGAAGCTTCATTAATCACAAGACAGCTGTTTGCTGATCAACAGATGAAAAAAGAAGCTATATATAGCTGTCTTGGATAAAAGAAGTCACATATACAGAAATAGCATTGTAAATTTTGGATGAAGTGATTTTAAAAGAATTGAAGAATGATTATCTTGATAGGATTTTCACTTTTCAAATATTTGTCTCTTAAAAAGAAAAAAAAAAGGTAAGTCTTGCTTATGAGAAAAGGATATCTTCGATGGTTAGCAAGGTAAATTACCAGACTGTTGTTAAAGAGTTCATTTCTTATATGACGCCTTATATTACTGACCTTGTGCCAAATCTAAGCTTAGTAAATGGTTACTTGCTTATATAAAAGGCCAAAATTATAGAATTGATATGATTTATTTTTTTCTGTATTGTGACTATCACTCATGACTTAAGATTAATTGTTTGTTTTGTTTTTTTACTGGACTGATAAAAATCCAGCTTGGTGAATTTTTATCAAAGAAGAAGAGAAGAATATAAAATAATAATTTCATTAAATACACTTTCCTTTTCTCCTTAATGATATTTTGAAACACATTATACAAGTTGTTGCAAAATATTTTAGACCAGTTGATATGTTCAGAGTGTTTCAAAAAAATTGATATCATTTTTTAATCTAATAACTTGATCAATTTTCATTCAAATGATTTCAAATTTTAACAGAATGAGTAGAAACAGCTCAAAATTCTATGTTTAATATTTAAACACCTTTTCTTTTCCAGTAAATGGCATTTCTATACCTGAAAAGAAAAAAAAACATTAAACTGTCTTTAAATTAGTGAAATCCATGCCTGAAAGAAGTAAGGCTGTCATAAAAGCTCAAGAAGGGACAATTAAGAATTACTTCTAATTTTTTTGGCAATGAATGGTTTTTGACATCTCTAAAAAGAATCAGCAAGTTAAATTCAAGCTGACGCTGTTAGTATTCACCCTATTATGAATAAAATAGCAGAGGTAATTAAACTCTCTAGCCTTGATGGTTGGCAACCAGTGTAGATGAAAGACAATACTAAATTTAACCTATGAAAAAAGTAACAAAAAATTACTCAAATAATTTCCCCAAGAACAGACATGTTAATTTACAGTTAGCCTGATTTCTTAAAGGATACAACTCTTTCTGAATATATATATATATATATATATATATAGGTGTTCTTCAATCCAGTAAATCCAGAGTAGGGAACAATTCCGTCAATTTAAATATTCCTGGTAAAGAGCTCAATGCTTATGATATCACAGAGCAAATATTCCTTCAAGAAAAAAACAAAATTTGGTCATATTAGGATTCCCTCTGCACAAGCAGGAAGTGACACAAAGTCAATTTTTTAAGTAGAGTTTAACAAGTTTGAATTCAGAGTTTTTCATCTCCTAGACTGGTTGTTATATCCTACAATTTACTCTTAGCTAAAGGAAGAATAATTGGATTCATATCTTCCTCAAGAGTATTGGTACAATATAAGATTCAAACAGCCTAGTTGAGGATAACAATTTCTGGATATACACACATACACACATGAATGTATATATACAAGAGGTACTGAAAAATTCTCAGGCTAGACAAAAAGGAAATAACTTGTTTTGTTTATTATTCTATTGAAATTTTTTTTTTAGGGTTAACAGTAACAAAACTTGATAAACAATGAGCAAAGTACTGTAGGATGAATACAGGGAATTGTATGTACAAGAGTAATTCAATAAATAAGGTGAAATATTGCCTAAAAAGTTGGTAATAAGATGTACTGTTTATAGTTGCACCTTTTTCAAGAAAATAGTGATGAGTTCTTTCATGACTGAGAAGACTGCCTGCATGGCCTTTTTTACTGACCATTGCATCAAGAATGTTTTCTTTATTGGAGAATCAGTGTGTTTCCAATTAATAACTGCCTTTTTGACACAGGCTCATCATAGCAAACCTATGTTTAACCCAGTTGTAAACATTATTTTAAATAAAAATATGCTTCTCTGTTCACATCCCATATTCTTCTGTAAATTTCTCATGGTTTGCACTTCTCAGCCTTCAACAATCTGATGATAGACATCTGTTCAAACCTGGAACATTCAGTTTTATTTTCCACCATTTTGAATAGCTTCAAAAAATACTTTTCTAGGATTGAAATAATTTTTGCTATAAACCAATTTCAAATAATGTAGAGTTTATATTCAAGGAAAAAAATTCTAAAGAAAAATTTATTTTGCTTTTTTCAACAGACAAAACTGGTTTCTCCTGCTTGTGTGGCATGGCACAGAGTCTTGTTGCCAAAGGTTGGGTCTTCCAGAAGCCTTCTTTTTTTCTGATCAGTATGATCAGAGTGAGACTTCCAAGCTGTCATACTTTTTTAATCCCCATTGGACACATCCAACTTTTTCAAATCCTCAGCACTGTCTTCAGATTGACACCCAAACACAATGAAATGTTCATATTGGTGAACACCAAGTAGTACAGAATGCTGAATTATGCCATGGAGTGAATTATGACATATTGCTGCTTTTCTTACAGACAGTATCCAAGTGATTCTAGTTTGTAGTACTGTAGGCAAAACCAGAAATAAACAAAACTCATGTGTGAAATTAATCATTTAAAATGGCAACAATTTACCTATCACATCCTATATATATATATGTATATATAATTATATATATATATATATATATATATATATAGCAGTGTGTTTATATATATTTATAAATTTGTATATGTGAACGTATATATGCACACAGCACATATATATATATATATGTATATATGTATATATACAAACACAGATGCACATATATATGCATGCACTGATGAATACATATATACATGCCCATGCACATGGGCATGTATATGACTTTGAAAAACTTAATAATAGTAATCTTGTCATAATTTCAAACTGTTTAGAATAGTGCCATCATAAAGAAATCTTGATCAGTCACATGTATTTACATGTGTCCTCTCAGTGCAGTTGCATGGCATCTCATGAGAAAAAATCATGCTGTAAGGTAAAATTTTAATATAACACACAAATTTTGAAAATTTCAGATAAAACAAAAAAGGTCCAATAAGAAAACAGCATGGCCAAAGCAGGAATCCTCATATTAATCTTGGTTTGATCTTTGTTTCATAAACTTTAAATCAATAATTTGCTCAAAAGTGAAAATATTATCTGCACACAATGTTTTCCGTTCCCCATAGGCCTTTTTGTTCCTGTATGAGCCATGAAAAATTAGAAAGAACATTGTAAGTTTTGTTAATATGTATTGCAATCACAGAAATTCTTCCAAGTTGTAGCCATGCCAGTACTATTGTATAGTTGTACCACTTGAAACTTTTGAACGATGTATCATAAACCTTAGAAAACAAATATTTCAACATATAAAAGATAATTAAATTGGTTGGTTGGTTGGTTTTAAAGCATGTCAACTTTTGTTGGGTAATTAAATGCTGAAGTAGAGTTCTTTTGTTTTTGAGCTACTACATAGTGTCAATTAACTAATAAACCATTTTTAAACAAATATAGCTTCAAGTAACTAATCTTAATACAATTGATTTGTACAAAATTATATGATTCAAGTAACTATTCTAATTTAATAATTATCATTTGTTTAAAGTATTCTTATCTAATATCAATAATTTTCATGTAATTATATGGTTACCAGTAACTAATACTAGTAATTATATGATTTCAAGTAATAAATCATAATAACCATATGTAAACAATTATAGCTTCAAGTAACTATTCTTAATACAAATAATTTTTACAGTTCAACATCATGTCGCGCCGCTAGCACGGATATCCCTGACCCTCTCTCGCCATTTCTCCCTATCATTCATCGCCTCCGGCAGGTCTTCAGGGTTACATCCTGTGTCCTCACATAGTTGCTGTATGTAGGTTCGTGCTGGTCGTCCTGCTTTTGCACATCCATATGTGGGGGTCCACAGGAGTACATTGCTTATGAGCTCGTCCTTGCTTCTCCAGCAGTGTCCCGCGTGTCTGGTTCTCTAACTTGTATAGTTTTCGTGATGGGGGGCAAGTGTCCGTATAGTTGGTGTCTCATGGGATGTTGTCGCCAGGACTTGTTCAATACTGCTCTCAACATTCTTGTGTAATTTCTGTCTAGTTTCTTCTCCAGCCGCTTAGTTAGCGTCCATGTCGTGCATCCATATAGCAGTATCGACACAACCGCTGCCTGGAAGAAACTGCGTTTCATTTTATCGGTTAGGTCCGACTTCCATATGATCGAGAGCCTATCGATAGCTGTCCATGCCTTCGTCAGTCGTGTGTCGATGTCTTTTTCGGTTGATGAGATGCTACTACCTAGGTAGGTGAATTTGTCTACTAGTTTCAGAGAGGCTCCGTCTAGTGTGGCAATGTTGCCCGTTTGGTTGTAACACATATATTCAGTTTTGTGTGCATTGACATGGAGGCCAATGCCAGCTGCGGCTCGTTCCAAACTATGCAGTAGTGTCTCTGCTTGATTAGGCGTATTCGCCAGTAACGCCAAGTCATCAGCGTAGTCGGCGTCCGTGATTGTTTTTGTGGGGTACCTTTTGCTTTTTCTCTTAGTCAGCTCGAAGCCATTTTCTCTGATTTTGTCGATCGAAGTCCTAAGCACATAGTCTAGACAGAGGATAAAGAGGTACGGGGCTAGTGTGTCTCCTTGTAGTACTCCTGCAACAATGTCGAAGTATTCCGTGTCTCCATCTGGTGAACGTACTTTCACTTTGGTGTTTCTGTAGAGAATCATTATCGCTGCTACGGTTTCTTTTGGTAGGCCGTATGCTAGTAGGATTTGTTCCATCTTCCCTCTGTGTATGGAATCGAAGGCCTTGGTAAAGTCGACAAATAGTAATGTTGCCTGAAGGTTTTTTGACCGAACGCCTTCAAGGATTCTACGGATGGTCAGTATTTGTGAGGTTGTGGATCTATTTCTCCGGAAGCCATTTTGGTTTTTCCTAAGAATGTTGTCTATTTTGGGTTCTATGCGGTTCCGTAGTAGGGCATTGTAGATTTTGGCTGCTATGGATGTAAGTGTTATCCCTCGGTAGTTCTTGGCTAGTCCGAGGTCGCCTTTTTTAGGAAAAGGAAGGATGCATCCCTTCGTCCATCTTTCTATCCTATTTTGACTATAGACTGCATTGCATTGCCGGAGCAGTATATCGTCGAATTGTCTAGTCTTCCACACTTCTGGGGGGATCTCGTCTAGCCCTGCAGCTTTCCTATTTTTAATTCTTCTGAGAACTGAGTCGAGTTCTTCTTTGGTGAAAGGACCTAGTTTAACGTCTAATTGCTTACTGATAATTCTGGTGATCGGTTCATCCGTTATTTTCGGTGGGTTTCCTAGTAGATTTTTGAAATGCTGTTCCCACAGTTTTACTCTTTCTTGTTGGCTTGCAGCTTTCAATTTTGCTTTGACTGTGCTCTTCCTTCTACTTACTTCGTTTATTGTTTGCCAGGCTATCCTGGATTGTCTATCTTCCACCGAGTCTCTAATCTTATCTATCTGATTTTGTATGTATTCTGCCTGTTCTTTTAGATATATTCCTGTTAATTGATATTGTGCCTTTTCTAGTTTTCGGGCATTTGTGTTTGTTGGGTTCTTTCGATAGCTTTTGGAGGCAGTTTTCACGAGTGCACGTTTTTCTCTAACCGCTAGCGTTTCCCAAGGGACTCTATATTTAGTTCTAGGTTTTGTTGGAATACACTTTGCTGCCGCCTCAAGGTGTGCTTCTGCAAAATTTTCATATTCGTCATTTGGGGTACCTTTTTCTGCCTTCTCTTGTAGTGCTTCGAATCTGTTTCTTAATTCTAATGCATATTTGTCTCTAATATCTCTGTTGTTGAGTAGGGCCCAGTCATAGTGCTTGGTTGTCGTTTTTCGTGTGGCGTTTTTTCGTAGGCTTAGTCGTACTTTGGCCGTAACTATTCGATGATCGGAGGACACACCCTCGAAAGAGGAGTATGCCTCGCAATTCATCGCACTGTTTTTCCATTTCTTGTTTATAAAGACGTAGTCTATCTGTGCTTTACTCTTATTCGCGTATGTGTAGGTCCATAGTTTCCCCTCCCTTTTTTGAAAGTTTGTATTGAGGCATGTTAATCTATTTTCTATCATGAAATCAATTAGATGTTGTCCATTCCTGTTTGACGCGTTGTGTAGGCTGTATTTGTTGTTTCTGTTTTTCCCGATTTGTGCATTCATATCTCCGCCAATGACTAGCAGGTTGTGTTTCGGAATGCTACGTACGAAGGAGGATAGATCTTCATAGAAGCTGACTATTTCGTTTTCTTCGCTAACATTGGTAGGGCTGTAGCAGGAGATAATTGTTGCTTTGGGGTTGCCATTAAACGTTGCGGTCATCATCCTAGGTTGTATTCTCTAAATGCTGATTAGTGTTTTTAACGCTCTTGGTCCTAGAAGCATTCCCACCCCTCCTACCGATGCATTGACAGAGTTTTTCCATGCCGATACAGTCACCAGCATCCATCCATTACCAGTTTCGTGATATTTGATATCTTCGGTGTGCGTATATCGGTGCTCTTGTATGCAAATTACGTCTGTCTTATGTTCTACGGCTGATGCAGTTAGCTCTGATAGTTGACCTATTCTATTTAGGGTTCTAACGTTAAATGTCGCTATCTGTATTGTTTGTTTGCATTTTAGTAGTTTTTGTTTGAGCTCTGTAGCTGATTTTTCGAACACTGAGGCCAGGGCTCCAACCTCAGCAGAACGCGCCCCTTTTTTACCCGCGCGAAGAGCGATGCGGTTTATGTATGTGGTTTGAGTACGAGTCAAGGTTATCTTTCGATGGCTGTTTTTATTCTCATCTATAGAAGCCACTCTTATAGATGAGCAGCAGTAGTTCCCCGATCGAACTGACAATCCTGAGCGTTAAGCCGCAGGACTCACACGTACATCATGCTGCTTCCCATGTGTACGTGGAAAAAAAAAAAAACAACCTTTTTCACCTTAAGTTTTAACTTAGTTAAAGTCCAGGACTGCTGTATGTTTAAATTCAAAGAAATTTTGGGGTATATTTCATCCTATCATCCGATTCCGGCCCTAATAGGTTTTTATTTTATAGGTAGAATTCGATTTATGACTTCGGTTGCTTTTTATTTTAATGCTATGAGGGTGTGCAATCAGACTGCTGAGCTTTAGGAAATGTTCTATTTGCCCTGTATACTAAAGCATTCGACCAGGGTGGTTATACTTTTTTTTTTTTTTTTACTGTTAAAGATGTCGACATAAATGAGGAATATAGAGTATTTCATTTCAAGAACAAAATATAGTAGAGACGTAAGAAATAATTATTTTAAATCAAATATGTGCATTTTTAAATGAACAGTTTAGTAGAATAAATTTACTGACCTCTGTGAAAAAACTTCTGGAAACGGAATCACTTCCAACGTATGCATACTATTTTAACAAATGCTCGATTGAATTATTACTAATTTTACTACCATTTATATTAAAATTCCACTCCTATATCGTGGTCATCTAGTGGGGGTAGACAGAGAGAGAGAGAGAGAGGGAGAGGAGGAGGAGTCAACTTTCTTTTATGGTTTCGTCTTAGCACGTGTTAGACTACATTTGAGGTGTTTTGGGTTTTTTTTCCCTTTTCTTTTCTTGCGGGAGGGGGGAAATTTTGGGGTTTTCTTTAGCAAATTTAGAAGTTCGTCTTCCAAAAGTAAAGTTTTTCCTGAAAATTACTTACTCATTTTTACAGTTATATGGTTTTAAGTATTTTTATCTTATACAAATAATTTTAAAACGGATCTATTTGACACATAGCTGGACCCAAACAGGTGCTATCATTCCCTGTTAGAGTCGACCTGGAACTAATAGCAATAGAGTGACTTTAGCCTCCACTCCCCATAGCTACAGAAATAGAGCCTCACCTCCAGATTCAGTTTAGTGTTATACTAGAAATACTTCTGTTTTTGATGGAGAGGTTTTATCCTCTACAAGTCATACAGTCAGCATATTCTAAACCCTGCTGGCAGGGGGGGGTAATTGGTACACTGTAACACTGCAAATGGTACCGTAGGAATTATTGATTATTAAGCAACACAAGCTTTTATAAGATTTCTTGGATTTAAATTTCAAACCTTTCCAATGAGAGGTCTTTTAATTGTCTATTCTGTCAGTCTGTTACAAGTTCTCTCTTGAACAATATGGCAGTATGAAACTCTTAGAATCATTGAGCACCTGGCAACTACACAGGGTGTCCAAACTTAAGCTATGAGTCAAATGTAGTACATTTACAAGTTTTGGGATAAATTCAGAAGCATGGAAAACAAGTTACCCATGAAATTATAGGAGTAAGAGTCAGTCAGTATTTAAACACTTGTTTTTCTCCTTTTGTATATTGAAAAATATCATTTTTGGATTAGTGAAGTTAAATGGATTAATGACAATACAAAATGTAGAAATTAATGACTAGAACCAAGATATCTATAGAGGTAATTTACTAAGCTTTTTGTTTAGATGTGGCACAAGGCCATATGAAAGGGGCACCTAATGAGACCAAGATATCTATAGTGAGCAATTGGCACATTTGAATAAGATATTAAGTGAATTTGCTGCATGCACATTTTTATGTTGTCAGTATGATACAGTAAATAAACTAGGAGAGCAAGTTCTTTTATTTGCAGCCTATTCTCCAGATGAGTCATTTTCAGAATATCACTCATTTAGCTCTGTGCAACACCACTTGTCTGGTCAGTAGTGTAATGTTTTGTGTAAGAATTTTTCCTTCTTCAAGACTGGCTGCCTTGTATCAATCAGACTCTGAGAAGGCTAGAGAGCCCATTATGTCTGACTATTTTCTCATAACTGGGGAGAAAAGAAGGTATTAGTATAAAGTGATACAGACACAGCTATTCCTATGGTGATAACCATTACATGACATATAGCAGCCAATTATTTGTATTTAGAATAGTTACATGAAACTATAATAATTTACTTAAGATTTTTATTACTTACTTGAAACTATATAACTGTGTGCAAACAAATGACTATTATCAAAAAGCAAAAATTACTTGGAATCATATAATTATTGATATTAGATAGGAATCCTTGAAACCATATAACTGTGTGTAATTTATTTATATTTCATAGGAATATGTGATATCATACAACTGTGATCAAAAAACCTTAAGAAAGTACTACATAAAAAAAATGTAGATATAAATGTATTATAAATGCAATTCCCTAACTTTTAGGCATGAAATAATTCTTGATGGGTTGACATGCTATTAAAATCAATCAATCAATCAATCTGGGACTCTGGACTTTCCAGTCTTGTACAAACTGTTTCTTTCAGGTTCTCTACGTTGCTACCCTAAAATACTAACTGAGCTTGGTGGTGTTGGCTTCTGTTTGGCTCCTCCTAGCTTTTGCTTGCTTCTTATTGGTATATGCCTTCTTGGCTATTAGTTTCTATGGGGGTTGGTTTATTGTTCTGTCAACAGTGATGGCAGACTTGAACAGTGACCAAGATTTTCCTTCAGCTTGAACTAGGTCAGCTGATCTAAATTCATCACTTCTCAGCTTTGACTCACAAAGTAAACACTGATATAAGGTGAGTAGTAACTAGGTTAATAATGTTCAAATTCTGGAGTTTCTGGATCAGCCCCAGCTCAAAGCATTAGCCTGGCATTTATCATCTGATCATCTTAGTACAATTGGTTTGACATCCAAGGTGCCTTGGTTTATACTGAATCTCTCTGGTTAACTTTGAATTAAGTTTGTGTTTGCTGCTTACAAACACCCTTCAAAGGAATTAATCAACCCTCTTAATTAATTCTTAATCAGTCTCTATGAATTAGAAATCTAATTAGTCCTCACATCTCTTTCCTCCAACCTTACAATAAAAAATGAGTATCTTTATGCTATACACAACTGGATCCATTGCCAAGTTTTACTGGAGAGCAACATGGCCTCTGTCAACCATGCATAATCTTATATTTCATGAAAAACTATTGTTCAAGAAGTATTGAGATTGACTTCATAATTCCTTTTCAAATTTGCACTGAATTCAGAATTTTCCTTCTCCTAGACTGGTTACCATACTGGGGCTAAAGAGTCATGTCTATCCCACTAAATACCAATACTGGAAGAGAAGAGACGAGTCATGCCTTTCCTAAGAGCATTAGGATTGGAACTTGGTGAGTTGGATCCTTTTCCTAAATAGATTACCATTACACTATATTCTATGTCTATGATGGTACTTCAGTTTAAATAGCAAATAAGTCTTAATGGAGTTGAGTTGCAAACCCTATGTGCCCTGATTTTGATTCCAGAATTTTTCCTTTTCCTAGACTGGTTGTCTTACCAAGGTTAAAGAGCCCATGATGTCTGACTATTTACTCATAACTGGGGAGAAAAGAAGGTATTAGTGTAAAGTGATACAGACACAGCTTTTCCTATGATGAGAACCATTACAATACATATCTTTCCATGTTTTGTGGATGTGATTTGTACACATATATGGACGTGTGGCTGGCATAATGTTTATTAATATGACAAATGGAATTGCTGAGTAGAGTTCAAAATTCTGGCCAATAGTGTTGCTTTCACAATTGTACTAATGACTTTAAGCAAGACCTGATATTAATCTCTTTTCTTCTCTCCCTCAACTCTTAATAAAATAATAAGACAACTATAAATCCAAATTCCAGATTGAGGTTGTTTGTGCTTACTTCTCATAAATGTTCCTTCGAAATGGCATAAATCAATCTCTTCTCACTCTTGCTCTAAATAATATTGTAAAGCAAACATGGCTCTCTAGCCATAGTGGTCAACCAGTCTAGGAAAAGGTCAGCTCTGAATTCAAAACCAGGAACTGGTGTCCTTTAAGCAATTTGAAATTGTTTTCTATGCTGTTGTGGCAATTCACTATTATGGACACAGCTATGCAAATTTCCCAAATACACTTTCCCAAGCCAAATCCCTGTCGCAGAGATTGGAGTAGGCAGCAAGTAGCATTGGCTTCCTTGAGAATGCAGATAAAATGGTGTACATGTGTTTTAATCAAAAAGGAGACATCTCCACATTAAATAGTGTTTCTGTGAAATCAGTGGACAAGTTCACATACCTCAGTTGCAGCATGTCATCAACTGAAAATGACATCAATATGCAATTAGCAAAGGCATGGACTCCTATCAATAGATTATTGATCACAAGAAAGTCAGACTTATCTGATAAAATAAAACACAATTTCTTCTTAGCAGCAGTTGTATCAATTCTACCATATGGATGCTGACAAAGCATATAGAGAAAAAGCTAGATGGGATCTGCACAAGAATCCAACAAGCTATGTAAATCCTGGAAGCTACATCCCACAAAGCAGCAGCTGTACGGCCACCTACCTCCCATCTCTAAAACCAACCAAATAGGACAAACAAGATACTGCTGTAAAAGTAAGGACAAACTCATACGAGTAAGTGATGTTCTCCTATGGACCTTTTCACATGGACGTGCAAGTATTGACTGACCAACAAGAACTTATCTACGACAGCTCTGTATGGACACAGGATGTAGTCTAGCAGACCTCCCAGAAGTGATGGATGATAGAGATGAATGGTGAGAGAGAGTCAAGGAAATCTGTGCTTGCAGGGTGATATCATGATGATGATGACACTTAAAATGAATAGAAAAATTCCGCTTCACCTGTCAGACTGTTTATGACAGTCATATGAACCATTTAAAGAGCATCATTATTTAAAAGTAATAAGGGTATTAGAAATTTGCGTTGTGGATCCTTGAGTGGTGCTCTCCAACATTTAGATTTGTTATTGTATAAGTCTTGCCTCACCCCTTTATCTCAACTAATTCTCTAGATATAACAAGTAAAAACTAATTTCAGAATAAGACAAAATATATTTTTAGCTTAGATTTTGCCAGGTTAGGTATACACAGAGTGGTGCAAAAGTCACTTACCATTTTAAAAAATAAATGACTTTTTAATTTACAAGTTATTTTATTTGAAGGATATTATGCAATTATTTCAAAGTAATTTTCATGACTCAAAATAAATATAAAAGAAAAATTTCTTAACGTTTTTTTTTTTTATTCAAAAGTTGTTCAATTTTTTAAATGGTGTCTTTTGAGCTAGCCTGTACTAATAAAATCTATCACAACAGCAAAAAAGAGGGAAACAGAGAGCAAGAGACAAAAGAGATGATTTCTTTCTTTTCAATCTCTCAATATTTTCCCCCATTTAAAAATCAAGAGAGAAAAAAAAGTGTTGTTTTGTACTTGTATAAACAATTAAAGGGAGAAATTTTCCTTGATTAACTGTAATCTCTCTCTAACTCTCTCCTTCTTCTATTGATACGACTTCTCTTGATAACCGACTCCAGCTGAGAATGTGTTTCCTATGGTTCAGCCTTCGCAGATATTAAAACTAGCAGACACTTGACTCAGTAGTTACAAGTGAAATGTTTTTGTTGCTATTTATTGCTGTGATGTAACGATACATAGTTTAAAGACGTTTTAAGTACCTCGTTCGTTCGTGGTGTTTTCCTCCTTAATTAAAATAAAATTTAAAAAACTAAAAGTTATTAGTTATGATTAATTGGCTGATTTTTAAGTTTCATTTTTTAAATTTTATTTCATTTTTCATTTTATTTATCCCAGTTATAAAAAAATTACCTCACATTTTAAATTATAAGCGCGAAGAATAAAACAAGTGAGAGGGTTAGTAAATTTATGTCAAAGTGTTTAAAATGATTGAAAAATGTGCCAATTATTTTTTTAGCATTAAAATCTTTTTAATGCTATATCGGGAAGGAACAAAAAATAATTAAAGAAAGAAAAAAAAGTATTATGACAAATTCTCTTGACTTGAATGGGGAAGAAATTCCTCCTCCCTCTAAATCTGGTTTTACTTATTCATACTTAGCAACGGCAAATCAAAGAATTAAAAAAAAAAATCAAAACTAAGAAAGAAGCATCGATTTTTAATAAGTGCAAACATGGAATAGATCAGTTTTTATGAAAAAAATGTCATTAAAAACAAAAATTGTTTTCAAATGGTTTTATGGAAATACAACCATGATTATTTAAAAGGTTTTAGTTAATTGCATTAAAGTTAATAAAATGCTATCAACACGTTTTTTTTTCTGATTTTCAATAAAAATATAACGTAATCTACCATCTCAATTTCCTTTCCAGTTTGTTGAAAGAATTTAATCTAATTATTTTATTGATCTATTTTTACACATAAAAATCTTAACTATTAAAAAAAGAAGTAAAACTGAAGGTTTAATTACGTGATCACAAAAAGTTATAATTTTTTTTTTTTTTTTTTACTTTTCCATATTTCGTTACTTTTAGTTAAAGTAAGATCTGGTTGATATCTAATTTAGAGTAATATTAGTGGTGCTCATTTGATTTTTATGAGATTTTTTAAAAAAGTACTCTGCTTTACTTTTAGGTTAAAACCAAAACTTAAACATGGGAAGAAAGAGTTTTCCCTCTGCCTAAATAATCAGTCGCTTGGTAATCAATGAAATAAAAAATCTGATTACGTAAAAAAAGGCATTATTCATTTATTTATTTTTCCAAAAGTTTTGACTTTTAAATGGTTAAGTAAATAAATATTTTAAGTCTTCTTTCCACATTCCATGCTTAGTCTATGTTATTTTAGTTCAGTTTGACATACACGCGATTTTATTGGTTGAAATAAATAATGGTTAAGTTTTTTTTTTTAAAGATTTTCTCTTAAATATTTTTTGATATAATAGAAAAGTAGCTTTTTATCTTCATAATTTCAGTGAACCTTTTAAATAGATGAAAGAAGGAAAAAAATAACTTACGAAGTGACAATAAATTCATTCAAAGATAAGATACCAATTGAGCTGGGTTTTTTTTATAGATATAAAATCCTTCATTCAACTGATTTTTTTTTTACGGCTGATTAGAAAAGTGATAAGAAATAGAACCCGCCTACACAAAAAAAGTAGATGCTGTAATGGAAAAGCTAAAATAAAGAAGAGAAAAAAAGTACTTAAAAAAGGAATCAGTTTTAACTGATAAGGTTAGAAAAACAACAAAGAAGTAACACTAGAGGAGATACTAAATTTTTGTCTACAATGAAAAGAAACATAAGATTTATTTATGCACCTTGAAGTTGATTGAACCTATAGTGCTAAAAAGTGATGTAGCAGTGCTAGCAGTAGTTGTACAAGCCTTTGCAGTAACATCAAAGCCAGAGAAGAGCGAAAATAATAACATGTTGCTCTAGAATAGCTTCTTGCTTTATTTGGCGCTTTGCAGACTACTGCAATTTATTATTCTTCTGGTAAGTGATTTTAAATAATTAATGATCCTTTATGTCGTATCATTCTTCATTTCTTTGTCTTTCTTCTTATTTGCTTAATTGACATTTTCATTTCTAAACTGGTGGTTTTATTAGAAAAAAGAGAAAACTGGGCTAACCGAGGAAGAACCAAGAAGCGTGGCACACCTTTTTTAATTATTATTATTCCTGTCACGTTGAACGGGTGTTTGTTATCAGTCTATTAAACACACAAACAGTAATGTTTCTTAAAAAACAAAAACAAAGAAAAGAAAAAGAACAGAGGCATTGAAAACAAGAAGAAAATAACATGATTAATTTTTTTTTAAATTTTAATCTAAATCGATTAATTTCAAACAAAGGTAAATCGCACTTGAATTAGAAGAAACCGAACCAGAAACCTTTTCCATCCCACGCACTCAAATTTATCCATGATTTTTAGATGCATTTTCTTATTCATCAAATAAAATATTAAATTTAAGTAAATTCTATCTGCTTGACGAATAGTTTGGATCTTTTTATTATACTATAAAAAGGCTCAGTATCTATTTTTTTTTTTTTTTAACTTTTGTTATTCGCCGTTAATCTTTTTTTTTTTTTCCGTCAAAGACACCCGCTGAAAATACACCCCTTTTAGATTACAAATAGAGGGGTAAAGAAAGAAGTGTACATCGCATCTAGAACTTAATTCTCACTCTATTTCTATTGTACTCTACTATTTTTATCCCCTAAAACACGTTTGAACAAGAATAAATTATCGATAGTGAACGTTTTATGTTATTAAGTTGAATTTGTTTTCTTTCTCACGAGTCTGTTGTCAGTTTAGTTTTGAAAACTAGATGATCTCTGAATTAAAACTCATCATAATTTTTCTTTTTAATCATCAGAAAGGTAATGTGATGAAGAGGGAAATTGCGCATTCTCAAAAGTAAATTTTGTTTTTACTACTCAAGTAACTAAATGATAATAACAAATAGAAGTTTATGTAAACGTAAAAAAAAGATTAATATAATTTTAAAGCGACACACATTGGTTGTGAAGCGTACCGACCATTCTTTATTGAATAAATGCTTCAAAATTTCACTTAAGGTTTAGTGTCATCTTTACCAAATTCCTTTTTCTTTGTTCAAACATTGTTTTTTAAAAAAAGGTATTAATTTGATTATCAATGTCTTATATTACTGTAGCTATTTCACCTCAGACCAAGGACGTAAGTTAGAAAAATAATTTAAGTACATTAAAGAGAAGAACGCGTCGAGCTAAATGAATAGTACTGTTTCTGTTTTCTTTTAGTTTCACTTTTAACTGTTTTTATTTATCACCGTCTATAATACTAGTTGAAATTGTAATTTGAAGGAACATTTCTTTAGAATACAATTTCAACTTCCTCGCAGATGTTTAAAGAAAGTTTATTCTGTGTCGTCATAGATTTTTAATATTGGCTGTTAAAAACCTTGTCTTAAATTTGAAACCGGATTTTTTTCCCTTGATATTTCCGATATTGTATTTATCAAAACTCCTTGAAAATATTTAACTTCCCAGTATTTTAATGATAAAGCATATAAAATTAGAAAAAAGTAATAAACTATATTGAGTAGACTAGAAAACATTTTTCAACCCCATACTCTTGTAGGCGTAAAGTGTGTGTTTAGCACGTGACCCTACAAAACCCGAAAATACGTTTTTAGCGTTTTAATTAGTCAGAGACCTTGATAATGCCATATATTTTTTTCTTTAGAGAAACTTATCGTAACAAGTTTTAACTCCAGGAAGGAAACGTTAAAATGTTAAAATATCTTAAGCTTCGAGCCTACCTGCCAACCACTAAGCTACATACACATGTGCCATGATGTGCTGCGTCAGTTTCACTAATAAAGAAAACTTTTGTATTTATTTCATTTTTTCAATTTCCAACTGCAAAAAAGAATCTGAACAAGGTCCTACTTTCACCTCCTGAAGCCCTAGGTTATATGAAATTTGAGGCTCTTCTCTAAAAAAATGTTTTTTTTAATATCAATGCAATGTTAATGATAAAGAAAAAAAATTATATATATAACTTGATGAATTCGTGTTAATGAATGAAAACCAAAGATTAAATAATATATTTTAAAAAATGAGGCCCCAAGGGTTTGTGGCCCTATGTTATGGCTTATAGGTAAATCCAGAATTGAATCTGAGATTCCAACTCTTAATTAGAATCTTAGGAAAAACAAGATTGACTCCAACAAGTACAACTTAAAATTTACTAAGCTAAGGTTTCAAATTGCTTATGGTACCTGCTGTTTTCTAAAGAGTCACTCATCTAAGTTCTTAGCAGGTTCATTGCTGCTTAAATTCAGTGGTCTTCATCATGACTTGACTGTAAGTTTTAGAATTCAAGTTTTGCTTAGTCTGGCATGCAGGCCTCTGATTGCTTGCAGGAACCAGTCCTTTTAAGTGTGACTTGACTGTAAGTCATTCATCTTCTCAACTTAAAATCAATCCGTCTTTTAGAAACTATCTTTAATCTGGAATTTGTCTCATCTACTAGTAAATCTCATTCTCAATCAAATTGATATTAATTACAAAAGAAAGTAAAGGCACTGCATATATACTATATTGGATGTCAGTCGTATATATAAAATTTTATTATGCAAAATAAAAATAATACCTCAAATAATGTTTGGATGGTCTAAGGGATTGAACAGAAATATAATTTTAAACTGAGATCCCCTTTGTGCTATCTGAAACTTTAAAATATTTTAAATCTCTTAGAAACCATTTTATAGAACAGTTTAGTAGAGGCTCAAACTTCCTTGAATGTTCTAGAGACCATGTAGCATGTCCATGAGAGTAATGAAAAAATCTTTCCTCCAAGGTTGAGGAAGAGAGCTTTTCGGACCAATCAAAAACTGAAGCCCTTTCTTAGCTGAGAGTCAAGACTACTTTTACCCCTGACTGGCATAAAAGCAAAAAGATTCAAGCAGTTTACTAGCAGTAGCAAATTCTGCAGGAGTGAGATGCGACAGTAGACTAACCATAGTGTTTCAAGGAGGAGGAGGAAAAAGTCTCAGACAGCAACAGCAGTCAAGAAAGAACCCTGTAGAACACCAGAAAGTTTGTCCATTTTCACTACCAAGAATTATTTACCAAAAAAAACTCTTTTTCTCCACTAAGAATTTCACCTACTAAAGAGCCTCTTCAAACAGCAAACAGTCTCCCTCTTCTTGCACCAACTGCAGTCTAAGAATCCTTGATATTGCTAAAAGGGTTTATCCTTTTCTTCTCAAAGATTTCAACTGCTAAGAAGTCTTACCAAACTGAAAAACTCTTCTTTTGTCTACTTCACCTAACACAGTTACATGTATTTGACTGAATTTCCAAATTCTCATTGTTTTGAGCTGCTTGCCTGAAAAATTCTAGCACAGATTTCTTTTAAGAATTTTTTCCTTTTGAGTATTCCTTTTGTCTTCCCCTTCTTCAATTTAAGAATTGCTTCCCTGGACTCACAAAAAATAAGTTCTTTAAATCTTCAAAATGAACTTTAAATCCTACTTTCAGAAATTTTCATTCGTTAATACTTGGTATGGAAAGAATTTACACCTGCATGGGGAACTATTTGTGCAACAGTCTCTGACTCAAAAAAAACAAACTTTATAACTCCTTTTGAGTAAGTTTCAAATATTGTTTAATTCTTTTTAAATAAAACATTTTAACATCATAAAATCTATATTGAGCTCAAGTTTTAGCCTTTTCCCATTTAAAAAAAAATTATTTATTTAATTTTTTTATCTGTAACTAGAGTATTTTCCAAGAAGATTCTTGAAATGTTCTTTCCACCTGTGAATTCATTCTTCTTAACTGACAACTTTTAGTTTAGCTCTGGAGGTGCTCTTCCTTTTACTCACTTCATTTACTATCTGCCACGCGGTTCAAGAGTGTCTATCTTATACTGAATTTCTAATTTTATTGATCTGACCTTGAATATATTCTATTTGTTCTTTTTGGTATGTGTTAATTAGTTCACTTTGTGCTTAAGTTTCTGAGCATTGGCATTAGTTGGGTTCCTTTTATTACATAGGGATTCTGTTTTCACGTTTTCTCATTATTTCTTAACTATGTCTCCCATAGAACTCTGTTTTTGGCTCTTAGTTTAGTTGGTATGCATTCTACTGCTGCTTCCATGTGGGCATTGACAAAGTTCTCATATTAGTCATTCAGAGTGTTTCAAACATCTCCTGAAGAGCATCAAATTTGTTTCTTAGTATTATCATATATTTATCGCTAATATCTCTATTGTAAAATAAGAACCAGTCATAGTGTGTGGTTTTGGTTGTTTGTATCATATTCCTGCATAGGCTCAGATTCTGCGATCGGAAGACACACCTTCAAAAGAGGAATATGCCTCACAATTCAAAGCGCTATTTATCCATTTCTTATTCCTGAGGATGTAATCAGATAAACCTATCACAAAAATGATTAATAATTAACTAGACATCAAACTAGGACAGTTTATTCAAGAAGAACTTGACATTGTACTAACAAAAATAAAAAACAGGAAAATTGCCAGTTTTGATGAAATACTACCAGAAGTATGGAAGACAAGGAAATTTGATGATCTACTGCTCCAGTACTGCAACGCTGAAACTTTTTAACTGCTTGCGACCGGTTCTGTCTTTCTCACTTGCCGCATTAATACACTGGTTCACTCAGTCCTACTGTAAAGCAACAAATGCAGTAACAACAATGCTGATATTACTCCTTTTATGCCAGTTATGGGTGGCCGAAATTTGCATATGTCACAAACCCCATCCCTCCAGAGACGAGATGCGTGACCTACAAATTACACCCCCAAGAATGCTCATGCTTCCGTTTTTTTCTATACTTCCGGCACTCCACTTACAAGATACATTCGTGCTTGTTTTGAACTTTGAGGTAGGCCATTTCGCTAGTCACTTCTTTCTTCCTTTTGGTGTTGCTATGAAAAGAATTCCACCACCTGTTTTTTATCCAGCTGGGGACGGTTGCTAGATTCACATAAACATTGGCTGTTCTGCCTGCATATACAGTGTTCAATTCATTGTCTCTTTGAATGATGAACCCCGGTTAGCTCATCGGAGGCAGCATTCTGCAGGTTCTGCCTTTCAATTTCACTACAATGCAATATATATATATAAAGAACATGATTGAGAGATAGACAAAAAGCTGCATCCTCCCCTTCCTAAAGAAAGGTGACCTTGGAATTGTCTAGAATTACCAAGGTATAACCCTTACTTCCATAGCAGCTAAGAATTATAATGCTCTGCTAATCAACTGCATTGAACCAGAAATTGAGAAAATTCTTTGAAAGAATGAAAATGATTTTTGGAGAAACCGATCCACAAAATCATAGATTCTGACAATCCATCAAATCTTAGGAGTTCATGCAAAAAACATTGAGGCCACACTCTTATTTGTAGATTCCACCAAGGCATTTGTCTCCATACATTGAGGGAAGATGGAGCAAATACTTCTAGCCTATTGTCTCCTCAAACAAACTGTTGCAGCCATAATGATGTTCTATAAAAACACAAGAGTTAAAGTTTGCTCAGTGGATGGAGACACAGACTTCTTTGACATTGTTGCTGGTGTTCTGCAAGGAGATACTTAAGCCCCATATCTGTTCATAAACTGCCAAAACTACGTACTTCGAATGTTGATAGATCTAATGAAAGAAAAAGGCTTTAAACTAAAAAAAGGCAAAAAGCAAACCATACCCCGCACAAGCCATTTCGGATGCAGACTATGCTGATGACATATAGCTTCTGGCAAATACACCTTCCCAAGCTGAATCCCTGCTGCATAGATTGGAGCAGGAAGTTGGTGGCATCAGTCTCCATGTGAATGCAGACAAAAGGGAGTACATGTGTTTTAATCAAAAAGGAGACATCTCCACACTAAATGGTGTTTCTCTGAAATCAGTGGACAAGTTAACATACCTCAGAAGTAGCATCTCATCTACTAAAAATGACATCAATATGCAACTAGCAAAGGCATGTACTCTTATCGATAGATTATCAATCATATGAAAGTCAGACTTATCCAATAGAATAAAACACAATTTCTTCTAAGCAGAAGTTGTATCAATTCTACTACATGGATGTACCGCATGGATGCTAACGAAGCATATAGAGAAAAAGCTATCTTGAACAAATCCTGGAAGCTACATCTCACAAAATGGCAACTGTACAGCCACCTACCTCCCATCTCTAAAACCATTCAAATAAAAGGGACAAGACATGCAGGACACTGCTGGAGAAGTAAGGACAAACTCATAAGCAAGGATCTCCTATGGACCCTTTCACATGGATGAGCAAGTGTTGGCTGACCAACTAGAACTTATCAACCACAGCTCTGTACAGACACAGGATGTAGTTTAGAAGACCTGCTGGAAGTGATGGATGATAGAGATGAATGGTTTGAGAGAGTCAAGGAAATTCTTGTAAGGACCACCATATGATGATGATGATTCATTTTTTTTAAAGAAAATTTTCTACTGATAACTTTCGAACACCTTTACTGAAAATTAGTTTGAGGATTAATAGAAAAAATCCCCAAATATGACATATTTTCTAAAAATATATAACCTGTTTCATTATTGTGATATAGTTGTATATTTCTTGTTGGTACTGGTTGACAGTGAGTCAAGGAAAGAGTGAAGATTTTGAACATTCGATTTCAAAGCAGTTTGCCCCACCCCCACCCCAAATGGAAGATTATAGCAAGAACCTCTCCATTTCAATTTATCTAAGTTTATATCAGGCTAATGTATATCTGAGTGGGCCAAAATTCAATTTCATGAATGTAATTTCTTTAATTTTTAAAGTAAGAGTGTCAAACTCATTTGGTTTTGCAGGCCAGATTGAAACATAAACTAGATCTTGTGTGCCAGGTAAGGACAACTAGGAAATTTTTTAAAAAGAAAAACAATTCATAGAGTAGGCTAAAGTAAATGTACAAAGGGGTAAATATATATGATAACTTTATTAACAATAAAGAAAGGAAAAAATGTGAGCTTTTAGCAAACTGTGTTGGGGAAAAAATTCATCCATATACAGCCCTTATTTGTAAGAGTCCTTTGAGTGAGACTGGCGATAGAAGTTATCCAAATATATCTTTAACCCTTGATGATTAATGATTAGATATAAACTCTATAAATGCATATTTAATTGTATTTTCAGAAAAATGATAATGAAATTAGAAAAAAATAAAATTAAGTTGTTGGCTGGACTAAACATAGCTGTCAGTTGAATCTAGGTTGCATGCCATATGTTTCAGACCCCTAATATAAAGTTACCCAGTCGGCTGGGGCTGTAGAATACACTGACTGCTTCTCTGCAGAGGGGTAAGACCCCTCCCCAATGAGTGTCCTGATATGACACTAAACAATCTGATGGTGAGGTTTCAGTAATGTTGGAACTTTGGGGAATGCAGAATACCCCTTCATTGCCATCACTCCCATCACTGGAGTGGTAGCACCTGATAAGGGTCCTATCTATGGGTTAAATAGAATTACCGTGGTTTCTTTACTTTACTGTTTTTTGCATTTAAACTGTGTATTCATGTAAAACTGAATTGTTTAAAATAGAACTGTTTTGACATTTAAACTGCATACTTATGCTAAAGTGAATTGCTTGAAATAGAACTGTTTTGACGTCTTAACTGTGTACTTATGCTAAACTGAATTATCTGAAATAAAACTGTTTTGACATTTAACTCTGTGTATTGCCCAAGTCAGCTGGGGCTGTAGAATATACCGATTGCACCTCTGCAGAGGGGTAACCCCCCACACACACACACACACCAACGAGTGTCCTGGATATGATACTAAACAATCTAATGGTGAGGTTCCAGTGATGCTGGGGCTTTGGGTAATGCAGAGCACCCCTTCATTGCCATTGCTCCCAGGTCTACTCTGGCCCAGAGTGGTAGCATCTGATAGGCTCCTATCTATGGGTTAAATAGAACTAGACTGCATACTTATGCTTAACTGAAGTGTTTGAATTAGAACTGTTTGACTAAACTGAATAGCTTGAAATAGAAATGTTTTTGACAATTAAACTGTGTACTTACATTTAAACTGCATACTTATGCTAAACTGAATTGTTTGAAATGGAACTGTTTTTGACATTGAAACTGTACTTACACTAAACTGAATTGTTATATATAGAACTGTTTTGACATTTAACTGTGTTTAAACAAAATATGTACTTATACTAAACAGGATTAGCTGAATTAGAACTGATTGATTAAACTGAATAGCTTGAAATTGAAACATTTTTGACAATTAAACTGTGTACTCATGCTGAACTGAATTGTCTGAAATAAAACTGATTATTTGTATAAAAATGGATTTGGCATTAAATAACCTACAAAGGTTGATATGCCATAAAACCCAACCAACCAATTTAATAAAAAGGACCTAATTTTCCAAGATTAAAAATTTTTCTTTTACATTTTGGAGCTGAGTTTTTTTATTGAGTGATTGCTTGATTTTAATGATATGTCATCTTTTTATATAAAAAAATTGGGTTGTATTTATCTATGGACAATAATGTAGATTACGTTTTGAAGATGCATAAAAATAAATATTGGTAGGTTGTCGTGTTATTTCTTTTATTAAATTCATGTAGTGTATTAAAATATATTACCCTGAAAAGTTTATTATTCAATAAAAATATTGGGTTAGTTCAGCTTGCTATTTTAAGCAAGTCAAACATGGCACTCTCTTATCTTTCCATTATTTAGGTGCTATACAACTTTTTCATGATTATTTCTAATGATTATTATTATTATAAATTAATGACTTCTGTTTACTTTCTTTCATAATGATACCTTATTATTGTATCTCACTTGTGATTCTTTGATAAAATCATTAGTAATACGCATGCCAAACATGTCAATATACACAAGCCAAACAAGTCAATATGACCAACTTCTTTTAATGATTATCAGTAGAAACTAATGTTTTCTATTTAATTTATTATTTGTATGCAAAAGTTACTATTGACCTTGTTTTTTTAAACTTAGAACTGAATACACAATGAATATAAAAATGTCTTAAGCTTTTGCCACACACCTAATACTTTTCTCTATACTTGTATCTGATTTCCACATCTCATTAATGATGTACAGTTCAATGGTGCATGTAGCATTCAATGGTACAAGTTTCTGCTTGATTGGATTATACCATTTGTATAATGGTTGCATGGTTTCATAATTCTGTCAGGTCATTAAGCAATCTATGCATTGGCTTAAGGCAGAGTTCACATGTATAAATTGATATGAACACTTTAGATTCATTTCTCTAATTGCTACAGTAGCATGACAAAAGCAAGCACTCTGTGTATAAATGTCTCAGAGATAACTTAAGAATAGTTTGATATATTTTACAGGATAATTTGTTTATGTTAATAATTAGGATTAGATTTTTAGCATATAAAGCTTTTCTTTTGTGCTTTCTTTGGTGTCTATTTCTATTAAACTGAAGTGAGTCATTAGTTATGCAATATCTTGATACATGCTTGTTTGCAGTGTGTATATTATGTGACCGAAGCAGCTCAAGCCATAGAAGTTACCGGCTGTTGTTGGTGTGCTGACATGTTGTGCATTGCTTCACTCTATGTGTGATCTAAAAGCTGCACAGATGAATGTACTTCATAGTCTAATTCAGGGACTTTGTGAGTTTGAACTGAGCCATAACTTCTACAGAAGCAACTAAAACCATTTGTTATGTGAAAGGTGAAGGTACAGTAACCAGATGGTTCAAGATATTTCACTCAGTTTGCAAGACCCTCAACAATCAGGCATGGTCTAGTAAAGCTAAAACCATAAATTCTGAGACTTTGCTCCAAGCCATGGAGGCCAATCCGGTGAGCGGCACTTGGAAAGTATCAGGTGAGCTTGACATCTCACAGTCTTGGCAAAAGTATCCAGAGTGGCTGAAATGTGCCTCATATTACCAAAATATTGCAAGACTTTTGACTCACCCTAGTATAAATTTTGTTTGTATATTTTTACATTCATTTATAGATCTACCACTATTCCAAGAGAGAGTATCTATTATGTTGTAATGGTTAGTAAGCTAGACAAGTAGGTCATTGTTAATGAGTTCAGTTTTCACTGGGTGCCTCATACTTCTGGCATTTTATTAAACTAAGCTAAGCATAGTAAATAACAATAACTAGTAAGTAATATCCCAAGGGATGAAGCTTTAGAATTAACAAAGAAAGAGAAATCAAATAGTATTCCACTAATAAGAATTTTTAACCATACTCTCCACACATTAGCACAAATCATTAAGAATTGCTGGGATATCCTTAAACTAAAACTTGAATTAATGTTGTGGGAGCCTTACCCATCCCACCATAATGGACTCTTCTCACCTTTATTAGTACTGAGAGATTTTGCTGCCAGCCGAACAATACCGGAGTTATCCGAAACAGTACGAGACTTATTACCTTTTCTATGTGACTCTATCTTTCTTGTGCAATATAATCTGTTTATCTAATATCCGTGTCTACGTTTTCATTAGTGACCCTTTCCAGGGCCACAACAATTAAGAACTGGGTATGAGCAATTATTGTTGACCTTAAAATCTGAGAAGAAGGATAGGAAGTAACAAAATTTTAAGTAACAAAGTTATTAAAAGCAACCCTACTATAAAGCAAAAAAATTTGATGTAATGGAAAAAATAAATTCTACTGCAAACATATCAAATACACTAATTCATTTACTAGTTCTATAACCAAGAGGACTTCTGAAATCTGTCATGAACCAAACTGTAATTAGGAAAAAGTTATTTACCTCTTAGATTGTATATGTTGCTTCAAACAATATGTAGAGAAAATTTGATATAGAGAAATTTTAATTTTAGAATAAACAACTACAGACACAGAATAACTTTAACAAAGATACTAAATTCACTATTATAATGAGGATAGAAAAAATATCTAACAATATCACATCAATAATAAAAACCCATGAAGATGGATATTGCATCTAGAAACCCAAGCCCCCAAAAGACTTAATAAATTAAACCACCCAAAAAAGACTACATTTTAATCCTCAATATCACTGACACCAACATCAAATAATAAAAAAATATTCTCATTTACTTTTTAGGCTGATTTATCTACTTAAGATCTTCAACAAAAACCCAAACAGTTCATAATGATTAGAGTGAGTTAAAAGTTTTGCAGTATGAAGCACAATTTAGAAGCTCCAGATGCTTTGGCCAAGACCGTGAAGGTGACAAATTCTACTGGACTGTGAGATGCCAATCTTGCCTGATATTCTTCAAGTGATACTCACCAGATTTGCCTCCATGGCTTGGAGTACAGCCTTGGAGCCCACTGTTTTAGGCCTACCTAACCTTATCTGATCATCAAGGCTTTGCAACTCAAGCAAAATTTCTTGAACCATCTGGTTGCTGTACAGGGTGGAACGATAAAATTGTCGTCCTAAAGAAAGCAACACTACAGCTTTATTTTAAAACTTTCATTGAAAAAATCAATTCAAGTAACATGATTATATAGTAGAGCTGACATCTATTCAATGTAGCCGCCTTCAACCTCAATCACCGCCTTTTAGAAGGTGCCCGTGGTGTAATGGTTAGCGTCGCAGGATATGGACACGGTGACACGAGTTCAAATCCTGGACCTGACTGATTGCATTTCACATAGCACTAATACCCTTGGGAAAGGTATGAATCCAAAATTTTCTCCCTCCAGCTATGGGTAAATAGTAGGGCAGACTAGGTTCTTCAGCCTTGGTGAGGCAACTAGTCTAGGAGAAGGAAAACTCTGAATTCAAACCTGTTAAACTCCGCTTAAAAATTGACCTTGTGTCATATCCTGCCCGAGCGGAGGGGTTGGTAAGTATGATCACCGCCTCAATACGGATCCAGAGCTGGGAGCATGCCTTTTTTCCAAGCACCGGCAGGAGCTTGGTGAATACTCGGCGGATGGTAGTGATCAGGCTGGCTTTGGTGTTGTGGAAGGTTGTGTTGGTGATGTTCTCGACGTATGACCAAACAAAGTAGTCCAGCGGGTTCAGGTCGGGTGAGGAGGGGGGCCAGTGAGAGAAGGGTACAAAGTCGTAGCACTCCTTCTGAAGCCAAGCCTGGGTCTCTTTGGACTTGTGGGCCGGCGCCGAGTCCTGCTGCCACACCCAGGGTCTGCCACTGGGCACCTGATTGCACTAGGGGATCACCACACTCTTCAGCACATCCAGGTACACTTTGGTGTTGACTTTCAAGCTGACTTCGAAGATGTGAGGTGGTATGATGTGGCCCTCACTTGAAACCACACCAAAGACCAAAACTGTAGCCAGAAACTTTGTTTTCATCACCCTGGGCACGTCCCTGTTATTTGTAGCAAAACAGCGATGGTTCTGGCTGTCATAACTTGGATCGGTAGAGAGCATGAGTTGTACAACGGCACATCTCTGATCTTGCTCGTTAAGCATTGTGTCACTTTCAGACATGACAGAAGGCTCCTATCGCTCTTGGGATTTGTACACAACTGGCCAACTAGTAGATGGTCTGCAACAAAAAAAGAAAACTGGTTTTCATTAAATGGAATCATGTTGTCTTTTCTAGGGCGACAATATTATCGTTCAACCCTGTACTATGATCAACTGCACAAATGTTTGTGGTTGCTTCCACAGTGTTATGGCCCAGTTCATATTGTTAATATTTGTATCATGAACAGTGTATCATGATATGTATCATGATCTGACTGTCATTACATGCCTACTATGCAGCAGTAGTAGTCTTATTCACATACATGCTGCATAGTAGACATGTAATGATACAGCCAAATCAGAATATATGTATCATGATACACTGCTTACAATATCATATGTATCACTATACACTGTTTACAACACATATTATGATACATGTAATAGAAAAAAACATACTGATTTGATTAATACACTCTATCATAGTAAAAACATAAATAGAACTACGTAAAAATAAATATCTCTGTATGCTGACAAGAAAATATGTAATAAAACGGTATCATGATTTTTTGCAATGTTTACATGATACTGTGGGTCATTGACTATTTTGATGTATCCATTCTATTCTAAAATGTCTTAAAATTGCTTTTAATTGTACATGGATAAGACTATTATGGGGTTAATAATGAAGCTACTATGTGCCAATAGTTTGTGAGGTTGAGAAGAATGGCTGTATGTATTAGATTGTAATGCCATGAGAGGCGATTTGTGAGTGGCTAAGTTGAGGGTTTGCCATGTGTATTTATAGTCCATCAGGCTGAGAAAAAAAGGATATTTTATGTGACTTAGATGAGTGTCTACCATGTGTACTAGTTGACATAACTCTGCTAAAGTTCTAGCCAGCTCAAGTCTACCTAAAAAAAATTAAGTAGTTAGTCAGTGACCTTAAGCAGTCCATGGCTGTACTATATTTTGACTGTGATGAAAGAGTCATGAATTATAATGAGAGTTGACTTAGTGTAATATTCCCGTATGCCCAAATAAATTAGAATTGTAAGAATTTGTAAAAAGAAATTAAGACTGAATTTGTGAATAAAGAGTATTTTTTCAAGTTTTTTTTCAGTATATTTGAAGTTTTAAAATTTTTTTTCAGTGTGTGTGTGTGTGGGATCAAATGCATATAATTTTTCATTTAAAAATGGATCATTCCAAATGTTATTTTGATATTATTTATCATTATTGTTTCAGATTATAACAATGAAGAATTGATGTACTTTCTTGCCAAATTATAAAGGTATTTGTATTCAAATCACAAACCAGTGACTCTTTTTTTTTTATCATATTTCCTACATATCAGTTTATAGTACCTCTGATTTTGACTTCTTTATTCATATATCAATATAGGAAATAAATATATTAATTATTTATTTCTGATATCAACTGAAAACACACAACTTACAAAGCATTTTCTCCATACCAATATGAATCATCATATTGTTTTTTACAAACTCTAACCATTGTTTATTTATCTTTTTTTTTTTTTTTTTGGCATTGTAAAATTTTTTATGTGGTGTAGTATTAATATGAATATTATAGAATATACTTTATTTTGAAATTTGAAAAAGAGTTGAAATTAAAATATATCCTGAAAAAAATTGGTTAATCAAATTAATTGGAAAATAGAAAAATTTATCATATTGTTTATATTACAATTTAAATTCATTAGAAGTTGGAGATCTATATTTTTATTTATTCCGACTCCAGTGACTTAAGAACTGCTTCTAACCCAGATTCCACTGAGTTATTAGCACATCATCATCATTATCTGCAAGGCATGACAACAGTAAGGATTCCCTTGACTCTCTTTTACCATCTGTCCTTATCATCCTATCTTCTAGACAGCATCCAGTATCTGCACAGAGCTGAATTTAAGTTTTTTTTTCTGGTTGGCCAATACTGGTGTGTCTATGTGTAAGAGTCCATAAGAAAATATTGATTATGAGTTTGTCCTTACTTCTCCTGTCCTGTTTGCCTTTCTTGGATGGTTTGTAAAATGGAAAGTAAATAGCTGTACAACTACTGTTTTGTAAGGTGCTTCCAGCACTTGTTCAAAACAGTACACATATCTTTGTGTTGTTCCCAAAAGAAAAGATAACTATGTTAGCACAATCTATAATATGTGGGATGTATACATAAATTCCCAGTGCTCTCTTTTGAAAACTAGGCTGAATATATGGTTGAAAATTGGCTTTTTATTAAAATCTTTTGCACACATTTAATAAATTTCAATTTTTTTAGAAATATTAGGGTTGGCTAAAAGTTTGGAAATATTTTGGAAATGTGAGGCACAATTCAGTACCTCCTAGAAGCTTTTGTTGAGTTTGTGAAGACGACAAACTACATTGGAATGTGAGATACTGATCTTGCCTGATACTCTCCAAGTGCTACTCCCCAGGTTTACCTCCATGGCTAGAGGCACGATCTCAGAATTCATAGTTTTCAGCCTACCTGACCTTACCTAATCATTAAGGTTCTTACAAACCAAGCAAAATTTCTGGCTCAGTTCAAACTCATAAAACATTAGCTGAATTAGGCTACATTGCATGCTCATCTGTATGGCTTTCAAATAATATGCAAAAGTAATACCAAACCAATATAATTGTTAATTCAACCAAGTAACATGATTTCTAGTTCTACAAACCAATATTATATTATTGTTAGTTCAACCAACTAACATAACAGAATCAGTAGTTCAATCAATTAACATAATTGTTAGTTCAATCAACTAAGATAATCATTAATTCAACAAACTAACATCACATAATTTTTAATTGTTTGTTCAACCCACCAATATAGTTATTAGTTCAACCAGCTAACATAATTGTTAGTTCAACCAACCAATATAATTGTTAGTTCAACTAGCTAATGTAATTGTTAATTCAACCAACTAATATAATTGTTAGTTTAACCAGTTAATATAATTGTTAGTTCAACCAGCTAATATAATTGTTAGTTTAACCAGCTAATATGATTGTTAATTCAACAAACTAATATAATTGTTAGTTTAACCAACTAACATAATTGTTAAATTAACCAACCAAAATAATTGTTATTTCAACCAACTAACATAATCTGAACATAATATACAAAGCTACATATTGTATTTCTCATGAACAACTATACATAGTTCTATCAAACTATAGGAAGGACACATGTCAAATTCTGAGGATGAAGGTAGGAAGGTAGTTACAATGGTACTAGTATATAAGTTATATAATGTGAGAGATAACTCACCTACTCCAAAAGTAGCATTGCGCAAACTTGGCTATGTTAGTTGCTTTTATGTTTTGTTTACATATACCAGGTTTGTTTAAAAAGCATCATGACAGAACCTGTATTTCATCATCATCATCATGTTGCGCTGCCAGCACGGATCTCCCTGTTCCTCTGTCACCACCCATCTCTATCATCCATCACTACTGGGAGGTTTTCAAGGCTATATCCTGTATTGGCACAGAGCTGTTGGATATAGGTTCTAGCTGGTTGTCCTGCCTTTGCTCGTCCATGTAAAGGGATCCACAGGAGTATATTGCTTATGAGTTCATCTTTACTTCTCCAGCAGTGTCCCGCATGTCTGGTTCATTTAACTTTGATAGTTTTCATGATAGGTGGGAGGGGGCCATACAGCTTTTTTGTAGGGTGTTGCCTTCATGACTTGCTCAATATTGCTCGCAGCAATCATGGAGCAAATACCTCTTGTTTACGGCCTCCCTACGGCCATAATGATGCTATATAAAAACATGAAAGTAAAAGCCTGCACACTGGATGGAGACACAGACTACTTTGACATTGTAGCTGATGTGCTACAAGGAGACATGTTAGCCCTATACCTGTTTATCATCTGCCTAGACTATGTGCTTAGAATGTATATTGATTTAATGAAAGAAAATGATTTCAAGCTGGCAAAGGAAAGAAGCAGAAGATAACCAGCACAAACAATTACGGACACCGACTACGTTGATGACATAGCGCTTTTGGCAAAAGCCGAAACCCTGCTACATAGTATGGAATGAGTAGCTGGTGGCATAGGCCTCTATGTCAATGCAGACAAGATGGAATACATGTGCTTTAATCAAAGAGGTGACATCTCCACACTAAAGGGTGGGCCTTTGAAACTAGTGGACAAGTTCACCTACCAAGGAAGCAGTGTCTCATCCAAGCAATGGTCATGTTGATACTGCCATATGGATGCACTATATGGATGCTAACAAAACATTGAGGAACCTGTATTTACCAAAACCAAAATGAACAATGAATATTAAACATTAATTTTTCTTTAAAATAGTCCTCTTGACATTCAACACACTTATTCCTGTGGGTTTTGAAGCACCTCTGAAACTTTTGATATGGTATGAAACAGTGTTGTCATATTTTTTAATGCTCTCTCTATTTTCATGATCTGAAAGAAACCAGAGCTGTCAGTGCAACTTGTTATTTACTAAGCTTTACTTAGTCTGGCACACAGGCTTGAAGTTGCCAGGTTGCTTATAGTATCTGCTGTTCTTAAGTGGTCACTCATCTAAGTACTGAGCAGGCTCATTACAGCTTAACTTGAGTAACCTAGTAAGAACCAGTGCTTTCTGTAGAACGCAACAATGTACAACAATAATAACAAGCAACACTTACCTGAGGTCCAGTCATATGAAGTGTGTTCAGAAAGTATCTGACTAAAACTGCATTTACTTTGGCAGAAATAAAAATGAATGAAATATTTTCCTTTATTTTCTTCAAAATAGTTCCTTTAGCATTTACTTATTTCCTACCAGTGAGTTTTCCATTGGTCAGATCATCTTTTGAACCCTGGGTCCAGCACACTTTACCAAAGTGTAATATTGAGCCTATTGGATTCATCTGTTTGTCACAATCAAACATACTGCAACTAACATTTTTATTGGGTGCATCCAATGATAATTTTAATAATACAGCTGTAGGAAGACAATAAATAATTGTTTCCCTTGTATAACATGTATATTTGTTGAGAATCGTGTTATTTCCATAATCCATTTCGGCCTCTTTCATCCATATATTGGACAGTTGAGAGACTTTGTCTCCAATCCAGTGATAAATTTTGTCTTGTCTCATCATTGAAATGCAAAGCCTATTTAGAATTTTACTGTACTCTTTTCATATACTGCTTGTTCATGGAATAATATGTGCACAGTTTATCTGTTGGGACATATTTGTGTATTCTTGTTAATGTATACATATTATCTATATATCAAATGTTTCTGTGTGTGTAAATGGGCTTGTCGTTCTTTCCATTTATTCAGTGTTAGTGAATCATTAATAAATACTAATATATAGTAGATATACTAATGCTAATATTGGACCTTGGTAAGTGGGGAAACAACTAAATATCCTCCCTAGCACCCCAATATAACAGTGTCATAGGTAGTTGTTTGATGTGTAGATGAAATAAGCTTTAGAATAAAGGTCATGCAAAAAAAAAGACTTTTGATACAGTTTAATCAAAATTTGTTTCAAAAGTACCTCATTTATTGAATCTTTTTTTCCTCTTAGATATTCTACCTAATTGGCTGGGGTTGTAGAATACACTGCTTGTATTTCTGCAGAGGGGTAAGATCCCTCTCCTAATATGGATATGACACTAAATTGCATCTGATAGTGAGGTTCCAGTAATGCTGGAGCTTTGGGGAATGTGGAGTACCCCTTCATTGCCATTGCTCCCAAGTCCACTCTGGTCTGGAGTGGTAGTGCCTGATAGGCTCTTATCTATAGGTCAAATAGAACTGTTTGACATTTAAACTGCGTGCAAACATATGACTTATGCTAAATTGAATTGCTTGAAATAGAACTGTTTGTACATTTAACTGTGTGTAAACAAATGACTGATGTTTAATTAAATTGTGAATGATACATAGCTATACTTGGAATTATTTAACTTTGTTGACTTATGTTTACAAATCATATATATTTAATATATATCTATAAACCGGTATTAAATAATCTACAGTAGTTGATATGCCATAAAACCAAATCAATCTTAAGATATCATATTAAAAAGCCATACTTTAAGCTATACTTTATCTATTTTCTTAGATTCACTGTATAAAACACTAAATAATGGGTCATTGTTATCAAGAAGCTTGTATTTGACTGGCATGTAAAGAAAAATGATCTGAAAAGCATTAAGTTGAATTTAAAGTGGGCTATCAGAAACATAGTTCTTATTGATATGGTCCAACAAAAAAGGTATCATCATCTTGTCTTACATCACAACAGACTGTTGGGTGAGATTGAAGCTTCATTAATCACAAGACAGCTGTTTGCTGATCAACTGATGAAAAAAGAAGCTATATATAGCTATCTTGAATAAAAGAAGTCACATATACAGAAATAGCATTGTGAATTTTGGATGAAGTGATTTTAAAAGAATTGAAGAATGATTATCTTGATAGGATTTTCACTTTTCAAATATTTGTCTCTTGAAAAGAAAAAGCTAAATCTTGCTTATAAGAAAGGGATATCTTGAGTGGTATAATGGTTAGCAAGTTAAATTAGCAGACTGTTATTAGAGAGTTCATTTCTTACATGACGCCTTATATTACTGACCTTGTACCAAAGCTAAGCTTAGTAAGTGGTTACTTGCTTATATAAAAAGCCAAAATTATAGAATCCATATCATTTATTTTTGCTGTATTGTGACTATCACTGATGACTTTACAAGATTAATTGTTTTGTTTTGTTTTTTTTTGTTTTTTACTGGACCAATAAAAATCCAATTTGGTGAATTTTTATTATCAAAGAGGAGAAGAGTATAAAATAACAATTTTTTTAGATGTTCTTTCCTTATTTTCTTAATTCTTAGAACCTGGTGCTTCTGGCTGAAAATTTTTTAGTCTGTTGTTCAACAGGCTGATTGGATGGCTGTATTATTTCTTGGCAATAGCAATGTAGAAATGGGGATTTCCCAATTGAAATTCAGGTTACTCAGGTATATATACTTGTAAGTTGTTGTGGTTGCTCATCTTCTAAAAGTTAAAAAGTATTTTTGAAACACATGCACACACACACACACACACACACACACATATATAAGAGAGAGACAGAGTTTGGTGAAATAGAACAATCAAGGAAGAATGTATTAACCTTTTTTGAAAGTTTTTCTTGTTTTTGAACTAGGGAACATAAATCTGATCAAATGAATGTAGAAATTGTTTGAAAAATTCTGGGTTTTAAGTGGTTTTTTTTGTAGTTCCAGTCATTTTCAAGAATGGTACAATTTGTTTTTATAGGATCTAAACAAGGTAAATTTTCATTGTGTCCAGCCATTTTAAAGAATTGTGTAAACAGGCTTTTTTTTTTTTTTTTTTTTTTTTTACAATCTAAACAAATGGTGTATTGGTGTGTGTGTGTGTGTGTATATGTGTATATATATATATATATATATATATATATATATATATATATATATATATACAAAGACAGTTCAAATTCTGGATGAGGTTGTTTAAATTTCACATAGCATTGATATCCTTGGGAAAGATATGAACCCAATTAGTCTCCCTCTAGCTATGGGTCTCTAGTAGAGAAGACTGGGCTCTTTAACCTTGGTATGGCTACCAGTCTAAGAGAAAGAAAACTCTCAATTCAATCCTGTTAAACTCCACTTAAAGATGACCTTGTGTCACATCCTGCTCATGTGAAGAGGTTTGGAAAATATGCACACACACACACGCATGCACGCGCACATTTTACTTTCCTCTTTAATGAACATATTTTAAACCACAATATGTATGTGTGTGCTTATGTATATTCATTATATATGAGGCATGATCAAAAAGTATCAAGACTGAAGCATTAGATTTTTAAAATTTAAAAGAATATGTGTGCACAGATGAGCAATTTATATGATAAATTGATCATCTCTAGATGAGTCAATGTCTGACATATACCAACAAGAAGGACTAGCTATGGAATCTCTATTGTCACCAGTCTTGGCTAACGTATACATGGAATGCTTCGAAGACATGGCATTAGGATCTATATCACTAAAGCCATCATTGTGGCTTAGATACATAGATGATATATTCATTCTCTGACCTCATCAGGAAGACATATGAACACTGCTGGATGATGTGAATTCAATCAGACCATTTATATGGAGAAAGAACAAAACAATGGATTATCCTTCTTAGATGTATTAACAACTTACACAGAGCAAGGATTCAGGTCATCTGTGTATTGAAAGGCAACCTTCACCTGACAGTACCTTAACTTCAACTACCACCATCCATATAATATAAAGAAAGGAATTGTTCATTGCCTACAATATCAAGCAAATGTCATTAGTAGTAAAAGCAATGTATATCAAGAAGAAATGAAGAGTTTAAAAGACAACCTTTTTCACAACAACTATCCAGAGAGCATACCAATATCAACTACAAGAAATCTGGATCAAATAATCGAAAGCAATACTCAAAAACTCACCACAGTCTGCCTGCTCATTATTAATAGCCTTGCCAAAAAGATTCAAAAGATATGTATTCCATATGATATCAGGACAATATTCAGAAGCGGTACTACTCTTTTAAAATATCTCTTTTGAGTCAATCCCCCAACAAAATACAACATGACCAAGAATTGTGTGTACTCTATCCCATGCAGCCATGATAAAGTATACAAAAGTTTGGCATTATACCCACTAGAAGTAAGGTGAGAGAAACATTGAAAAGCAATATGTCGAAGTGAGATTGAAAAGTCGAGTATAGCTGACCCTATATAGAAAAAAAAGAGAAACCATCTTTTCTTATGTAATGATGTCAAAATAATAGATAAGAACATTGGTGAATAAGATGTCTTAAAGAAGCAGTGCATATGCTGGGCTATAGTAATTTGTTGAGCAGGCCAGGTATAGATATGAATACAATAAGGGAACCAATAATCATAATGTCTCAATGAAGAAAAAAATATTGCAATATGAGTTAAGGTAAAAAATCGTACATGATATTAGTGAGTAGTATCTCATGGGTTGATGGAAACCTTCAGTTTATAAGTCCCAAAAATTCACTTTGATTTGTCCAGTAGGACACATGGTGGAACAGATATAGGTGTTTGGTTGAAAAGTACTTCTAAGTGAAAACATCTAAAGGTTGTAGGTTCAATCCCAACTGCAGGTAAATAACAAGTACCACTTATTATAGCTTAGCATTTGTACCCAGTCATGGTTAACAGAATTAGAACAATCTAATCTACCCCCATGGCCTGAATAAAGGGTTCAGTGTGAAGTTCTGTGTGGGCTCCTGTGTTCAACATGATACCCCTGAATAAGGCTGAAGGATGCATCAGCTGAAATGTTGTAAAGATGAAGATAATAGTTTGAATACCTTAAATGATTAAAAAAAAAGTCAATGCCATTATGAAAAAAAATCATGAAACCAATCTCAATACTTTTTGATCAGAAGTTTTGAGCAAAACACAGGATTATGCAAGTACAGCACCCTCCATACTCACTAAATCTAATTCCCTGCACTTTTTTTTTCTTTGGTTTCATAAAATGAACATTCATCTCAAGAGAAAGATTTAAGAAGACATTAAAAGAAATACAATGATGCAAATTTAAAACATTAAAAGAGGAGTTTTGGAGGTCCAATGGAAAACTTCCTAGAATGTGTTGAATGGGAGTAATATGAATGAGGAGTATTTTGAAGAAAATTAACGTTTTATTTTTCTTCATTTCAGCCTTGGTAAATATAGCTTCAGTCTCGATATTTTTCTAACACATTGAAGTAATGTGTAATGTTATATAGGAAATGGAATCTGCAATCTCAGTTCAAAAAACTGGATGTAGCTGATTGTATTTCACTTCACACTAATGCCCTTGAGAAAGGTATGAATCCATTTTATCTCTCTTCACCTATGAGTAAATAGTAGGGCAGACTGAGTTTATTAGCTTTAGTAAGGCAACCAGTCTAGGAGAATGATAACTCTGAATTCAAACCAGCTGTACTCCACTTAAAAATCAACCTTGTGTCACATCCTGCTCATAGCTGAGGAGTTGGGTTAATCTTTTTCTTTGTTCATCGTAATCAATGTGGACCATCTGATCAACCTTATGATTGAGGAAGGCATCCGTAAGTATGCAGATGGCCAATTAGACCAATCTATGTGCAGAAGAGTCTTGAGCAGTGAGAACAAGGAATGGTGGTGGCAGTGGCTGATGTGGCAGTGCCTTTTTTAAGTTTCCTGTGCAGCTTAGTTGTTGTGTTTCTTCTGGTTTTGGACTTTCGCTCCACGTTTGACAACTTCATGCCACTTTTCTCTGTCCTGCACCAGATATCCCAGATAGTTTGGAGCAATACCGAAAGATTTCATGGAAACCTTCAGTCTGTCTTTGAAGCACTTTCCCTAGCCTCCTTAGGAGTGCTTGCCCTGAGATAGTTTGCTGTAGAGCAGTTTCTTTGGGAGGCAGTGATGTTTCATATGGACAACATAACTGGCCCAACGAAGCTGTGATTGCATCAAGACAGTATAGATGCTGAGAAGAGAAGCCCGAGTTATAACTTTGGAGTCAGGGATGTGTTGGGTTATTACATAGTTTTTGAACATGCCTTGTAGTCTAGATGTGGCCATTTTCTTTGTTTTTGAGTCTACATGGTTTGATTGGCAGCTTCAGTAAAATAAAGTATGAGAAATGCAAATATGTAAGTCTTATAACTGTCAGGTTGTGAATTCTGTATGAAAATTTTAACATTTTATTAAATATATAGATAAGGCCAAACAGACAAGATAGTGGAGCAGGAGAGATATAAAGTTGGCAACCGCAGTCGAGGGCAACCAGAAGGCTCCCTTTTCAATAGCTACTACACCGAGGTGTAGGGAAGGGCGCTACTCCTTTCCCTGGATTGCTCCACTTTACCCTCGATACATACCTTATAATGCTGAGTGTTAAGCAAGGAGGTATCAAGTACCATTTTTTAAAGTCTTTGGTATGATGCAACTTGGGATTGAACCCAGGTCTCCCAGATCATTGGCGAACACTCTACCCACTGGGCCAATGAGCTGGTTGATATATGAGGAGAGATATAAATAACCATATCTTATCCAATATTTACTCTAGAATAGTCATGGGCAAACTGCAGTCTGTAGGTCACATGCAGCCAGCAGTACTTTCTTAATGGCCTGCCTAATTTCATAAGGAAAATAAGAACATTTTTTATATTGTCAAATGAATAAATTAGAAACCAATCTTACTACTTTTATAGACATTTTTATTATCTATTTTTATATTAGCATTACCTTTCAATTTAGAAGTTACTATTGAAATTATTTAATTATCAGATTGTTAAATATGCACCTGTAATTTAAAGAAAATAATTTTAAGAAAATTTTGCTATATGGATTATGAAAATATTCAATTTTTTCTTTGATACATGGATCCAACTTCTATTGGATACATCAATTATTTTTTTTATTTTTTCAAGTATACCATTTTTTCTTTTGATTATCTCATTATGTATCACAGCAGTAGTGTGTGTTTATCAATGATAATATTATATCAAGACTTCAATTTTGGGGGGGTGGGGGTCCTCATGGTGTAATGGTTAAAGCGATGGACTACGGAATCGTAGTACGTGAGTTCGTACTCCAGTCACGCTATTACGTTCACTTTCGGGCAAATACCCTTGGGAAAGGTATGAACCCCCTTATCCTCCCAGCTAGGGATTAAATAGTACCACTACTGTTCTTCTTGGAGAATGGCTTTGGCATTAAATAACCTAAAAAGAGTTGATATGCCATTAAACAAAGAATCCAATCCATTCAATTTTTTTTTTTTAGAAAAGATATTTTTACTGAAGAGAAAAAAAATCATCCTTTTCCTATATCTAATGCAGATGCTTATGCATATAATCTTCTGTAATAAAAATGGTTGAGGTATCTTCAATAAAAAATTACCTTTAAATTTTTTTAGTTGTGTAGCCCAACTGATAAGCCATATTTCAGGTATTCAGCTTCTCAAAAAAGGTTGCATATGTTAGCTTTAGAACAATAACTTAAAATTATGTTAACTAATTTGACTAATTCATATAATTACATTTTTTCTACATTTAACTAGATCAGACAAGGTCAAAAAAATCATGAAAACCTAAAAATATTTGCTTCTAAAGTATGATACGGGGACATTAAAAGAAATACAAGGGTGAATTGAAAAGTTGATATGATGATGTCATATCTGCTGTTGATGACTTTTTTGATCAATGAGATCCAAAGGACTGATGGAAGAAGTGTATGGATAGTACAAGGGACTATGTTGAAAAATAAACCTCATTTGGTTCATGAAAGTATCTTGATCAGCCTATAAACTTTTAAGCTGATGTTTGTACATAGCTTCACACCATATGAAAAAGGAGCTTTGAAGGTGCTTCAACCAATAAGAAATTTGTTAGAATGCCAAGAGGAGTATTTTAAAGAAAATTAGCATTTTATTCATTGTTCATTTCCACCTTGGTAAATACAGCTTCAGTCTTGATACATTTTGAAAACACTTTATTTGATTCAAGTGTTAGTAAAAGTGACTCATAAGTAGTAATGAAAGTAGTTGAAAAGAACTTTTCTATTTTTATGATAGCTTATGTTTAGACCTGTCTCATTGAACTAACCACTAGGTGGGTGCAAATGTTTCTAACAATTTTATTTACCAAATATTTTTCTATTGTTTCTAGTATAACATCTAATCTCTGTTCCTAAAATCTACTGTTTGTATTATATTCTTGAAAGAGAAGAAAAAAAAGTCTCTTTCTTCCTGCTCTTTTCTTTTTACTTTTTTCAATAACTAAAATAATACAAAGGCAGATAAAGAAAGATTTATTTTTCATAACCTAAAGTTGTCTGATGAATAAATTGTGAATAACTTGATGGAAAATTGAATTAGTAAGTTCTGGCCTTGCTTTTTGTATTCACAGTTGTATGAATATTCCTGAAAAAGGCATGAATCCATCTCTTCTTCCCACCTATTAGCTATCATTATTGGACAACCAGTTTAGAAGGTTGATTATAAATTAAAAACTAGGAACTAAATTCTAATGTCTTCTTCAACCTTGTTCTGGGAGATTTACTGCATAGGCAACTTCTAGTCTTTCATTTATCTTTGCCCAGATCCAAGTGTAGATCCATGGTTTCTCAAGGTTAATGGATGCTACTATTCAATCTCTGGTTTTTAAAAAAGAGGTTGCTGTAATCTTTTGCACATACCTTATAAAATTAAATAATAGGTGGATTTTGTTATATGCTTTTGTTCTGCCAAAAGAGAGAACAAATCTACCATGTTTTATCTGTCACACTGGTTCCCAAATTGGTTTTGTCAAAGAATCCTTATACAATTTTCTAAAAATCATGGAATCTATATAGTGTTTTTCAGACAATTCTTGCTAACTTAATTTTAATGTCATTAGATGAAGCAAAAATTAGTTGAAAAAACAAAAATTTATTCACATAAAAATTTTTTTAATAAAAAACAAAACATTAGAATAAAAAGCAACTTGTGACAGGTTGGGTAAGGACCTTGTTGCAGGGAATGCATTGATTGCCAGATAGGCTAGACAATGGACCGTATCACATATAGCATAGAGATATTCATTTTTCATTGTAAGGTTGGAAGGAAGTGACAAAAGATGATCTTACTAGGTTTTTAACGCAGAGAAAATGATTGAGAAGAAATTAAGTGTTGATCAGTTCCAATGAAAGGAGTTCGTAAGGATTGAACCCAAACTTAATTCAAAGTCAACCAGTGCATAAACCTAAGTACTCCTCTTCTAAATCCATGGCCATCTGGATAAACTAGAATCATTGATTGAAGAGCCAACCTTAAGATAAATTGGCTCAGAAAATCTGAAATTCTATCATTATTGACCTAGTTACAGTTTATCCTATATCAGTGTTTTCTTAATCCAACAAAGCTGAGAACTAATGAGTTTGGGTCAGCTGACCTAAGTAAATCTGAAGGAAAATCTTTATTATTCAAATAGGTAATTTTTACAACATCCTCCATCACAGTTTATAGCACAAAGAATTGACTGCTATAATAATGAATGGTTAAAAGGGGACATGAGAGTAATCTGCAGGAACCCACCATATTTGCATGAGCAGTCAGAGAAGAGACAACAAGCTAGCCAGGCCTAGTGACTGTAGTCTATCGAATAGCCTAGGCTGTTGAGTAATATGGTCCCTTGTCAAGCCAATGATTCCTGGGACCCAGATTTAGCTGTCACTTAGCTGAGTCTGAGTTCCATCCTTGTCAAAGAGAGAAGACCAATTTGTGTGAGCTGAGAAGATGACCAGCTTATAAACACCAGGCCAGCACCTTGAGATGAGACTGACTCAGAAAATGTGGAATTTGAACATTATTGACTTGTTACCATACACTCTATGTTGATGTTTTCTTAGTCTGTCAAAGCTGAGAGGAAGTTGTCAGTCATCATTTAAAATAGTTAAATCTTTTTTATTAATGTCCATCATAATTGATTGTAAAAAGAGAAGAACTGACCCAGAAGTAATCAGAAGCTACCAGAAGCAGTCTCGAGAAGTAACACCAGAATAGCTGCCATTGGCTGGCTCCAGGGCTCATCATTCATTTTGTAAATTTTGGAGAAGCAATACCTAATTCAGGTAAAAAACCAACAAGAAGAAGAAAAAGAACCCAAAGACAATTAAAAGAAAAAGAACAAAAAACAAAGCAGAACAGAGTTTTCAGGTCCAAAGATAACATGTCAGAAACCAACTGATTGTAATGCAGTCTATACAAACCAAGAAACCATGATCTATCATTTAGTCAAATGTGTTGGTGAAAAAAAAAATTTGTCCCCTGTTCAGACAATGATTCATGGAAAGGCTATCAAGTTATGCTCCTCTTCACTGTTCCATTTATATAAAATATACTTGTGAGAATTTGTAATCTACAACAATAAATGGAAGTGACACTCAGTTGCTGATGTTAAATATCCATTTGTCTTTGTCAGATTTACAATCAGTTAGAACCTGTCAACTTGATTAATGGCTGGCAGTAACTCACAAATGTTTTAACCTTGAGTGCAGGAATTCTTTCAGATCAATAATCACAAGGGTAGAGGAATCACCAACTCATAGCATCCTGGCCTGTGATCAGGGATTGAAACTTCATTGTTAATGCCCACCAATTTGTAGTGTTACACTTTTAATACAGTCATTATACTTTTTCTGCTCAAGATTAACTTTATTACAAATGTTCATTTCATTAGGGTAGGACAAATACTTATCTGGGCAGGAAATTTTGGTCAATAAAGTATGTTTACTATTTAAAATTTTTTTCAAGGTGAATTTATGAATGTTCTAATTTATTTATATTTTATTCATACAGTAAATTTATTTACATTGATATGAAAACAAAAGGAGAGGTGTTGAATTTTATATGTTTGTAAATGTTGTTTTTCCTTGATTGTACTTTATCATTCAAAATTTTAAATGGGTTTGGTAGTGAAAGCTAATAAAATTGATATATACATTATTGTAAGGTTATTTCAAAATATTTTTCTTTTTTTTATCTATTGTATAATTGAAGGAAATCATTGATGAAGGTAGAGAATTGATGTTTCTTTACCATGAAATAGAAAACATTTTTTAGAATTTGCAGTGAAGTCTGGGTACTAATAGAAATAATTACAACTGTTTTTTCAGTTACTGTATCCCATTTTATAATAGTTATTTTATTCTATTATTGGTAAATGATTAATAAAATGGTAAGAATTGTAAAGTAAACAAACATTGGTCATAGGGTACCAATTTGTATAGCAAATACATTTTGTCAGCTGACCAAACACCTAAGGGAAACATATTTGAATTATAGAAATTTAAATTATATAAGCTGAATCTATTACTGGTAATTTAAAGAAATATTTAGACAATTAGATGCTTTGTTTTCTTTGTTCACATGATATTTCAACTGGTATAATTTCTAATCAAGTGCAGTAAGCAATTCCATAGAAAAAACACTTGTTTTGGTCTATTTCTTTGGTAGACCTATGATTTGAGCTTAGATTCAGCATTACTGCTGCTGATCCTGTAGACACCTTATGGAATATAGACTTGTGGTGACACCATCTTTGTGATAGTACTGCAATTTCCATAGCAAATAGGTTCTTATAATATAGAGTTGCTAACTCTTTACTCGCACCAGTTTTGAATTTAGTTTTTCCTTCTAGGTTTGATTTGCTTTCTTTTGTTTAATGGTATATAAACCTTTATGGGTTATTTAATGCCAAAGCCATCTATGTTTGGTTTGGTTTGGTTGGGTTTTATGGCATATCAACCAGAGTAGTTTATTTGATGCCAAATCCTTTTTATACATGTAACATTTTGTTGATAACATTTTTTTTGTTGATAACATTTTTCAATGAGCATGCAGTTAGATGGTTTCATGTATTGCTATGTAACAGTAACAATTTAACATCAGTCATTTGTTTGCATACATTTAAATGAATATACGTATGTGATTTGTGAGTTAATAGTTTGTAGGTAATTTGATTTTTAAATGAGTTATTTGTATACTAGTATTGCTATTGTTTCTACAAAATTAAATCATTTTGATTATTTCAATCTAACACTAATTCTATTCTATTCAATTCAATATTAATCATTTGTTTGCAGACAGAAAAGTGGTTACATGTACTGCTATTTAACACTAATTATTCTATTCAACACTATTCATTTACACACAGTTGAATGTTAGGAATTGCTATGTATAACTAATAATTCAATTAAACATCAGCCATTTGTTTACACACAAACAAACAGTTCTACTTCAAACATTTAATTTAGCATAAGTCATTTGTTTGCACACAGTTTAAATGTCTATTTGACCCATAGATAGGACCCTATCAGGTGCTACCACTCCAGGCTAGAGTCAATCTTGAAGCAATGGCAATGAGGGGTACTCTACATTCCCCAAACTTCAGCATTACTGGAGCCTCATCATCAGATGCAGTTTAGTGTCATATCCAGAATACTCACAGGGGGTCTTACCCCTCTGCAGAGATGTAGTTGGTGTATTCTACAGGCTCAGCTGACTAGGCTGGCCATCCATGTAGAAGAACAGTATGGGTAATTAATAAAATAGCTAGTGTGACTAAGGATGTTCATAGCTTTCCCAAGGGTATTAGTCCATTATTCTCCCTCCAGCTATGGGTAAATAGTAGGACAGACTGGGTTCTTCAGCCTTGGTGAGGCAACTAAACTAGAAGAAGGAAAACTCTGAATTCAAACCTGTTAAACTCTGCTTAAAAAATGACCTTGTGTCATATCCTGCCTGAGCGGAGGGGTTGGTAATTAGGATTAGTCCAAAGCTGAAAGTAATAGTGTGACTGGAGTTTGAACTTACTGAGATGTTGAAGTTCAGCATATTAGTAATTAACACATCACTCAATAAGCCTTGTGCCTGACACATAGATGGTGCCATTAATAAAAAATCCATATGATTTTTATAAAGTACTAACCTTCAAATGGCACGTGTCAAAATTTGAGCCCAATCAGATTATTAGTTTACAAATTACAGTTATTTAATTGAATGGTCTGGGAAACCGGGGTTCAATCCCAGGTCGAGTCATACCAAAGATTTAAAAAATGGTACTTGATGATGCCTTGCTTAACACTCAGCATTATAATATAAGGATCAAGGGTAAAGTGGAGTAATCCAGGGAATGGAGTAGTGCTCTCCCCTACACCTTGGTGTAGTAGCTATTGAAAAGGGAGCCTTTAGGTCACCCTTGACTTAGGTTGCCAACTTTACTGTTGAAAAATTTCAAAACAATGGGAAAATCTGAATTTCGTGTGTAGATAAAGTACTGCTTTCTGATGGGGAAAAAATATTGCTTAAGCAAAGAAATGGCTTGATAAGTGTTATTCAGACTCTGCTCCATCAGAAACAACAGTTAAGAGGTAGTATGCTGACTTTAAATGTGGTCATACTGACACAAACGATGCTGAACACTCAAGTTGTCTAAATTTGGCAGTTGTCCAGGAAAACACTTAAAAAAAACTCAACAAACTCCTCTTGGCCAATCGTAGATTGAAGTTGTGTGAGATATCACAGGAATTGAATATATCAGAAGGCAGTGTATTCACCATTTTGCATGAACATTTGTCAATGAGAAAGCTGTGTTCAAAGTGGATGCAGTATTTGCTCATAGTCGATCAAAAACGTGTCAATGATTCAGAGCATTGTTTGCAACTGTTTCAATGTAACAAAAAAGAGTTTTTGTATAAATATGTGACAATGGATGAAACATGGATCCATCACTTCACTCCAGAGTCAAATCAGCAGTCAGCTGAGTGGACAGCAGCAGGTGAAAGCTATCCAAAGCGACCAAAGACACAAATATTAACAGGCAAGGTTTTGGCCTCTGTATTTTGGTATGTACAAGATATTTTATTCATCAATTACCTTGAGAAAGAAAGAAAGAACCATCAATAGCGAATATTATATAGCATTATTTTTGCATTTGAAGGAAGAAATCACCAAAAAACGGCCACAAATGAAGAAGAAAAAATGCTCTTTCACCAAGATAATGCACTGTGTCACAAGTCAATCACAATGATGGTAAAACTACCTGAATTGCACTTTGAATTGCTTCTGCACCCACCCTATTCTCCAGATCTGGACCCCAGTGTCTACTGGCTGTTTGCAGACCTCAAAAGAATGCTCCAGGGAAAGAGATTTGGCTCCAATGTAGAAGTGATATCAGAAACTGAGGCATATTTTGAGGCCAAAGAGAAATCATTTTACAAAAAAGGCATTGAATTGTTAGAGAAGCATTGGAATCAGTGTATCACCCTAGAAGGAGACTATGTTGATGAATAAAGTTGAATTTTGCCTAAAAGTTGTTGTTTTATTAGTTAGGCCTGGGACTTATTGAGTGGTATGTTACATCGCAGGAACTCCCTATTTTCCTTCTAGATTGAGCTGCCTACCTACAAGTCTAGAGTACCCAGCTTGCCTTATTATTTATCTATAGTTGGTGGAGAGGGAGAATGCTGAATTTATGCCTTTCCCAAAAACATTAGCATGAAATGAAATATAAACAGCCTCATCCAGGATTTGAACTTGATTTGTTGAGTTCATTTCTTACAACAATAATTACTATGCCATCTATGCCTTTCTCTTATCTTAATTGTGAATGTAAATATTACATTTCTATATAATTCTTTTTTGTACATTATGATAATGATTAATGAGGGGACTATTTCTTTCCTTTCATATAAAATAACATTATTACAAATGTTGCTTTTGTATAGTTGTTTCTTAACCCTTAGAACCCTCCCACAATAATATGCCTCTCACCCTGGGATCCTGATTAGAAAAATAGCCAAAAATGTAGAATGTTGTAATCTGTTATTCAACCGATTTACAGGCTGTTAAATAAAAGGTTAGAGCATTCTATAGACAATTTAGAATATATTTAAAAAATAATCAAATCATATATAAAATATTGCAACATTTCATTGGCAATAGTGATGTAAAAGTGGGGAATCCATGGCCCAGATTCTGGTCATCTGGGTTTATGTACTTCTGTTTACCAGCACAATTAATAGCCACACAGGTTCAAGGAGTTCAGAAGTTTTTTGCACACAGATATCAAGTATTCCTATCTAATTATAAATTTACACACAGTTATATGGTTTCAAGAATTCCTATCTAATTCTAAAAACTTATACATAATTATATGGTTTAAAGTTGAGGTTAGATTATTTGGTTTAATGGCATATCAACCCTTGATGGATATTTAATGTCAAATCCTGTTTTAATTATATATGATTTTTATGTGAACAGTTTGTTGGTAATGTTATTTTTTAAATGAACCAGAGGTCATTTATTTGCACATGGTTAAATGGTTTCAAGTATTGCTATCTAATACCAATAGTTCTATTTGCACACAGTTAAGTTGTTTCAAGTATTTCTATCTAATATTAATAATTCAGTTTAATATTAATTATTTGTTTGCACACAGTTAAATGGTTTCATGTATAGTAAATGATTAAATACTTCTATTTGACCCATAGATTGGACCCTAATGGTACTACCACTATGGGTCAGAGTGGTCTTGGGAGTAATGGCAATGGAAACCATTCCCCAAACCATTAGATAGTTTAGTGTCATATCCAGGACACTTGTTGAGTGGGGAGCTATTATATGGTTTAAAGTAACTATTCCTATTTGATAAGTAAATAAAGTTGGCGACCGTAGTTGAGGGCAACCAGAAGGCTCCCTTTTCAATAGCTACTCCTTTCCCTGGATTGGTCCACTTTACCCTTGATACGTACCTTATATTGCTAAGTGTTAAGCAAAGAGGTATCAAGTACCATTCTTAAAGTCTTTGGTATGATGCCACCTGGGATTGAACCCAGGTCTCCCGGACTTTTGGCGAACACTCTACCCACTAGCCAATGAGCCAGTACTCCTATTTAATAATAATCATATAATATAAAAGTATATAGGTACCCCATACTATATAAAGAGTACCTATATATATATATATATATATATATATGGTAGATACATTATGTTAAGTGAAATCTACCTCCCACCAATACATCTGTCCCAGCCAACCTCTCTCTACCATGCTCTCTTGCCTACCCTTAAATACTACCACAGCATTGAAATTGTAACTAAAATTACCTTTTGTTTTTTCTTTGTAATTCTATAAAATCCAACTGTGCTTAAAAAGCAAACTTACATACATCACAGCCTGTTTTCAGATACAGACAACTCTATGCTGTGTTTTCAAGAGTTTAAGCTCACCATAATGTTAAAGTAATAGTTGTGCAATTCAACATTGAAGAAAGTTGGGGCACTAAAAAGAGGAATTATATTTTATATAAAATACTGTTTATCATGAACTGTTAAATGAATAAACAAACCCATACAACTATACTGAATATTCAATTACCAACAGAAATATCACCTGAAATAATACACAAATTACTGTACACCACAAAGAACAGATAAAATAAAAATGTCATTGACATAAAATAACCCAAGGTTTAGCATGCCTTAAAATCCAACTAACCAACCTTAAATGTGTAAAATATTTTTCTACTAGTTTAATTCAACTGTTTATTTATTCAATTTATTTTGTATACACACTCATCATATATATTATTTTCATATGTTAATTTCTACAGGTTCAGCTAATATTGAATGAAAACTATTTCTATGTACATTTGATGAACTATCTTATTTTTCTTGTTAAATTCAAATCTAATGTTTACTATTCTTTTTCCCTTTGTTTCCAAAACTAGATAATTACATACCACTGAAATTTCCACAGTATTTGTACTTGTACTCTTAGACAATGATTAATTTAGCAAAGTGCTTCAAAAATGTCTGAAATACAATAGTAAAGGTCATGTAAACTATGTAAACTGAAAAAATATTCATTAGAAACCCAATTAAATACACACAAAACTAGCATGCTTTTATTTTAGAAAAGAATTCAGTGTGTGTGTATATATATATATATATATATATATATATATATATATATAACATTCTAATTGCAACTGTCATTTTTCATGTTTTCATGACTATCAAGCAATAATAAAAGCTTCTCTATTTCAAAGTCATTGTATCTGTTTTCTTCTTACATCCTTCATAAATAAGGTTTTCTGTATCATTCTAAAATGAAATAATTATTTTACTTATTTGAGAGTTTTTCATACCAGTATTAGCTGATAGTTGTCTACTGGAGTCTTGAGTGACAGCAAGTCTCCTCAAGTCTCCAGGACTCTTCTTAGTATTCTGGCTGATCTTAATAATACTGTAGTTTGGATGGTCTCCATTTGTCTTATTTCCAAGTCCTCCAGTCCCTGTACCAATCCTTTGGTGACTGTAACAAGTGCACCAATTACAATTGGTATTACCATCACTTTCATGTTCCATAATTTTTTCAGTTCTCTAGCAAAGTCTAAGTATTTCAAATTTTTTTGGCTTTCCTTCAGTTTTACCCCATGATCAGCTGTAACGGCAAAGTCCATTATTTGACAGGTTCTCTTTTTTTTTTATTAACTATCAATAGGTCTGGTCATCTGGCTAAGATTAAATTTAAACTTATTGCACAATTTCCACCTTCCCCACCCAGTTGTGTCTAATCTTATACTCTCTTTGCACTAATTTACTGCTTTTGATTATTATGTGAGTGATCATTTTGTTTCTATCACCACATAATCTACATCTACTATTTGGTTGCGTCTTGTCTATTTTTGCTTTGACATAGTTAGTCCTTATGGTGTTGTTTTGTGCTGCTATCAGAAGAGACTTAGTTTCTCTCTTAAAGTTTCCCTTTCTTAGCTATGTCCAAGTTTTCTTGTGTGAGATTTTGATTGTTTGTCACTTGAAGTGTCCATACAGTTGTTTTTCTTCCCATTTTTGTTTTCTGATTATTTTTGTTCTGTTAGTGCTTGTGTTGTCTGTATCATTTCTGGTCACTGTAATCAGTCTTCCTCCATGCTTTTTATGTAGTCTTCTAGTCATTGTATCAATACATCAATGCTATCTAGAATGCTGGTGAGTCCTCTTCCTCTTTCTTTTCTTGACACATACAGTCTATAGCGGTTAAGGGAAATAGTTTATTTCCCTAACACTATATTTTTTAGGCAACACAAATGAATAACGAAACTTCTTTTAACAACACAACGAAGTAAGGTTTATTTCAGTAGCAGGAGTGAGAGTGAGAAAGTGTCTCTTTGCGTCGCTGGGCTGTATGCTGGTCCTTGGTTCGTAGGAAGCGTGTTTAAAGCTAGCAGTGAGCGAAGTGTTCCAAGTGGAATCAGTGCAGTCATGTGGGAGAGATATGTTCCTTCTGCTAGCTCCAGACTCTCTCTGACGTTGTCCGTTCTACAGAAAAGGGACCAGAAAAAATAGTTCCTGAGAGGGAGAAGGAATCAACGCGCTCTGCCAGTTGATTGGTCAGTGAGTGACCGATTCTCTTAACAGGGGCATTGATTCGCGAAAGGAAATAGATCTGTGGCTGCTACATCACCCCCTGCTTAGGCGGAAAGCCGACAGAGAAAAAGATAGCAGCCATAAAACAAGGAAGGGTACATTTTATACATAAACAGTTTTACAGAGCTTTTTGGGCCAATGTACTCGTCGACCACTACGTGTGGTGGTGACGTAATTGTCTTTTGGCATTGTATTTTTTTCTACAGGTGTAGGGATATGTTCATGCGTGTAAGTAGGGGGAATATGTGGCTCTTGTGTGTTTCTGTTAAGAAAGGCTCTTTTCACCCTGTCAATAGATACAGTTTCTTTTTTGCCATTAATGTCAAGGGTGAAAAGTTTGTCAGTGCGTGAAAGCACGCGGTAAGGGCCAGTGTAAGGTGGAGTGAGAGGGGCTTTGACAGCGTCCTTTCTTAGAAAAACGTGAGTCCATGAGGAAATATCTTTGGGGAATGATGGTCTGTTCTCTAGGTTGCATTGGTGGGAGATTACCAAAATAACATTGCAGTCTATTTACATATAAAGCTGGATCTGTTCCCGTTAGATCTATAGGGTTCAGCATCTGACCTGGTAATGCTAGCGGTACTCCATAGACAAGTTCTGCTGGAGAGTATCCGAGGTCCTCTTTGATAGCTGCACGACAGCCAAGAAGGACAACAGGTACATATTCGCTCCATCGCTGTTGGTCAGGATAGGAGCGCAATGCGGCCTTCAATTGGCGATGGAAGCGTTCTATCATCCCGTTAGAAGCAGGGTGGTAGCTCGTAGTTCGTATGCGCTTGATCCCTAAAATCCTGGAAAGTTCCTGGAATAGGTGGGATTCAAACTGTCTGCCACGGTCAGTGGTAATTGTTGTTGGAACTCCGTAACGTGTTATCCAGCCTGATATAAGGGCTTGTGCTACGGATTCAGCTGAAACGTCCTTTAAGGGAATAGCTTCAGGCCATCGTGTAAAACGGTCTATACAGGTCAGGAGGTAAGTAAATCCTTGACTGACTGGCCATGGTCCAACCAGATCTATATGGATATGGCTGAACCGAGCGTCTGGGGTGCTGAATGTCCCGAGGGGTGCACGGATATGTGTGTGCACCTTTGATTTTTGGCAGGATATGCAAGAACGTGTCCAGGCAGTGATATCACGCCTCATGTTTGGCCAGAAAAATCTAGCTGAAATCAGCTTCACTGTGGCTTTGGGTCCGGGGTGTGCCAATTGGTGTAGGGTGTCAAAAACAACCCTACGATGAGTCATCGGAACAAGAGGTCGAGGTGCGTCTGTTGAGGTGTCACAGATAATCTGCGTGTCCGCAGAGGGCACAGGCAGGTATGCGAACTTGCAAGTTGCAAATTCAGGTGACGATAGATCCAAGGTGTCCAGACGTGGCTGGTCTAAGGCCATCTGCAGTAAGTCGATATCCGAAGGTGAGAAAAGTGAATTAATTGGAAGGCGAGACAAGGCGTCTGCCGCAGCATTCTGTTCACCAGAGATATGTCGGGTATCGTTTGTAAACTGCGAAACAAAATCCAAGTGGCGAGTTTCGCGAGGAGAATATTTGTCCGGCTTTGAGCGCAACGCGAAAGTAAGCGGACGGTGATCGGTGTAGATCACAAATTGCCTGCCCTCTAGTGAATGCTGAAAGTGTTTCACTACGAGGTACATTGCCAGGAGTTCACGGCCAAACGTGCTGTAACGTTGTTCTGCCGGTTTCAGCTGTCTCGAAAAATAAGCGAGAGGTTGTAGCTGTTGTTGGATTTGCTGTTGCAAAACTGCACCTACAGCTGTGCCCGATGCATCAACGACCAATGAGAACTGGGCGTCGGGTACAGGATGTGCAAGTAGCGATGTTGTTGCTAATTTCTGCTTCACTTCGTTAAAGGCTTTTAATTGTATGTCGTTCAACGATATCTGCTCATTTTTCTTTTTCCTATTACGTAATAGGTCAGACAGAGGAGACAGGAGATCCGCACAGTGTGGGATGAAACGTCTGTAATAGTTAAGCAGACCGAGGAAGTGCCTTAGTTGGCGGAGTGAAGTGGGTGGTTGGAGGTCTTGTAGGGCCTTCACTTTTTCAGGTAAGGGAGATATCCCTTCAGGGCTGATAATGTGTCCCAAGAAAGTTAGCGACGAAGCACCGAAAACGCATTTACCAGGGTTAATCCTCACCTGGTACTTTTGAAACCGTTCGAACAGTAGGCGGAGGTGAGTAACATGTTCCTCAGGTGAGGCACTTGCTACGAGTATATCGTCTATATAATTATAGACGAAGTCCAAATCACGCACTACTTCGTCCATGAAGCGTTGGAAGGTACTAGCCGCGTTTCGCAAACCGAAAGGCATAGTTAAAAATTCAAACGCTCCAAATGGAGTGGTTACAGCAGTTTTTGGTATGTCGGCTGGGTTCACTGGTATCTGATGGTAAGCCTTAACGAGATCTAATTTGGAGAAGATCTTACAACCATGCAGAGATGAAGCGAAGTCTTGTATATGTGGGATTGGGTAACGATCAGGTACCGTAATGGCATTTAGTCGTCGATAGTCCCCAGTCGGACGCCAATCTCCAGAACGCTTTGGAACCATATGCAAAGGGGAAGCCCAAGGACTGGACGAGGGGCGTATAATTCCCAGCTGCAGCATATGGTTAAATTCTGCCTTCGCCGCCTTTAGTTTATCAGCAGGGAGGCGGCGAGGGCGTGAGAACACCGGAGCACCTGTGGTCTCAATGTGGTGTGTCGTTTCGTGAGTTGATTTGCCCACAACAAAATTTAAGTTAGTTAACTCTGGGTAAGAGCGTAATAATATTTGGTATGGGTCGTCTGTGGCGGCAATGAAAAATACCAGGCTGATGGGTGAGGTATTTGCCTTATAACCTGTGACGGAAAGTTCCGTATTGCCGTCAATAAGTCGTCTTTTGCGCATGTCCACCAAGAGGTTGAAGTGATGCAGAAAGTCCGAGCCTAGAATGGGATATGGTAAATCAGCTACAGTAAAAATCCATGTAAAGTCTCTCCGTAATTCCAAGTCCAGAGAATGAGAAATTTGACCGTACGTGGGAATAGGGGAGTGATTTACCGCTTGCAGTGTGATGGGCGACACTGGCGGCTTCTCAGTGAGGAGTTTCAGAGGCCAGATACTGCAAGCTGCTCCTGTGTCAACCAAACAACGTGCTTGGGACCTGAAGTCAGTGATAAAATAGGCACGGTTGTTGTATAAATCTTGTGGAGAGTGTGCCGTGCTCAGCTCTCCAGATTTAAGTTTCCCTGGTTTGAAAACGAGCAGGGCATTTTGCACCTCCGAGCCTTAGCGCCAAAATGACTGTGATAATAGCATAGTCCAGGTTTGCTTGAGAGGCGGCGGTGGCGAGGGGAGGGCGAACGACTTTTGTATTGACGTCTAGGTGGTTGTGATTTGACTACGGCCAATTTACTTACTTCATTGGTAAGCCGCATCAAAGCTTCGAGTATGGCCACTGTAGCGTCCATTTTCTTTTTAATTCATACAGTGACAACAGACCACAAAAAAAATCAAAGAAACACGTTTCAATGAGAAAGGAACGAAAGGGATAAAAAGCCACAAGAAAATAGTGATATTCGTGTTAAAATAAAAATAAAAATTTGTTTTGTTTTAGAGAAGGTGCTGCTTTAAGGTTCCTTAGTAAGGAAAACAAAAGTTGGAATTCAAGATGGCGTCGCCCAATGACTATTTAGGCGGGAAAATGAAATGTTAAATAGGAAGAAGGCGCTCTTTTAGCTTTGACTTTCTAAAAAAAAAAAAATGTAAAAATGTATTACTCACTTGTTTTTTCCTTTTTTTTGTTATTGTAATAAATTTTTTTTGTACCACGTGGTCAGTTGAAAAGAGCAGATTAGTAAGTTTCTTCCTTTTTTTATGCCAAGTCGGCCAAGCTGAGGGTAATAATTTTTTTCTTTTTAAACTTTGTTTCGTATGAACAAAATGTAATGTCCGTTATGCTTGCTTGAGTTGGTGTTTTTCTTGTGGACGGGCTGAAAAAGAAGATAATCCTGGTTGGAAAGTTTTAGGGGTTTTTTGTTGTTGTTGAGGGACGTGTTCGAAAAATGTTACTTGGGCAAAGGGAGAATCTTGTATCTTTCTATTTGACCACTCGTAAATGGACGCCAATTTGTCTGCAAAAAGAAAGATGATATGTCTTTTTAGGAAGATTGTTTTACTTGCCGCAAATTTTTTCCTTCGTTTATGGCTTTGTAAACGAAGTATTTTAAAGTCTTTCTCTGGCACGAAAAAGGTTTTTTTTATGAATATTTTTCTGAAAGAAAAATTTGCGCCTATGTCTTCTCAGCCGACGAATGAATTGAACGAACACGTGTGTCACTGGGGAGAAAATTCTTGGGTGTTAGTATTCTTTCGGTTCTTTGAGTCAGGAAGCTTTTTCTCTCTCTTTTTCTCTTCTTTTTGCTTGTTCTGCTGTTCGAAAATGGAGACCGTGTTTCGTGTTATTTTTTTATTTGTTTCGTAATTCAGAAGGTGTCATGCGGGGTCACCAATTTATTGCGGTTAAGGGAAATAGTTTATTTCCCTAACACTATATTTTTTAGGCAACACAAATGAATAACAAAACTTCTTTTAACAACACAACAAAGTAAGGTTTATTTCAGTAGCAGGCGTGAAGGAGTGAGAGTGAGAAAGTGTCTCTTTACGTCGCTGGGCTGTATGCTGGTCCTTGGTTCGTAGGAAGCGTGTTTAAAGCTAGCAGTGAGCGAAGTGTTCCAAGTGGAATCAGTGCAGTCATGTGGGAGAGATATGTTCCTTCTGCTAGCTCCAGACTCTCTCTGACGTTGTCCGTTCTACAGAAAAGGGACCAGAAAAAATAGTTCCTGAGAGGGAGAAGGAATCAACGCGCTCTGCCAGTTGATTGGTCAGTGAGTGACCGATTCTCTTAACAGGGGCATTGATTCGCGAAAGGAAATAGATCTGTGGCTGCTACAAGTCTGTCTATGTCATCTCTGAGATGTAAGGCCTTATGCATAGTCATGAGTTTTCTTGTTCTCTGGTCCATTTGTTGAAGTTTATTTTCATTATTATTTCCTTTACACTGCTTACTATAACAGTTCATCTATTATATATAAATAAATGATATTCCATTAATGCAAACAATAAAATAAATGAATAAATACTCATTCTTCTATCAAAAAGAATTCATAAGATATCATTTATATTTCTCCTAGTCCACTACATTATTTGTTGGGGAGGGTAGTTTCTGTTGTGTAGTGGCTAACATGCTGCACTGCAACATCATAGTTAGTGAGTTCAAACTGCTATAATGCTATTATGTTCACTTTTGGACTAATACCCTTGGGAAAAGAAGCTCGGTCAGCTGGGGCCGTAAAATACACCAACTGCGTCTCTGCAGAGAGTTAAGACCCCCACCAATGAGTGTCCTGGATATAACACTAAGCAATCTGATGGTGAGGCTCCAGGAATGCTGGAGCTTTGGGGAATGCAGAGTACCCCCTCATTGCCATCGCTCCCAGGTTCACTCTTGCCCGGAGGGTAGCACATGATAGGGTCCTATCTATGGGTCAAATAAAACAGTTTGACATTTAAACTGAGTGCAAACAAATGATTTATGTTAAATTGAATTGCTAGAAATAGAACTGTATGATCTTTTAACTGTGTGTAAACAAATGGCTGATGATTAATTGGATTGTTAATGATACATGGAACCATTTAACTGTGTGCAAATGAATAAGTAATGTTGAATAGAATAATTAGTATTAAATAGCAATACTTGTAACCACTTCATTGTGTGTAAACAAATGATTAATATTGAATAGAATTATTAGTGTTAGATAGTAATAATATGAACCATTTAACTATGAAGAAACAATAGCAATACTCATGTGCAAACAAATGAGTTCTAACTCATTTAAAAATCAAATTACCAACAAACTAATCTCTTACATATCATGTATATCTATTTAATTGTGTGCAGACAAAAGGCTGATGTTAAATTGTTACTATTACATAGCAATACTTTAAACTATTTAACTCTGTTTAAACAAATGATTAATAGTAATCTGAATTATTCATATTAGATAGCAATAATTGAAACCATTTAACTGTGTGCAAAAAAATAAGCTCAGGCTCATTTAAAAATGTATCTACAAAATGTTTACAAATCATATATATATATATATATATATAAACAGGATTTAGCATTAAATAACCAACAATGGTTGATAAGTCATAAAACCAACACAAATAAAACCTTGGGAAAGGTATGAACTTCCTTATGCCCTACCCTGCTATGGGTTAAATAGTACCATTCTTCTACAAGGATGGCTTTGACATTAGATAACCCATGAAGGTTGATATGCTATTAAACAAAGAAACCAAAGCAAATCAAACATTATTTGTCTAACCTTATCTCTATATTCAATAGAATATTGCAATTTTCATTCAGTATTCACAGGTTGTAGATGCACTAAGCATAACAGTTATCATTGTAGGAAATAGAATCAGTGACCTAAATTCAAAACCTTGATGAGGCTGTTTATGCTTCACTTTGTGCAAATCCCCTTGGAAAAGGCATGACTCCATCGGTTCTCTCTCCAACTCTGTGTAAATAGAGCAGACTGGGTTCTTTACCTTTGGTAAAGCAACCAGTCTAGGAGAAGGGAAACTCTGAATTCCAACCATCTGTACACTGCTTAGAAATTGACCTTGTGTTACATCCTGCTTGTAGTGGAGAGGTTAGGATAAATATGTATACAGGTTGATATTTGAAAGACTTTACATATCTGGACTACTCATACTTTAATCTACTTAAGCTGTGAATCAAATTATGTACACCCCAAAACAAAGAAAGTGTCTTAAAAAGTATCTAAATTAAAGCTATATTTACCAAGGCAGAAATGAATAATGAATGAAATGTTAGTTTTCATCAAAATAATCTCCTTAGCATTCAACACACTTATTCTTGGGAGTTTTCCATTTTTTAGCACCTCCAAAACTCCTTTTCATTTGGTACTGTTGTATTTCTTTTAATGTCCTTTGAATTCTTAAAAGCTTACCTTTTGAGATGAATATTTAGTTTAGGAACTAAAAAAATAAAGAAAGTCACATGGATCTAGAAGAGGTGACTATGGAGGCTATTGTACTCGCACAATTCTTTGTTTTGCCCAAAAACATGATTTAAAAATAAAGGGAAAAATGATCAAAAAGTATCAAGAATTGAACAATGAATTATCTTGACTTTATCTAGACATTATCATTTTGTTATATAAGTTGTTCAGCTGTGCACACATCTTCATTTAACTTTTTAAAAGTTAAAGATTCAGTCTGAATACTTTTTGATCTCACCTCATATTATGTCTTCAAATATTATCTACCTATTCCCTATTCCTGATAACACTCTTGGAATCTTCAGGTATTCTCCAGGTACATTTTTTTAGGTATTGTTGCAATCACATCTGCTATTCTCTTATGGATGTGTTGACAGAAATGGTGAATAGGTGATGACTGAGTGAAGACATATCTTATCTGTTTTGCTAATAAAGTTACTTTCATGGAAATTCATGGAAATAAGTTAACACTTTTTGAAGCACTCTGTATAAAAATTGACTACTTAAAAAAGTCATTAGATGCTAACTTCAGATTAAAGTTGTCAGTGTTTATGTAGAATAGTTTAAGAAAATTTTCACTTTCTGTAATAACGTACAGAAAAAATTCTATAGAAATGTAATATTTATATTCACCATCTAGATAAGAGTAAGTTTCAGTCATTTTCTTTATTTTTTACTGATACCTAAGTCTCTAGAATAATATATTAATAAGTGACCATAACTTGACACCTTTTTAGTGGTTGGGGGATAGAAAGAGTAAATAAATATGGTATATGAATGAATTCTAGTGAGCTGAAAGATGTAATTTTGGGATTTAATTGTTCAGTAAAAAATAAAAGAAATGACTGAAACCTATTCTTACCTGGATGGTGAATGTAAGTATTATATTTCTATATAATTTTTTCTACATTAGGGGTGAAAAATTACTTATTCAATTATTCTGTACAAGCACCAAGTTATCTAGCTTTAAAAAAAAAAAGAAAGATTCTTGTTGGTTATTGTGGATAGCTGATTTGCTTAGCATTGACTGACACTAATTGGCTTTCTATGATAAGCAAATTTTGGAAGCTGATTTGAAGTAGATACTTTAATGGAGAAAATACCGATGAGAGATGTACAAGTTGAGATAATTATTGCTAGTTTTCTAGGTTAGCTGTAAAATCTAATGTAACAGTTAGAAAACTGGATCATTAATTGCCATGAAATGCATGCTGGGATGCTTGGGTAATTGGATTACATACAAGTATAGTTGTTATTTTATTGGTGGGATTACTTGATATGTCATCAGTAAAATATCAAAAAGAAAGAAAAAACAGGACATGAGTCAAATAGATGTTGGAAAAAATTATAGGATTGATTTTAGCAGCATGTTGATCTGTCTGGTGTTATTTTATACTTAGGGGTTAGGAAATTGTATACATTGTACATGTATATTTAAATTTTATGTGCAGTTTCTTACGAGTCTTTTTGTACACAGTTATATAATATCAAGTATTCCTATCTAATACTGATAATTTGCAAACAGCTCTATTTGACCCATACATAGGACCATAGGAAGTAGTACTTTTTCAGGTCAGAGTGAACATGGGAGTAACAGCAATAAAGAGGTACTCCACACTCCCCAGATACAGTTTAGTGTCATACCCAGGACACACCTTTTTGGGGGTCTTACCTCTCTGCTAGAGATACAGTCAACGTATTCCTATTGACAATGTGTTGAAAAGGATTAGTGTTAGAAAGGAATACTTGAGATAAGGTTGGGTTGATTGTGTTTTATGGCATATCAACCATTGTGAGTTATTTAGTGTATAGGACTTAAACTCCTATAATTTAAAATGGGCATTATACCACTTATTCCTAAAACAAAGATGGCGGACGCATGTAAATATTTAGTCTCGGGGAAACCATTGGCTAAGAGAACCACATGGTCAGTGCTTAAAACTATGTCCGCATTGCAATTTCATCCCGCGTTTTTGGAGCCTACTTCATCTTCCAACACTCTTGCTCTTTTTCACATTTCACTTACAGGGCCAACACACTCTCTCTTCAGTGTGACTTCCAGAGAGAATACTATCACTCTCTCATTTCAACTAACAGCCATCAACTGCCACAAAAATGTATATGTCACGCAACCATTCTCTTAATTCTTACACTTTTCGGTGAAATTTTTTTAACTTCAAAAACAACTGAAATTTTATCGAACTATAGAAAGAAACAAACAGTAGAAATATGTAGTCAACATGCATAGGACACTTTTGTTATTTAGTTCGTTTTGTAGTTTTAGTTGTGTTAGTTACACACACACACACAGAGGATTATTTCACGAACAGTTATAGAACCATAGTAATGTTTTAAATGTTTCATTGTATGTATTGTTGAGATATAAATTTGTTTTGTTTATGTTGCCTTGTTTTGAATATTCCTTTTGTCCGTGCCGTTTCATATTGTTTACTCATCTTTACTACAATTGCCTCCATGTGCCTTTTTCCAAATATAAACTTAGCAAATATAAAACATACAACTATACAACATAAATTTTGGGGGACCAAACATATCTACCAAATACCATGTCTCCCTACAAGTGCCAAATTCTGTTTATACATATATATATTAAATATATATGATTTGTAAACACATTTTGTTGATAACATTTTTAACTGAACTTGAGTTCTTTTTCTTTTTGCATACAGTTAAATGGTTTCAAGTATTTCTATTTACTATTAATCATTTGTTTGAACACAGTTAAATGGTTTCAAGTACTGATTGTTGTATGTGTATATAAACAATAAACTAATGTAGACTTAACTCCCTTGGAGTTTTAGTAGTAAACACTCAACAGAAATAAAGTCATGCTTGACATAACACGTGTGTTGTGGTTATCCTTATGCAGGTGCCGGGAAATCATCTTCCCCTCACAGGTCTAAGTCTGAACATGAGTCCAGTAAGCCTTATCTCACTTTCTTCTTTAAATACAACATAGTGTCAGAATCTTAAACCCTTTTTCCAATGTAAAACTGTTATTCACACACTCTCATGTTCTAGTCGTCAGACGAGACAACATGGCTTCTCAATTTAATCTGGAACCCTTAGACTTTTCCAATGGAAATATTTCTGAAAACTGGAAACTCTTCAAACAAGAACTGAGGCTTTACCTAACAGCCACAGAAAAATTAAAGAAACCAAACAATGTTAAAACCAGCATTCTACTCAATTGCATAGGAAAACAAGGCTGCCAGATTTATGACAGTTTTGAATTTTCGTCAGTGAATGATGAAATGAATTGCAATATAGTAATAACAAAATTCAAGGAGTACTGCATTTCTCAAAAAGATTTTAACACTAGGACAGTACAAATTTTTCACTTCTCCATAAGATGAGGCAGAAAAATTCAATGACTTTATAAACAAATTAAAAATGCTGAGTCACGAGTGTGAATTAAAAGAATTGAGAGACAACCTCATCAAGGATATGATTATTATTGGAACAAACAACCTCTGACTTCAGGAAAAACTCCTATCAGAAACTGATTTAATGCTGGAAATTGCAATAAAGGTAGGTCAAACTGCCAAGGCTACAAGACGGCGAGTAGGACTCCTACAAAGAGAGTCCAAGGAAGTAAATTTCACAAAAAGTGAAAAAACAGCTATTAGTCAGCAAAAAAAATCCCGAGGAAACTCACTTTCACAAAGGGCAGAACTCTCTTCTTCAACAGAGAAAAAACAACAGAATGCAAATTCTGTTCATACTCATACTTTTGAGGCAACTGCCCTGCATACAACCAAATCTGCCACACCTGCAAAAAACGCAACCACTTTGCAAAAATGTTCCCCTCAAACAAACACATTAAGGAAATCATGTAGAATGACTCTGACTCACCATCACCTGAGGAAGAACAAACTTATGTAGGCTGCATCATAGGCAAAACACAGTCACCAATACACAAATGAAAAATATACAAGGATGGTAGTTGTCTGAATTTCTGAGATGAAGCTTGATGATTTTTATCATTAAGGGTTTTTGGACTATTGTCTTCATCTTTATTGTTATTTCCAGCAGGACACATAGTGTAATGGTTATCAGCATTGGTTCCCTAAGCTTCTTAGGAGACAATCATCTAGAGGTTGCAGGTTCAATACTGAATGCAGGCGAGTAACAATACAGGAATACTTAACACTTGTAGCCGGTTATGACTAATGGAATCAGAACAGGTGACCCCTGTGGATTCAGTAAAGGACATAATTCGAAGTTCTATGTAGGTTCCTGAGTTTGACAAATACCTGAAGAAGGCCAGAGGACATATCAGCCAAAATGTTGTTGACAATAGTCCGAAAACCCTTAATGATAAAAATACAAGGATGGCACAAAGACGAGATTCAAAATTGACCCACACAAGATTAACAGCCTACAATGGCACCTCTATCCCAGTACTAGGAAAATGTACAGTACAAATTCCACATAAAAACAACACATATGATGTCCTGATAATTGTAGCAGACACTGATGCCTCCAATCCTCAGACTAAAAATCAGTGCTGACATGCACCTAATAAAAAGAGTTCTCAACATCTCAAAGGGAGAACCTGTTTTCCTCTCAAAATTTAAAGACTGTTTTGGGGAACTAGGGACATTACCAGGGTATCACCACATAAAACCCATCATAAACCTGCCATGCAAAGTACCATTTGCCCTCAAACAGAGACTATAATAGGAGCTGCAACGAATGACTCAGTTTGACATAATTGTTCCTGTCAATTAACCCATAGACTCTCTAGTAGTGCTAGAATAATCCAATTTCAACCTGCGAGTTTGTTTAGACCCTCAAAATCTAAACAAGGCAATTAAAAGGGAGCACTACTGCCTACTTACAGCAACTGACATATTTCAGAAAATGGCAGGAGCACATTACTTCACCTAGCTGGATGCCTCAAATGCCTTCTGGCAAATTAGGGTGGATGAAGAAAGCTCCAAACTCCTCACCTTCAATTCTCCTGTGGCCGTATCAGATTTCTACATATTCCATATGGGATTCACAGTGCTAGTGAGGTGTATCAAGTCTGCATAGCAACAATCATAGAATCCATAAAGGGATGTCAGAATGCACAAGATGACATCATTATCTGAGCAGTTACACCTGAACTGCTTGAAAAAAGAACAGTTGAAGTTCTGAAAGCCATCAGACAATCAGGATTAAAACTGAATCGAGCCAAGTGTCAATTCAATCAGTGTCAATTGACATTCCTTGGACACACTATATCCAACAAAGGAATAGTACCAGATGCCAGAAAAATAAAAGCTATCACAGACATGCTTGAACCAAGCAACCAAAAGGAACTGCAATGCTTCTTAGGCATGATTACATACCTGGGAAAATTTCTCACAAACCTCTCAACCAAAACAGCACCTCTATGTCTTCTGAAGAAAGACACTTTTTAGTCCTTTGACAAGCCTCAAAAGAAGGCACTTCAAGACCTTAAGAAAATGATCACTCAGAGCCCAACACTAAAGTATTTTGACCCCAAACTCCTAATCAAAGTATCATCTGATGCATCTACCCAAGGATTAGGAGCTCTGCTAGAACAGCTGCATGAAAATGAGTGGCATCCACAGCTTATGCCAGTAGATCCCTGACATCAGCAGAAACAAACTTCTGTCCCTTGGAATTAGAAATGCTGTAAATTCTGTTTGCCTATCAGTATTTCCATGAATACATATATGGACAATGTTTCATTGTACATAATGATTACAAACCACTCAAGTTCATAATAAACAAATAGCCAAAGCTCCACCTAGAATACAGTGTTTCCTTTTATGGTTCCAAAAATATGATTTTTACCTGGAATACACAAAAGGCCAATTAATGAAAGTATGAACACACTAAGCCAGGCTTCATTACAACACAACACTCTTAAAATCTACGACAGAAGAAATAAACTACTTTGTCCACTTCATGATGTCTTCTCTCCCAATCAGTGAAAAGAGTTGCCAGAAACTAGTAACTGAAACAGCCAAAGATAACACACAACAAAAACTACGACATCAGATCCCTGCATGAGGACCAGAACATCACCTCAAACTCAACTTCTGTCTCAGACCATACCATCACCATAGTTCAGAGGTCACATACCAAGATGGGCTTCTTCTCAAGGGCTAACAAATTATAGTGCCCTCAACACTACGATTAGAAATGTGCAAAATCCTTCACCAAGGCCACCTAGGAATTGAAAAAACAAAATCACAAGCCAGACAATCACTCTTCTAGCCAAGTATGAATCCTGACATAACAGATACAATATCAAATTGTGAGGCATGCCTACAATACAAAAACTATCAAGGTGCTGAACGGCTCAAGAACTATGGGATCCCTGACAAGTCTCGGACAAAAGTCAGTATGGACCTGTACAAAATACAAGGAGAACCTACCTCATTGTTGTGGATTATTACTCCAAGTATTTTGAAATCAGCATACTCCTCAACAACATCTCATCAGTAGTGATAAAGAAGATGAAAGCAATTTTCGCAAGACATGGAATCCCAAAATTAGTCTTTTCAGACAATGGTCTGGAATTCACCTCATTAGAATTCAGAAAATTCTTAGCAAACTGGGATTTTGAACATGACACTAGTATCCCAGAATTTGCACAGTCAAATGGCACAGTAGAGAGAAAAATACAAACAGTTAAAAGAACCTTATTAAAATGCCTGAAATCAGGGGATGAAAAAGATCTATCATTGCTTGCTTTACGCATGGCATCAGACAAGGAGAAAACTCCGTCACCAGCAACAAAACTGATGAAATGCGAGTTACAGACATTTCTACCTAGAATAAAGGAATTCACATACCAGAATAAGACCTGTAAGCAGACACCTAGAAAACACAAAAAACTCTCGCCCCTGAACATCGATGACCATGACTATTTACATGATAGCAAAACCTGGTCAAGAAAGGGGAAAGTAATCAAGAGATGTGAATAACCTTGGTCATATCTCATCCTAACAGAGAATGGTTGAAAACACTGTCACAACAGACAGCATCTGTTAGCCATCTCACAATCACTGGAGTTCAGGATTTTCCCATCCCTGAAATGTACAAACATATCACCTCCAGAAATACCAGAACACTGTAGAACGCAACAATATACAACAGCAATAACAGTGACAATAATAACAAGCAACACTTACCTGAGGTCCAGCATAGTCAAAATATTTATTGTAAAAATATACAAATTTGGCACGAGGCCGAAAAATGGGGGGGGAAGGCTGGTCTACACTATCCTAATCTCTAACTTAACTAGACTCATTCACTGACCAATACATATCTCCAAATTAAAAAACACCAAAATACCTCAATTGAACATATCACTATCAAACTGCATCCACCAAAAACAACAATCACCAAAACAACACTGCTGCTCCATGGACTTCTAAACTTAATCCCATATTTACAAAGTGAGGGGGAGGGGAACATTTTAAAAAACTAAACGAATGCTATGTACATTTATTAACAAGTATTTTCCCCTAAAAACGAAAAATGAAAAAAAACATATATACATTATGATAGTTAGTATGGGGTCCCCCCCACGTACTAAAACATGGCAGAAAAAGGGGTTAACCAGTCGAAAATAGTGTCGAAGGAGGAAAAATAATCAAATAAGATAAATAATTGGAAAAAATATAAATAAACAATAAACATGAAATAAAATAAGCCCTCCCTCGCACTCCTGGAGAACTCCAATTCCTGTCATCTAACAGAGGGGAAGGGAAGGGAGAGTAAAACAAAAGAAGGGGACAAAAAAGGGGGGGGCCCGATGACCTTGCATACTCTAGCTAAGTTAACTAAATTAGGAACAAACTAAATCAAAATGGCCTAAAAAATTCTAACTTACCTGGGCTGGGTGGTCATGTCCTTCCGGTAACTCAAAATCCTTAAGTCCCTGGAACGTCCAAAGTGAAAATAAGGTTGGCTCCTACCACGCGACACAAGCGCGCAACAGTCACCCACCTTTCGCCAAACTCCAGCGAAGAGAGTCTTTTTCTCTCAGACCGGATTTTGACTTTAATTTGGTGTTTGTAAAATGCCACCAGGGTCTGAGAAGAAAAAGACTCATCCTCGCAGAATTCCTTCATTCTCGTCGTCCAAATCACGACACGCATAACGCCGAGCAAGCAGAGAAACACATAATGTTCCTGTCTGTTCAACCTCGGCACCACATTGCTGCACACAGAACTGGCTTCCAGGACAAAAAACTTTCCATCGAGGATGCGGACCATGTAGCCTTCAAGAAGCTTGCACAGCGGCCGTACGACCGGGCAGTGAAAGAAGGCGTGACTAATAGTCTCCTCCAAATCACCGCACCGGCCGCACTCAGGCGAAATGGCCTGTTGCGCTGCAAACAATTTCTTGCCGACCCAGAGGGCATTCCGAATGACCAACCAGGTGAGGGAAGCCTCGTCATTATTGAGACACCTCAACCTGGGGGCCCAAGGCCACAGTAAGCGACCCTCCGCCTCCGTCACACCGAGCTCGCCAATCAGACCATCGCTAGCGGCCCCCCTCACTAAACATCGATATAATGCCCTACTCGACAACGGCCGGCTGTCAGAGAGACCTGTCTGCAGCCGAGAGAGAACTTTCAAGGCATGCCGGCACTCGCGATAGAAGGGGCATTCGCATCTGGGCAACCGATGGGTCTCCCCATCAGCAAAATGCACACTTCTTAGCGACGGGAAAGATTGTTTGGCGTCTTCTTTCCAGACGCTTCCCGCCGCCGTGTCTCGTGAACACATCCGGTCTAGGAAAGTAAGACGCAAAGTATGGCGCCGTACCTCGACGTTAGGTACTCCTAGACCGCCTTCAGAAGGGTGAAGGTAACAGATCTCCCGTCGCACCAAAGGATGTCTCTTGGCCCAGAGAAACTGGAAGAGAATCCTTTCCAGCTTGAATAGGATGGTGGCCGGGATAGGAAGTACTGAAAGTCGGTAAACGGCTAGGGAGTAGATGTGCGAATTGCACACCTCTGCCCGACCCTTTAGGGAAAGCCTTCTACGCAGCCACAACTCAGTTGCGGCTACGACCTTATTCAGTACTTCCGACCAATTTTTCTCCAATTGAAGGTCGGGCCCAAACCAGATGCCGAGTATCTTGCACGGACCGTCTTTCCAAATGAAGGGGCCGGGAAGGACACAGCCTTTCCACGAGCCCAACCGCAAGCCGACAGACTTTTCGCGGTTAATCTTAGCCCCCGTTACAGCTTCGTACCTTCCGATTTCTTTGCTCATCTCCTCCACCTCGGCACTGCTCGTTACAAGCACGCTGACGTCGTCAGCGTATGCAGTGTACCTGGCCACCTCACTGGCGCCAGGTAACGTGAGGCCGCGTAGGACCGAGTTCGCCTTTATCCTGCGTAGAAAAGGCTCTAACGCCAGGATATATAGCATTGGCGATAACGGGCAACCTTGACGAATCGATCGAGTCAGAGTGAAGGGCTCCGACCTTACTCCATTCACCTCCACCACGACTCCGGGGGACGCATAAAGGAGACGTATCCAGGTGCGAAAATCAACCCTGAAGCCGGCCGAAGACAAGACAGCCTCCAGAAAAGCATGGTCAACCCTATCGAAGGCCTTGGACTGATCTAAATTGATCAGCGCGGCATTTCCGTCGACTTTTTCTACGATCGTGCGGACCAGATGAAGACTGTCCTGGATAGTCCTACCCTTCACAGCACAAGTCTGCTGGGGGCAAATCAGACTAGGCAGGACAGTCTGCAAACGGTTTGCCAAGATCTTCGCCAAAATCTTTAAGTCCGTGTTTAACATCGTTAAAGGGCGAAAGTTACTAACCCCATCCCCACCATGTTTGTTCTTACGAAGCAACTTCACTATACCCCTGGTGAAGCGTCTGGGTATAGTACCCTGCCTCATCCAGTTGTTATAGATGGTTGCCAGCAAGGGAACAAACATGTGCGACAACCTCAAGTACACTTCATAGGGCAGACCATCAATTCCGGGGGACTTATCCAGCCCGACCGACTTCAGTGCAACCCGAATCTCCTCCTCCTTTATGAGCCCCTCACACCCAGCCGCTTCAGTCGCCGAAAGGCGAGGGAAGTCGGCAAGATAGGCGTCGAACTGAGCAGAACTCAGTCCGGGCTCCCTGGTGAAAAGCTTCAAGAAATACTGCCGAAACTCCCCACAGATGGCTTCGTTTGTAGTTCGACGGAGCCCCTCCGGCGATGTGACACTGGCGATATGCCGATCTGTAGCATGCCTCAGTTCCTCGGCCCGTAACTCCTGGGCCATATTCGTCGCCTCGCAGGACATTCTCTTTAACCTAGCCCTAACTACTAGAGCTTGGTACTCCATAATTTGCAAGGAGGCCAGCTCAGCCTTAGCTACGTTAACTTGCCCACTATCTCCCGCCAACACCGCCCTATCTAGCTTATCCTTAATCGACCTTTGCTCCGCTACCCTAGCTGACTTGAGTCTCCTACTATAGTAGGCAGCAAAGGATCTAATGCTATCCTTAAGGTTTGCCCACCACCTATTACCCATAATGGCCCCCGTCAATTCCCTCTTTATCGTTAGTTCTAGCTGGTTCCGGAAGTCAGCCTCCGCCAAAAGGGAAAGGTTGAACTTCCAGTAACCAGACATCCTACATCTAGCCTTATCTAACCTAATCGACACACATAAAAATTTGTGGTCGGAATTTTTAAACGGCTCAAAACTTGGACCACCTAAATAGTCTAAGTCGACTCGCTTAACTAACACTCGGTCCAAATAGCTATACAGCTGGGCCGAGGCGCCCCTACCGGTCCAAGTCCAAACTAACTTATTTGGATGCCTTTCGCGAAATTTGTCCACCAGATCAAATTTCTGGACAAACTCACGAAAATATCTGGCATCCAAGGGGTTAGTACCCGCACTAGTAGCCCCTCTATCTAAGTTGGGATCAAGGACGGCGTTCCAATCTCCCACTAAAATTACCCGCTTTGACGGAACGAAGTACGGCTCGATGCGCCGGAAAAAGGCAGGAAGCTCACTGGTGGTATTGGGTCCATAAACCCCAATCAATCGAAACGCCTTGTCCTTTATGGTAATATCCAGAACACAAAGTCTGCCCGCCGGATCTGAAAGAACAAGAGCACACGAAGCGTCCAGACATCTACTTACCAGCCAGGTGACACCTCTAGAACGACTATCAAAGCATGCTGAGAAGGACAAATAGTCCCTCGCCAGAATACCTTCATAGAAGTTGGAGTCGAAGTGAGTCTCCTGTAAACAACAAATATCAATGCCGCGACGCTGGAGGTATAACAATAGTTGGGATCGCTTAGAATCCGACCTCAGGCCGCGGCCATTTAAACTAGCCAACCTTAGATCCATCATGAAAATTACAGGGGTTGAGTGCTCGGACTGAACATGGCTGGGGTCAGGACTCCGACGGTCTGGCTCATGGATCCCGTGGCCATCTCATTATCGATGGCTCCGTCATGAGCGAGACCCCCGACGTCCCGCGGAAAAGTTAGTTTCAAAGCCCTATAGAGGGAGGGGTGTAGAACAACAGGGACCCTCCCAACAAGACCCTTACATGATGCTAAATCGTCCTTAAGGAATGATATAGGGCCGAGGGCCTCGTTAGCCTCGCCGAGCATTTTCATCACACCTTCCGACCCTCGGCCCTTCCGAATGACGGTGGTGATCCATGAATTGGGGAAATTTTTAGGGTCCTCCACATTGCAACCGTTGACTTCTTTGAAGTTGTGGAGGACCCTTAAGTCTTTCAACAGCTGCGGCTGGACCTTGTGAAGACGATCCAGAGCCCCCTCATCCACCCGGCAGATGTTTGTTCCGGTGTGATGACGTGGTTTTTCCCTTTTTTTATATGTTTGGGGACCTCATCCCCCGAGCTGTCGATTGACGAGCTCCGCTGCCGTTTCTTGGGCATGGTAGATGGTGATGATGAGGTTGCTGTTGCTGGTGGTGCTGGTTTAGTTGGTGGTGATTCCAACGGCAGCGGAGGGGGGGTCCCTTTTTTCCCCGGGCTAGCACAGACATGAGAGGTGGAGGCATGGATCTATGGGGTGGTGTGGTTGGTGGTGGACGAATGGTTCTGGGATGTCTTGGTGATGATGGTGTGGAATGAGAAGGCCCTGGTCGTGGAGCCGATTTTCTCTCCTGGTCCAGCCGCTTTTTGAATTCCAGGAGTTGTTCAAATTTCTCCCGGCCTAGGCTGAAAGATCTGACCCTGGGAGGTGTACGCTGTTTAGGTGGGGTCTTGGGTGGGGCTTTGTTTTTTTGGGGGGATGACTTCTGGGCATATGTGGGGGGTGGACTGTTGGACTTTTTAGAGGGGGGTAAACTGTCGGTGCCTACCTGGGCCGACTTTTGGGAGCGAGGATCCTCAGGTTGGAGCTTCCTCCCACCTTTTCCCACAGTCAGCCACTCAGCCTTCGCCTCTTCGGAATTAACCGTAGGGGACGAAGGGGGAGTGGGGTTTTTTTTACCCGCTGGTGTGGGCGAGACTACGGGAGCCTCCTTTTCCGTGTTTATTTTAACCACAGGTGAGAGGGTATCATGTTTGTGGTCGGGCTTCTTCGGGGCCTTCTTCCCCGGGCAAACTGCGGAGAGGTGACCAATCTCGCCACAGTGCCAGCAGGCGGGTTTCCTTCCCGATACTATAACAGGAAGCCTGCGCCCTTCCACCTCCAACCAGTTGGGAACGGAGTAGAAGGTTTTCATATCCAACATGATGTCGAACCTCCATTCCCCACGCATTCCATCGTGTGTTGCTGAGACGATGTCACCAAACTGAAGCATATAGGCGGCTAAGTTTGCGTCTCGAAGGAAGCTAGGGACCTCGTATATTGAAACCGTGGTCCGCCGTCGCCCCATATATTCTGTTCTAAAGAAATAATCCTTGTTCTCAAGGGATTTTTTTGTTAGGGCGACGGCTTCTTCTGTGGTCAGTAACAATATATCCCAGAAAGCGTAAGAAGCACCAGCGATTATCGCTTGTGCCTTTACGCCCAGGCTGGAAATTTGACGAAGGACCATGTCTTTTGCGGGCTTAACAATTTTTCTGGATCGTTTGTCCACTAAAAAGACAGACACCGTTCTTTTTTTCTGGTCTTGTCTTACCTCCTCCAAATTGAACATAAGGCCATGCTCCTGTACTTCACTGGAGATGGCCTTTGCTCGCTGGAGCAAGTCGTCGACATCGACCTGTATTTTCGGGGGGGCTGTCCAACTATTTTCTTTTTCATTTTTATCCCCCCCTTTTTGGGGAGATGATTTTTCTTCCTTTTCTGGGGAAGGTAATTTTTTGGGGGGCGTTTTTTCTTTCTGGTCAGGGGGAGTGGCTTTTTTTGGGTTAGGTGATATGTTTTTCTTTTTCACCTGGGGGGGAGGGTCACCCTTGGTGGGGGGAAAAAAGGGCCTTTGTGGCCGAGCCTTCAGCCCGGCCAGCCATGAATGATATGCTGGATGAAAGAATGAGGTGTAGAAATGAGGAGGAGAAAAAAAACAAAAAAGACAACAAAAAAAATGGGAGAAAAAGAACTTAGCTTTGTTTTTCCAACCGGGTCAGAAAATTTCAGCCCAGCCGGGAGAAGTTGTCGTGATGAGATGGTAAAATCCGATCCGATGTTTTACTGCAAATAAAAATTTTTCCTTTTTTTTTTTAAAAAAAACGGTCAAAATTACGACCGAACTAGACAAAAAGGTCCAGCATAGTCAATACTAATGCTTACTGACAGGGTTGGTATTTATGAACAGACATATCCAATGAGATGTTCTAGCCAATCACAATCCAGGGAATGGACCGGCCAATGTGTGCACATTGGAATCTCCCAATGTGCCATAAATAGCTCTTTCATTGAGGACTGATTCACTTTGGTCTTGGCCTTGCTAAAGACGTTGCTCTTAGCCTAGCTACTGACTACAAGTGTGTTTCGTATTTCAACATGGCGCTACGAACAGGATGTGGTTTGTAAAGGAATGGTTGCGAAGGGATAGAATCCCGGAGCCGGCGGTGGAATAGTAGTTGTGCCGGTGATAGGCCAATACCTTGAATTGGGGTATTTCTGTACTGCAAGATGGCTCGAGCGGCCTTGTCATTGTCCAGGGAACCTTGAGCGTCTGTGTTTCCGTTGACTATCCTCTTTGCAGTTTTTACTGCTAGCTCTGCACGGCCATTGGACTGGGGATATGCTACCGAGGATCGTCTGTGCTTTACGCCCCATGTCTGAAGGAATTCCTGGAATGCAGTAGAGGTGAATGGTTGGCCACCATCTGTACTGATTTCCTCTGGAGTGCCATACGTTTGAAATAGTTGTCGACAGATGGACATTAATTTTGATGTTGTGGCATGGCCTGGCTTCAGATGATATAATATGAGCCAGCCAGTCAATCTGTCTGCGCAGGCAAGGTACGTAACGTGCCCAACGTGGAATATGTCCATCACTATTTGTTGGAATGGCCATTCTGGGGATGGTGTCATGGTGATGGGTTCGTGGGACATATGCTAATGAGCGATTCCACTGTAGCAACTGGGTTGCGGGAAATGGCATCAGCGCCCCTGTGCCACTTGCCTGGGCAATGACAAGGCCGCTCGAGCCATCTTGCAACTACAACTGAACAAATGGTCTGAACTAGAGTTGGAAGAAAAGTGCACCCACCTTGTAGAATGCCTGAATACATTTCATAAGTTTGGACCAAAACATTGTCGAAGAACAAAGGACTTGGGAGGGGAATGTTGTAAACAGTAAACTAATGTAGAGTTAACTCCCTTGGAGTTTTAGTAGTAAACACTTAGTAGAAATAAAGTCATGCTTGACACAACGCATGTGTTATGGTTATCCTTATACAGGAATATAACACTTCTCTGAATACAACACTGCTATGTAGTAATAACAAATTAAAATCAGTCATTTGTTTGCCCACATCTAATTGGATATACATATGGTTTGTAAGTGAATAGTTTGCTGGTAATTTGATTTTTAAATGAGTTAGAACTCATTTGTGTGCACACTAGTATTGTTATTGTTTCTACACAGTGAAATTGTTTCAGTTATTGGTATCTTACACTAATAATTCTATTCAATATTTATCATTAGTTTGTTCATAGTGAAGTGGTTATAAGTATTGCTATTTGACACTAATTATTCTATTCAACATTACTCATTCATTTGCACACAGTTAAATAATTACAAGTATTTCTATGCATAACTAACAATTCAATTAAACATCAGTCATTTGTTTACACACAGTTAAATGATCAAACAGTTCTATTTCTAACAATTCAGTTTAGCATAAGTCATTTGTTTGAACACAGTTTAAATGTCAAATATTTCTATTTGACCCATAGATAGAACCCTATCAAGTGCAACCACTCTGGGTCTGAGTGGAACTGGGAGTAATGACAAGGAAGAAGTAAGCCACATATTGATTTATTAATTTTTATTTGTTTATTTATATTTAGAAGTAGATCTTTGTAAAATATATACTGAAATTCATCTCATTAAGAAAACTATGCAATTATTAAAGAAATTCAAACAATAATATTATTATTCAGTTATTAAAAAAAGAAAAATACAAACATTTTTTTTAATTATTGGCAGTTTTCAAAATTCAAAAATGTAAAAAGAGTTGTCTATGAGTTATCCTCTCTTGTCCATAGCATCCTGAAACACAACGTTCTCGTCATTGGCAGAGACATGAATGCCCAAATCAGGAAAAACAGAAACCACAAATTCAGCCTACACAACTTGTCAAACAGAAATGGACAACATCAAAGAGATTTCACAATAGAAAATAGATTAACATGCCTCAATACAAACTTTCAAAAAAGAGAGGGAAAACTATGGACCTACACATATGCAAACAATACTAAAGCATAGATAGACTATGTCTTTATAAACAAGAAATGGAATAATAGTGCAATGAATTGCGAGGCTTACTTCTCATTTGAGGGTGTGTCCTCTGATCACTGAATTGTCATGACAAAAATACGACTGAAAATACGAAAGAATGCGACCCAAACAACGAACACCGTACACTATAATTGGGCCTGACTAAATAACAGGGATATTAGAGATAAATATGCGATAGCACAAAGAAACAAATTCGATGCACTACAGGAGAAGACAGAAACACATACTCCGAATGACGAATATGAGAATTTCATCAAAGCCCACTTAGAAGTGGCAGCGGAATACATACCAACTAAACAAAGAACTAAATCTAGAGTCCCATGGGAGACATTAGCAGTTAGAGAAAAGCGTACAGACGTGAAAACTGCCTCCAAATGCAATAGGAAGAACTCAACTAACACAAATGCCCTGAATCTTAAAAAAGCACAAAATGAATTAGCAAACATATACCTAAAAGAACAGATAGAATACCTATAAAATCAGATTGATAAGATTAGAGACTTGGTTGAAGATAGGTAATCCAGGATAGAATGGCAAATGATAAATGAAGTGAACAGAAGGAAGAGCACTGCCAAAGCTAAACTGAAAGCTACCAACCAACAAGAACGAATACACCTGTGGAAACAGCATTTCAAGAATTTACTCAGAAACCCACCAAAAGTTACACACAAACCAATCACAAGAATTGTAAGTAAGCAATTAGACATTAAACCAGGATCGTTTACTCAAGAAGTACTTGACTCAGTACTTATAAAAATTAAAAATAGAAATGCAGCAGGGCTCGATGAAATTCCGTCAGAAGTATGGAAGACCAGACAATTCGATGACGTACTGCTCCGACACTACAATGCTGTATATAATCAAAACCCGATAGACAGATGGATGAAGGGATGCATCCTCCCTTTCCCAAAAAAGGTCAACCTCAGATTAGCCAAGAACTACTAAGGTATAACACTTACATCCATAGCAGCCAAGATATACAATGCCCTACTACACAACTGCATAGAACCCAAAATTGACAACATACTTAGGAAGAACCAAAATGGCTTCCAGAGAAATAGATCCACAACATCACAAATTTTGACTATCCATAGAATTCTTGAAGGTGTACATGCAAAAAACCTAGAGGCAACCATATTATTTGTCAACTTTACCAAGGCCTTTGATTCCATTCACAGAGGAAAGATGGAGCAAATTCTACTCACTTATGGCCAACCAAAAGAAACCGTTACAGCCATAATTATTCTCTATTGAAACACCCAAATAAAAGTCCGTTCTCCGGATGGAGACAGACTACTTCAACATTGTAACAGGTGTACTGCAAGGAGACACACTAGCCCCATATGTCTTCAACATCTGTCTAGACTACGTGCTTAGAACATCTATCGATAAAATCAAAGAAAACAGTTTCAAGCTAACAAAAGAAAGAAGCAGAAGGTACCCCGCAAAAACAATTACCAACGCCGACTATGCCAATGACATAGCACTTCTGGCAAATACACCTGCCCAAGCCGAAACCCTGCTACATAGTCTAGAACAAGCCGCTGCAGGCATTGGCCTTTATGTCAATGCACACAAGATGGAATATATATGCTTTAATCAAACAGGCGACGTCTCTACACTAAATGGTAGCCCTCTGAAACCAATTGACAAATTCACCTACCTAGGAAGCAGTGTCTCATCAACTGAGACAGACATCAATACGCAACTAGCAAAGGCATGGGCAGCTATTGATAAACTATCGGTCATATGGAAGTCAGACCTGACCGATAAAATGAAACGCAGTTTCTTCCAAACAGTGGTCGAGTCAATACTGCTACATAGATGCACTACATGGACGCTAACTAAATGTATGGAGAAAAAGCTTAACGGCAACTACACAAGAATGCTATGAGTGATATTGAACAAGTCCTGGAGGCAACACCCCACAAAGCAGCAGCTGTATGGTCACCTACCTTCCATCACAAAAACTATCAAAATTAGACGAACCAGACATGCAGGACACTGCTGGAGAAGTAGGGACAAGCTCATAAGTGATGTACTCTTGTGGACCCCTTCACGTGACCGAACAAAGGCAGGGCAACCAGCTCGAGCCTACATACAGCAGCTCTGTGTATACACAGGATGTAGCCCTGAGGACCTGCCGGAAGTGATGGATGATAGGGTGGGGTGGCGAGAGAGGGTCAGGGACATCCATGCTGATAGCACGAAATGATGATGAATTCCCCACCATTTTTTTTTTTTTTTTACATAGGAGATGAAATAGGAAAACAAGAATATCAATAATCAAGATTTTAATAACAATTCCTTCTTTTTTTCTTTTTCATTTTTTTTTTTTTTTTGCAAATTTAAATTGTTTTGTTTTTTGTTTTTTTTGCTTGATTTATCATCCTTTTAGCAATGCAACATTAATGTAGTAACATATTTCTATTTTGATTTGATTTCAGAAAGGGGATAATTGCAGTGGTGTGTGTAAGATGTAAAAAGTACCCAAAAATACCCAAAACTCAGCACCCTGTAGCTAAATCAATTCAAAAATCAATTTCACTTTCATCAACAATAACTAGGAGTAACTTATAGAAAAATTTATGCTAAAATGTCCCATTTTCCCATAATTCAGTTACAAAAATAAAGATGCAGATATTTAATATTATGATAGATGAATGAAATATCCAACAGAATGGAGAAGAAATAAGATGTGAAAACCAATTTAGTACAGTGTTTATGTTGTATAGCCATATCCATAATGATATCATAGCCATAAAGATATCAATCACAACAGTAATACAATACATACACAAATACAAAACACAGGCGGACTCTTTTGTTTCAGGTATGAACGGTTTATTAATTTCTTGACTTTGGTCCATGGCAACACGAGGAGAGAGACACAATTCTTAAAAGTCTATGCTAACCATACTATGCTGATTCCACCCACATGCATGGCGCATCTTGTGGTGTTTAAGATCTCTGTCAGTAGAGATCTGAAAATCCCAACTACATCTTTCAATGGTCAAAATCCAACTCACAACGGCCAAATACCTAACTCTTGCTTCAATGGTCCAATCTCAACTCTATGCCTCAACGGCAGAAACTCAACTGTCTGCCTCCATGGTCCAATCTCAACTAACTCTTTTCAAAATCCTCAAATTCTCAGGACCATCTCTTCTGGGCATGACGTCATCCATACTCCAGCCCCATTTCCTGCCTGGGGATTTATTATGACAATGGTGATTGTCATATCCTTTGTGCACAAGCATAAAACTGCACCAAATGACTATGCACCTGAACTTAAGAGACTCAAATAGTTCAAAGCCTTACCAAACTGAATGATAAAATATAATTAACGAAAAATAATTAATATGAAAAAAAATCATTCCTTAATTATATAACATTTATGTATTATGTTTTTTCACTCTGTAAGAGGTTTATCAGATAATTATTTGGAAAAAAATAATTTAAGGAGAAATGTTGGGGAACATTACAACTATCAATAAAGTTATCATGGCACCATAATTCTTCACCGTTCTTAATTCAAACAACAAAATGATCCTGTACATTTTTATTTGCATCACAACAAGAAAATAATAGATGGTATAATAATAGATTTTTGCTTAAGAACCCTTAGTCTTCAATATTTAGATGATGAATTTAAGTACATTGAAAATACTTTTGAATCTGTCCATTATCTCATTTCTTTCATAAACAATGTCAAAAGAAAAGTATATAAGGCACATTTTGACAAAGACTGAAAAACAAACATCAAAAGAGATAATCTTAAGAAATCTGAATTCAATAGAAGTGTAATAATGCCCATGAATTCAGCATTAAACATAATTGACCAAAACATTTTAAAAATTAGGTATTCAAGCACATCCAAAACAATTAAGACCATAAATGATGAATTAAATATCAAATCTACTTCAGTAATATTTATTTTATTCCATGTAAGAATTATAAAAATGTTTGTTTAAGATGTCTAAAAATGTGTTTATATGTAAAGTGTTATGTTTTTAAAAAATAGGGATAATTTATACTAACTCATCATTTGTAATTTTGAATAAAAACAGAATTTAAAAGAAACTCAAGTGTTATTTTGTAAGCAAATAAAAAGTAATGAAAACTTTTAAAAACCACTGTAATCTTTGTATTAAATAATGAAACAACCACCCAGATTTTATGATATGTCATCTTTTCTGGTAAGATTAATATCAAAACAAAACAATATGGCATTTAATTTGGCATATGTTAAAATGGTTAGAATAACAAAACATCTTCAATATTCACTAATTTACTATGAATAATATTTCACTTAACACACAAGAATAATATTTTCAAATCCTTTAATTCATAACTTAAATTATGGTCATGAACACAAATTTGAATGTTTTTTATTTCCTACTTTTTAAAGTTTCATAATGGTCAGAGCTTAGAATACATCTATTGTATTCTCTGCTGAGGGTGAAGATCCTCTTTCCAAAAAAGGATGTACTGGGTATGATACTAAACTGTGTCTGGTGGTGGTGAGAGTGTGGAGTATCCCTTTGTTGCAGTTATCTAATTTCTACTCTGACCTTGTTAAGAGTTTTGTCTATAGGTCAAATATGACCTATGTGCAAATTATTAGTATTACTTAGTAATACTTTAAACCATTTAACTATGTGCAAACATATGATTATTTGTTTTAGATAGGAATAACTGTAATCATATAACTCTGCAAACCATATAATTATATATAGATAATTAGTATTTGATAGGAATACTTGAAACCATTAACTGTGTGAAAATTATTTGTATCAAATTTTCGCATTAAATAACCTATAAGAGGTTGAGATGCTGTTAAACAAACCAAAGGAAATTTGTAGTAATGTTATATTATCATGTGATTTTTTTTGTTTTTTTTTTCTAATAGGTCTTAAACGCACAATGGAAAAAGTCACCTCCACAGAAGCTACTGCAGGTAGTTTTGAAAGTGACTTGGAAGCACTGACCAGTGGATCTGAGGATTGCAGCAAACGCAATTCTCTGGCCTCTACTAAGCGCCTCTTATTCAAGACAGTTGGTAAACAGGATAGCAATGATTTTAGCCAGGACTACCATGGAATTAAGTCCTATCTGCACAACTTCTATGACGCTCACTTCTACAAAGATCCATCAATCTATGAAGAGGTATGTTTATTTGTTCTAGGGAGCATAAGTGACCAAACTGTGGGTCATGACCACATAGAGTTCTTAAATACTTAATTTGTGGCTCGTGGAAATATGGTAGCCGAGTTCCTTTTCTTGTTTCAGTTTATATAAAAGATAAACAAGAAAAAAATTAAAACTTGATATGAACTGAGACTTCGCTGGATTAAAAGTTTAATGTTCATGGTTAATAAAAATAATTAACCCCTAGAACTCTGACCAAGCTGCCTACCTTGTGTCCTGGGTATGACACTACACAGATGTAAATATGAATGCAATTCCATAATCTCTAGGCATAAAATAACCCTGGATAGGTTGAAATCCCATTAAAATAAAATAGTGATACCTCACTACCCTGGGTTCTTGGCTGAAAATAGCTGAAAATATTTAACAGCTTCATTAGCTGTATCATTTCTAGGCAATTGCAATGTAGAAATGGGGATTTTGCATAAACACGTGCTGCTTGGGTTCTAAGGGTTAATGATTAAAATCATAATGAAAAATTTAATGTTGTTAAAATATTAATCCATCAGAATTTTGAAAATGTTATGAACAAGTATGGATTTTCTGATTATTGAATGAATATTGTTATAGACAAGTGTATGGTTGCAAGAGACAATGGATAAGAGGGTTGGATTTAATTTAATTTGTTTTTGAATAAGTAAAAATCAGTATATTAGAAGAGATACAGGCTCTCTTCTTCCACCAGATAAGGGTCAAGAGGTGAGTGGGTGTAAGTTGTTATTAGGTGGTTGGTTTGTTTGCTTGTGGCACAGTGGTGTGGTGTGGGTCAGTAGGCTATGAATGATCTTGGTCTTGTGGTGGAAATGCTGGGGTGTTGATTGTGGTGTAGGTTGGTAGGGTGTCAGTGGTCTTTGATTTTGATGTATGATTCTCTCTGATAGCAATCCTGGTATAGACTCTCTTGTAAACTTTTGTTGACTGTTTTATAGCAATGTATAGGATTGAATTGGCCCCCAAAAACTTTGGGGGAAAGTTAATGATTGGTTGAAAAAAGGACTTTTTTAACTATGAATTTATTTTTATATTTCAACCGGATGGATGTGCAGAGCCTACCTGCACAGTGATGTGTTTTATTCATTTTGTTATAAGCTATTGTTCAGACAATATCCAGTTAATGTTACCTTTTTTAACTGAAACATATGCTTGTGGTGTTTTTATTTATTTATTTATTCATTTTGCTGGTGAGTGGGTTTGAAATGTATTTGTAAATCAAAAGAGATATCTATATATAACAGTATTATTGCATACATGTATTTATTTATCGATTTATATATATTGCTAAAATTATTATTATACTTGGATGTGTGTGTGTGTGTGTGTGGAAAATTCAGTGTTAGGTGTCTATGATAGCAGAGATCATCTAATGGTCAGTTGAAGACCCTTAGATACCAAAAAATAATTTTCATTCAGTGAATACCTATGCTACATTACCAGTTCATTTTTGTGACTTCTTTTATAGCATATCAACTTTTAAAAACTATTTTAAAAACTTTCTGAAAAACTTTTCTTATGGTAATGATCCAAGGTGAAAACTAGTTGAGAACAATCAAAAAATAAACAACACTAAGGAAATTTTATTTAATGACTTTTATTCATTTTATATATATATATATATACTCAGCAAAAAAACATCATAGCATAATTTTTATTAGAGTAATACACCAACAAGTAGAATAAATGACTTTCAGTCCAATTTTTCAACTGAATTATTATTCTGTAGAACGTGAATTCATACTGAATCTTATTTTCTAATCATCCAAACTCTAAATCATTGATAAATATGAAATGGTAAGTGGAAACTTTTACTCCTGTTACAAGACGAGATCTTGCCTTGATTTGAAAAAAAAAACAAAAAGAAAGAAAAGAAAAGAAGAAAAGAAAAAAAAAACGGAAGTTAACACTTCGAGTTCTCAACTCAAAATGAAAAGTTAGTCGCTCACGCATGGGCTCCGCGCAGAACTTCCGTTTGCGATAAATTAACAAAAAAAAAATACATTAATAAATATCCAATCGGAACGCTTCCCGCGGGGCACAAAAATTGCCGTTCTGAGCCTACAGAAAATGTATAAATAGACGGACCAAATAATCATCAGTCAGACGCGTTCCTACACCACAGACTTGTTCCCTCACACGACCCGTGTTAAGGATTCTTCGCCACCGTCCGGCGCCTGTCATCCGATACATCAAACGATCGCCGCAGCTACCAACGCTATCCTAATTCCGAGAAAACCATCCCTTCACCACGAGACAAGTACAGTACATGAACTTTGTAACTACTACCACTGAATTCATTCTTTAACTGTGAACATATTTCTCCATTCTACTCTCTGCACTTAATCTATTTATAAAAAATTTTCTATAACATCATTATTGTGTTATTGTGAGTATCTATACGTTCTCTGTTTTGCAACCATACGCATTTCTCGCCCACAACTCAGAATATAACACTCCTTTTTAAACAAAAGCACCAAAACCATTATGGACCACTCTTATAATTTGAATCCAAGTTTCATAAGACTTTTTGAATATGTAACTTATGAAAGAAAGAATAAGCACATTAATGATGATAGAAAAATCTTATATATATTTGTTAATCCTGACTGGTTATGGACTCTGGCCATCACCAGAGGATGTTTATCTAATGACTGTTTACATTTCAAGACTGAAAGAATTATGTCATGATATATATTAAAATAAATAGGCAAATGAATTTGGTACTTTAATTGTTTGAGACAAAGCTTGTTGATTTTTATCATTCAGGGTTTTCAGACTATTGTCTTCATCTTTATTGTTATTTCCACAACATTTCGGTCGATATGTCCTCTAGCCTTCTTCAGATGTTTGTTGAACTCAGGAGCCTACATGGAACTTTGAACCACGTCCTTTATTTAATCCACAGGAGTCATTTGTTCTGACCAAGTATAAGTGGTAAGTATTCCTGTATTGTTACTCACCTGCAGTCAGGATTGAACCTGCAACCTCCAGATGATTGTCTCTTTAGAAGCTTAGGGAACCAACGCCTATAACTGTTACACTATGTGTCCTGCTGGACAGTTTAAAGTGAATTTTTGGGACTTATAAACTTAATGTTCTCACATCACTTTGATTACGACTACTATGGTCCGCCTTACCCGATTTTTCAATTTCACTTTGTACTACTGCTTTCTGATGTTCTTCTAACCTTATTTTTAGTGGGTGGCATGTCTCACCTTTGTATACCATAACTGCAAGGGATGGAGTACACACAGTTCTCCTGGATAGGAAGATAGAGATATAAGACAAAACCCCAAAACTCACCACAGTATGTTTGCTCTATGTCAAAGGCCTAGCCTAAAAGATCCAAAGGATATGTAGTCCATATGACATCAGGACAATATTCACAAGTGCCTCAACTCTCCAGGGGAATCTCTTCCATGTCAAGCCACCAACAGAATTCAACATGATCAAGAACTGTGTGTACTCCCCTGCAGTTGTGGTAAAGTATACAAAGGTGAGACATGCCGCCTACTATAAATAAGGTTAGAAGAACATCAGAAAGAAATAGTACGAGGTGAAATTGAAAAGTCGGGTATGGCGGACCTGATACAGGTTGTTGTTCCGAAGACCTGCCTAGGGCGATGAACGATAGGGAGGAGTGGCGAGAGAGGGTCAGGGATATCCGTGCTGCCAGCACGATATGATGATGATGATGATGATTTGCCCTTATGGGATAAAGTTAAAATAATTGATAGAGATGAACACTAGAGAATTAGACGCCTTAAGGAATCAGCACATATGTTAGGCTACAGTGACCTGTTGAGTAGACCAAGTATAGAGATAGATACAATATGGGAACCAATAATCAAAAAGGTTAGATAAAAAAAATTGGAATATGAGCTCAGGTAAAAATTCATACATAGTAGTAATCATAGTGATGCGAGAACATTAAGTTTATAAATCCCCTCCCCCAAATTCCCTCTGAACTCTCCAGCAGGGCACATAGCATAACGTTTATAGGCATTGATTCCCTAAGCTTCTAAAGAGACAATCATCTGGAGGTTGCAGGTTCAATCCTGATTGCAGGTGAGTAACAATACAGGAATACATACCACTTATACTCGGTTATGGTTAACGGAATCAGAACAAATGACCCCTCCTGGATTAAATAAAGAACGTGGTTCGAAGTTCCATGTAGCCTCCTGAGTTTGACAAATACCTGAAGAAGGCCAGAGGACATATTGACCGAAACGTGGTGAATATAACAATAAAGATGAAGACAATAGTCCGAAAACCCTGAACAATAAAAATTGATACTTTAGGTTTCCATTACAAATAGTTATGCTCCACACGAGTTTCAGACTTTGTGGTCCTCTTCAGGTTGGGTTGTCTCTGCTTCTAGCTTTTACAGTGAAGATTGTTTTGATAGGGGTGCGATTCTTTTTAATTCAAGTTATTTTTGTTTTGTTTTTTTTTATGCATGTATATATTAACAAGTATCTACTTTGTGTATTTATACATGCATATACATCTGGTTATTTTTTTCTTTTCTCTCTTTTCCTCTGAGTTGAATATGTGTGAGAATGTATTAATACGTTTGTCTCTATATATATATATATATATATATATATACAAGGATCATTAAATAAGTTTCTAGACTTTTCGTATGGGCACTTTTATTGATAGTACACACATGAAACTCTAGTCCCCTTCGAAGTAATCTCCTCCGGCTGCAATGCACTTGTTTTACTGTTCCAACAACTTCTGGAAGGCCCCATGGAAGTCCTCTTGTGTGAGCATGTCAATGACCTTCGTCACAGCCTCTTTCATATCTTCAACTGTCTCATAATGACAGCCTCTGAGCTTAGGGAATAACCAAAAGTCACAGGGAGCAAGGTCTGGACTGTAGGGAGGCTGAGAAACTGTCTTGATGCCCATCTTGATCAAATAGTTTGTGACAAGGATGGAGTTGTGAACTGGTGCATTGTCCTGGTGGAAATGCCACTGACCCGATTTGAAGAGTATTGGCCTCTTCCGACAGAATTTTTCCTGAACTCCCTTAAAACTCCAACATAGTATTCCTTGTTGATTGTCTGTCCAGTGGGAACCCAGTGCATGTAGATCATGCCAATGCTGTCCATAAAAGGGATCATCAAAATTTTGTGGGTGGATTTGCTCTGTCTTGCCTTCTTGGGTCTTGGAGTGCCAGTATGCTTCCACTGGGAACTCTGTCTCTTGGTCTCTGGGTCATAGCAGTAGATCCAGCTTTCATCACATGGCATTTTTTCCAAGTTTAAAACAGAATTTTATTGCATATTGTTCTTCTAAAGTCCAGATTTCATTTTTGAAATTCACCTGCTGTGACAATCAGGCTTTAGAAGGGTGTATTCCAATTCCTGCTGTAGCTGTTCATTTGAACCTGAAATCATAAAAATTGGTCAGTCATCTCATAAGATATATAGCAATAACATACTGAATTTTCAAGAGTCTACAACAATTTTAAATGCCTGTACAAAAAGTCTGGAAACTTATTGAATGCACCATGTATGTAGTAATGATATAGATTGTTTTATTTATGAATAAGAAATGCTCAATATCATTGATAGAATATATATATTTAAGTTAGGATTGTGTGGACATAGTCAGTGGTGCTTGGTAACTCTCAGTTTCTGATCTATGCATTCAACAAAGTCTGTCCTATCCTAACATATATATATATATATATATATATATATATATATATATACTGCAGCTTTTAAATGTTCTAAATTTGATTAAGATATTCATAGCTTTATACATAATAAAGTGATGATGTCTACACAAATTAATGCATTTTTCCACTGTAAAGCTAGTCTTTAATACTTTTTCATGGCAAAATACAGGATTGTGCAAATGCAGCACCCTTCATATTCACCTAAACTGGCTCTATGCAGTCTTTTCTTGCTTCTTAAACTGAAAATTCACCCCAAGGTCAAGATTTGAGGATATGTAAGGCATTAAAAGAAATACTACATTGCAGCTTTGTGCCATATCAAAGAAAGATTTCAGAGGTGCTTCAACCAACAGATATCTTGCCAGAATACGTGTGTTGGGTGCCAAGGGAAGTATCTTGGAGAAAACTCAAATTTTATTCATTGTTCATATCTGTCTAGGTAAATACAGCTACAATACTTTTTGAACACCGCTATGCTTCTTTATACTTACTTACCTACAGTCTATGTAATACTTCTTACAATCCCTCAAAATTTATTAATTTAACTGTTATCTCTCTTTATTAACAATGCTACCTTTGGTGTATATAGTTATTTCCATTTTCCTGCAGGAAACTTTCCCAATAGAATATGAGATATGATATTGTTTTCATTTTGATTCTCTTGGGATATGTAAACTTTATCATTGCCATTAACTGACAATAAAGTTCAATGCTAAACTTGGAATATTTTATGTCTCATACTTTTTAAAATAACTGAAATTTCCATGGTTATAAATACCACAGTCTTGATCATAGATAGAACACTCATAAATTTTGTCCAAATTTTGAAACAATTTTGATGATCCCTTTTCAAACAAGGTTACCAGACTTGTTTTTTTACGCCAAGTTCCAGAAATCTTCCTTTTTTTTCTTTTAATTTGTTTAGTGTCAAAAAATTAATTTACCTTTTTAATGCTAAAATTTGCATAAAAATTACTTACTATCTTTTTTCTAAAGTACTCTTATTTTTGGTTATTCAATTTATCAAAAATATAACAATCCTTTGAAAGAGACAATCTAAAGTCCCAAATCATACTCATATAAAAAATCTTTAACTAAAAGAAACTCAATTTTTAAAAGTATATTTATGGACACAAAACTTGTATGAATTTTTTTCAGTTGCTAATGAGGAGTATAGTAATGGTTTGTATTTTTTCATGGTATGTGCATATGACTAATATATTCTTTGGCTTTTTCCTACTTTTTTCTACTATTAATTAATTTTAAATGCAAATTTCTATCTGGTAACTGGTTTTAAATATCACAAGGGGAGTAACTCTTTTGATTGTTAAAACTGCTTGTTTCTAATGATTGTATTGGATGGAGTGGGAGTCATTATAAATGTCTGCAGGATTTGAGTTTGTGTTGTTATTTTTCGTGGGGAATTTATGCTTCTACAATATTTCTCTTTAATGATTGCATTAATTTAAGAAAAAAAAACTTTTACAAAATTAACTCATACTGTATTGTACACCAATCAGTATTATTTTATTTTTTTTTAAATAAGATTAGCTTAGTTATATCATTTACTATTAATGAAAATGTATAGAGATGAAAAATACAATGTCTTCAGTGGATGATTTTATTTGTAGAAATATTTGCCAACATTAAACATTTAAAAACCCAAATTAGCAAATATTTCTACAAATAAAATCATCCTTTGAAGACCTTATATTTTTTCTTCTCTTTATACATGTTCATACTGTTGGATTTATTTCCAGTTTTTACTAGATAATGTAGAAATAAAATTACTCCATATTTAAAAATAGTTAAATTATTTCATAAATCATATGTAATACTAGCATAATTACCATAAAAAGGATTGGATTATTTATGTATAGATCAGTATTTTTACTATGGGCCAAAGTGTCATTTCTTAACAGTTGTGTCTCATATCAAAGTGTAGCTCCTTGGCTTTTGGGCTGGGATCCAAGTGGAGTATCTGTTCCTTTTAATCATGCTATACATAAAATTATGAAAATAAAATGTCACTGTCAGTTGGGATAAAATCAAAACATTTCTCTTTTGAAATAAAGTTCCATATTATACTAGTCCAAATGCAATTGGAAGAACCCAACCAATACCAATGCCCTCTAACTTAAAAAGGCACAAAATGAATTAACTAACATATACCTAAAAGAACAGACAGAATACATACAAAATCAAATCAATAAAATTAGAGACTTGGTGAAAATAGACAATCTAGGTGTTATGGTGAGATAGGTAATCACCACCGGAACAGTTTAAATGAGGAACTATATCACCGATCACCGGACAGACATACACGGAGATACACAGAGAGACACCCTGGACAGAACACGTGAAGAACTAACACTCTCTCTGTAAATAATACTATAAACCACTTCTTTATTTATTCAAACCCATAGTACATCCTTTATTTCCTTTCACGGAATACTATTTCTTGATTATCCTTCTATTATTGCCACCTCAGGATACATCAATTGACGACGAAGACGAAATACGAACTCAGTAAATTCATTTACTAAAAAAAGGACTGTGCTGTGGGAACTTTTTTTTTCTTACGTAAATACGTTTACGTGTATTTGAAAAAGACGAAAAGGAGCACTTGAAATTGGTAAAGTGTCGATATTTTGTACGGTGAGTTTTCTGAACATTTCTCAGTATTGACAATTTTTTTTCGTAATGAAAACGTTGAAGGCGGACATCTTCTTTTTGGAACAAAATTTTATGTATACGTTGACTGGATATTTGTGCATTTAAAAAAAAAAAAAAAAAAAAAAAAATGGCTTCGGAACAAATAGCAGCATTGACGAAAATGTTAACCGAGAGTTTAGTCTCTCAGCAAAAAGCTCAAATTGACTTTCAAAACAGATGTTGGTTAAACAAGAGCGTTTTGGAGCACTTGTCATACAACAAACTACAAATAACCGACTATTTTCTGAAACTATTTTGTCACAAAAAACTAATGATAATGCGTCTAGACTTTTTTCAGCAGAGGGTATAGCTAACTCACTAGCTGAATTCAAATATAACGCAGAACGAGGCGACACCTTTCCCGCCTATTATCGGAGGTTCGAGACTATTTTTACAAAAAGATGTGAGAAATGGTCTGACGAAGAAAAAATCATACTCCTACTTCAGAAATTGGGTACGGAGGAAAATACAAAATTTACAAATTTGATTTTGCCAAAGAAACCAGAAGATATTTTTTTTTCAGAAACTGTTAAAATGTTGTGCTCGATATTTGGTGAAAGAGACAGCCTTTTTCATACAAGATATAAATGTTTAAACACGCAAAAAGAAGAAACTGATGATATTGTCATATATGCGGGTAAAGTCAACGCCCTGTGTGAACTATTTAAATTGAAAGACCTATCAGTTGACATGTTTAAGTGTTACATATTTGTCCAGGGACTGACAGCACTGAGGGACAAGGATTTGAGGTCAAGAATTTTATCAATTATGGAGCAAGATCCAGAAATGAACTTGCAAAAAGTGACAGAAGAATGTCAGAAGTTGATAAATGTGAAAAGGGACACTACTAGGATAGAGGGAAAAGTTACATCCCAGGTCCAAGTAGTGAAACAAGAAACTTTTCTCAAGAACATAGGAAAAAGTTTTGAATGTTGGAGCTGTGCGGGTTTGCACTTAAGAAAAAATTGCCCTTTTAAAGACCAATCTTGTGCTAAATGTGGTTTAGTTGGACACCGAGCCTCCCAGTGCCGAACTAAACAAAATAAACAAAGACAAAAATTTAAGTCTAAAGTAAATGTAGTGTTGTCAAAAGAAGAAGTGAGACAAGGGGGTAAACGAAAATTTGTCAATACCAAAATAAATGGTCACACAGTTAAGCTACTTTTGGATACAGGTAGCGATATTTCGATTATCGACGAAGTAACTTGGAAGAGGATTGGTTGTCCAAAACTGGAAAAAACGTCTAAAATTGCCAAAGGAGTATCCGGAAAGAGATTAAAATTCAAAGGAGAGTTTAATTGCAGTGTATCTCTTGGATCGAAAACTTTTTCTTCAAAAGTGTCAGTTGTTCCAGGTATAAATTCTTGCCTCTTCAGAATTGATTGGATCGTTTTGTTTGATTTATGGGAGCTACCCATAAATTCATTTTGTAACCGTGTTAGTGTATCTGAAAAGAAAAATTCTAAACAAAATGAGGATTTTCTTACTGTCTTAAAAAGTGAATTCCCCAGGGTTTTTTCTGAGGGGTTAGGTGTGTGCACTAAGACCTAAGTGAATTTTGAACTAAAACAAAATGTGAAGCCTGTTTTCAAACCAAAAAGAAACGTGCCTTTTTCTTCAAAAGAAGATATTGTTATATTCTGAGTTGTGGGCGAGAAATGTGTATGGTTGCAAAACAAAGAACGTATAGATACTCACAATAACACAGTAATGATGTTATAGAAAAATTTTTTATAAATAGATTAAGTACAGAGAGTAGAATGGAGAAATATGTTCACAGTTAAAGAATGAATTCAGTGGTAGTAGTTACAAAGTTCATGTGCTGTACTTGTCTCGAGGTGAAGGGATAGTTACAAAGTTCTCGTGGTGAAGGGATGGGTTTCTTCGGAACTAGGGCAATGTTCTAAGCGACGGCGATCGTTTGATGTATCTGATGACAGGCACCGGACGGTGCGTAGAATCCTTAACACGGGTCGTGTGAAGGAACAAGTCTGTCTGATGATTATTTGGTCCGTCTATTTATATATTTTTTGTAGGCTCACAAACTGCAATTTTTGTGCCCCGCGGGAAGCGTTCCGATTGGATATTTATTAATGTAATTTTTTTTGTTAATTTATCGCAAACGGAAGTTCTGCGCGGAGCCCATGCATGAGGGACTAACTTTTCATTTTGAGTTGAGAACTCGAAGTGTTAACTTCCGTTTTTTTTTTCTTTTCTTCTTTTCTTTCTTTTTGTTTTTTCAAATCAAGGCAAGATCTCGTCTTGTAACAGCTCCCCTAGATCTTACCATGATTTGAGGTTGCTATGTTGTTAGTGCTTGCTTGCGTGCGTGTTTTTGTTTTGTTTGATGGTGTGTGTATTATTTATTTTGTTTTTTTGGCACATAACGAAGTCTTTAAAGCGTGCTGGGAGTTGCCCTCGTGTTGTTCGTTTAGTTGGGTTTTGGGTATTGTCACCGGAACTGCAGTCATTTGCGACAGGATGCTCCCCTGACGAAAGTGTAGGAAGTTGTGGCAACGGGTGATGGGTAGGTTGCCGGGGTGGACAAGGAGGTAGGAGTGGTCGTGTCGACGGGTGATTGGGAATTTGGTGAGGTGGGGATAGAGTTGGAGGTGGGGGTGGTCGATGCATGTGCTGCAGGTCATTTGGTCGCGGTACGAGTCGACGGACGTGTCCGCGGTGAACCCAATGCGTTTCACAGTTTTCGTTTTTCACTTGAACCACCAAACCGTTCGTTTTGGTGACCTCAAAGTCACCTATCCAAGGCAGGTGAGACAAGTGGGCTGTTGTGGATTGCGGTTGGTGGAGTAGCACCTTGTCACCGACTTGTATCGGGTCTTTGAAGATGCTGCGGTTCAGTTTGGCTTCCATTTTGTGGTCAGCCTCGTTGTTCGCCAAGGCGACTCTTTGATGCACCTGTCGGAGCAGAGCGTTTATCTGCATACCGTAAGCACCTGGGTTGTTGTTAACGATGTCTTGGCAGGGGATTTTCGGTAGACCAATGTTTGGTTGGCGGCCGGTGATAATGTAATGCGGGGATGCACCAGTGGCGGTGTTGGCTGTGGCATTCATTGAGGAAACTGCCGATTCGAGAACGTCCGTCCATTCACAATTTCTGTCTTCGCAGATCATGTAAAGGGCGTTTTTTAAGGTCCGGTGTTGCCTCTGAATGTTCCCCGAGCTTTGTGGTCGCCACGGGCAGTGAAGTTCCCGGGTGATCGAGGTTAGGTCACAAAATTCCTTGTTGACCTCACCAGTGAAGTGGGTTCCTCGGTCGGAGGAGACAATGCGGGGAATCTCGCGGTGACGAAGAAAGAACAGGTAGAGTCTGCGGGCTGCATCGATTGCGCGGTCTCTGGCACATGGTATGGCCATGAGGTGGCGACTGAAGCTGTCTAGAATAGTAAGGATGTACCGCTTGCCCTTTGAGAGGGGCATTGAGACAAAATCTATGTAGACAACCTCGAATGGTTTTCCGCCTCTCTTGCAATGGCCCGTGGACCAGTTTCAGCGCATGCCATAATTTCCGTTGCGTTTAGCGCAGGTTTGGCATGACTGAACATACGCCCTGATATCGCGATTTTTGTACTCCCACCAGTAGCTGGATAGGTGTTTCTGCATGCGGGAGATCCCTGAGTGGTTGACACAGTCATGGGCTTGGTGGAGATATTTTGTCCGGAGCTTGTAGGGTACTACCAGTTTTGGTGTGTTTGTAGTATCCCTGATCATCAATACAGATGTACCAGGTTCCAAGTAGAATTGGTGCATGTGCTTGTTATATAGCCCGGTACGATGATCTTTGGGGTCGAGTAGGGTAGCGTCCGGTCTTGGGGTTGCCAACTGAAGAGCTCTGATGATTTTTGAAAGTGTGTCATCAGAGGCTTGTTCCGCTGCAATACCCATGTGGTCAGCTATCTCTTCAACCGGGATGGTCGATGTGGCATGAAACGCGAGGAATGCGTCGATGGCCTGCAGATGATGCTGAATGTTCCGTGCTGTGTGAGTCCCAGGGAGCAGCTGGGAGCTCTTGATTTCGTCCATGCACCAGGATGGAATGTAGATGTTTAGACTGGAGCCTTGGAGTTTGAAGCGCTTCCTTGCAGGTGTGGGGTCTGCCGTAAGCTTGTCCTTGCTGTGGCCATATCTCCGACTGAGCATGTCTGCCCAGACATTCGATTCACCTTCTACATATTCCAAGACGAATTTGTAGCATGATATTTCCTCCTGCCATCGTCGTATCTTCGCATTGTTCAATTCACGTTGATCCAAGTATGTGAAAGATCGATGATCTGTGAGGACGACGAAGGGACGACTACGCAAGAAGTAATCGAATTTGGTGATGGCCCATTTTATCGCATATGCCTCGCGTTCAGTTGTTGACCAGTTACGCTCCGTCACGTTAAAGGTGTGTGAGGCCACTGCTATTATTTTCTTTTGGCCATGTTTATTCTCTTGCATGAGAATGACCCCACATGCGATATCACTGGCGTCGGTGGTGAGGGTAAAGAGTCCGGTGAAATCGGGGAATGAAATGATTGGTGGGGAAGCGAGGCGCTTCTTAATTTTATTGAAAGCCTTGTTGGCCCCTTCGGTCCAGACGAATGTCCGTCCGGGCTTGTTTAGTTCATTTATGGGGGCCATTAGATTGGAGAACATGTCGGTTCTGCAGCTCTCGTTAAGGCGTGTCTCGATGAATTGCCGAATCCATACGAGACGTCCGATGAGACTTTGTAGTTCTTTTCTCGTTGTCGGGGGTTTCATGTCGATAATGGCGCGGACATATTCGGGGTCGGCCTTGAACCCGTCGCTATTCACGATGCGACCGAGAAATTTAGCTTCGGACGCAAGAAAAATGCATTTTTCTGGGTTTAGTTTTAATCCGAACTTGCGTAGAGCAATAAATAATTGCTCCAGCGCTGTCACATATTCCTCGAAGGTTTTGGCGTGGACAAGATTATCGTCGATATATGACGATATGTTTGCGCGTGAGGCCACTGTGTCGAGAGCCTCAGCTATGCATCGCGAGAAGATTTGTCCAGCGGATGTTAGACCGAAAGCCAGACGGGTGTATTGGAAACAGCGTCCTTTCCAAGTAAAGGCCGTTTTATGGCAGTCACGGTCGTCAATGACGATTTGCCAATAGCCATTGCGGAGGTCGAGTGTTGAGAAGTATTTGTTACCTTCGCCAATCTTGTTGAATGTTGAGTCAATGGTAGGTATTGGGTATGGGTCGAGATCGACTAACACCTTGTTGAGGGTTCTCTTGAAATTTGCGACCACTCGAATCTTTCCATTTTTCTTACGTTTTCAAAAACGGGACTGTTAAATCCTTTAGGGTCGTTGCAAGGTTCGATAACACCCTCACTTGCCATGCGGGCAATTTCCGCGTCAACGTCACCCTCCAGTCCTTGGGCTATAGGGTGCTGTTTTTGGCTCCTGGACTGGCCGTTGGTTGGTATGCGTATGGGCTTGATGAAAGTGCCCCTTCTATTGTCGTCGGTGCCGAGAATGTCCGCATAGCTGATGAGTAAATCGGCGGTAGCTTCTAATTCACTACGGCTATGATGGTCTGGAAGCGATAGGCCTACGGTTTGCTTAAGCCAATGGAGTTTTTGGTTGAGAGTCAACCCGTTAGGCGATGATCTGGCTGTGGCTCGTGGTTCCTCGTTGGAAACGGTTAGGGCGCCGTGTGAAAGGTTGTGGGTCGGTTTTATCCTTGGATGGACGGTTGTAGAGAGCGGGACAGTATGTTTTAGCTTGCCAGATGGGAGTGTGCGCGCAAGTTCTACAGTCGCCTTCTGGTTATCGATAGTATAGGATAACAGTGTGTGGTGGCCGAGTATGTTCTGACCGATCAAGATGGGAATGTCTGATGTCGTGATCAGTGTGTTGACGTTGCAGAAAGCGGGGGAAGTATCGTCACCCAAGGTAATGTCGCAGGTGAGCTTGCCCAGAATAGAGATGTTCCCTCCGATTCCTTTGACTCGGATGTTGGATTTGGACATGTGTCTTCTTGCATCTTCAGGTAAGCGAGAAATGGGAATGATGCAAGTCGTGCATCCGGAATCCAACATGCCTACACCGGAGAATGTGATGCCGTTGTTGCGGAGATTGATCTGAACAAGGGGCGATCGGAGATCAGGTTGGATTTGAACGTTAAATGTGTGATGATGCTGAGTGGATACATGGACCTGGGAACGAGTCATCACATCTCGTTCGGTCCCAACCGAAAATCCAGTTCGTCGAAGCGCGTCGCGTGTTCATGGTTGTGCTGATCGCTATCTATTCCAGGTAAACCGGTGTCAGTGGTCGCTATGTGTGCTTGAGCATGAGGGGGGTGAAAATATGGGCACCTGTTGCCCTTAAAGCATGCGCGGCCTCGTAAAAAGTTTTTGCACATTGCTTGTTGGCTGGGTTGGCTAGCGCTTCTTTGTGCCCGGTTGTGCTTTATGTTGTAGGTGGAGGCGGTTCGACTTTTCCAGTCAACAATGGATGGGTTCCGCCTGTGGGTTTGCCGCAGTTGCTTCTTCAGATCCAGCAACTGGTGCTGTACGTCGGCTAGTATCTTGTCACCCTCAAGGCTACGAGGTTTGTCAGAGTGTGTAGGTTGGCTCGCCATCAGCGCAGTGGTTTCAGCGGCGGTGGTGATGTCCGTTTTGATACCACGATCAAGATAGCGTTGCGCATCGCTGGCTATACCACCCGCTGAGTAGTGTCTGTCCATAGTTTTGACGAGGTGTGGATAGATGTTAGGTGTCCATGCCTTGATCTTTTCACTCATGAGCATGGCCCCCATTAGGGAAAACGCAGTTTCGGCCGTCATCTCAGCATTTTGTCTGTCCGACTTGAATTTTGCCGTGATGTGGATTGTGGCCTCTCGGATTGTGTTTTCAAGTCGGCCTGCAAAATCAGTGAGTTTCTCTCCCTCGTGTTGCTGAAGGTCCCATGCTCGGCTTAGGTACTGAAAGTTTGTCATTTGGCTCCCGTGGGGGTATATAAGGTAAGCCTTTAGTTCCTCGAACGTGGACGTGGGCTGTCTTGAGTCCTCCATCTGCTGGAAGATGCCTTCGTTCAGTAGTTGCTTTGCCAGCTTGACAAACTCCTTCTCCATTGCAGGATATTCCCTTAATTCTGGCTTAACGTGTATGGTGTAAGCCTTATTAAGGTCGGTAATGAAGCGGTTTACATCGCTGCCCGGTTCGAAGGTCCGGATGGATTTTGTGGCGTCCCGAAGTGACTGCTGTCGCAATAGAAGCTCATAGTTTGTGGTGTGTTGTTGCAATGTGTGCGATCGATCGTGCGCGGTAGTTTGCAGAGCAGTTAAAAGTTTGTGGAGGTCTGTTTTCAGTTCACTAATGATTAATTGTGCTTGCGGGTTATCTGCCGGCTCCATGTCAATTTTCGTTTGGAGAATCGCTGCTTTTTGCTGTTTTATAAGTTCCAAGATTTCTGATCGAGAAAGGCCGGAGTATTCCATACTTGTTTTGCTGCACGCTTGACACCAGTGTTATATTCTGAGTTGTGGGCGAGAAATGCGTATGGTTGCAAAACAGAGAACGTATAGTTACTCACAATAACACAGTAATGATGTTATAGAAAAATTTTTTATAAATAGATTAAGTACAGAGAGTAGAATGGAGAAATATGTTCACAGTTAAAGAATGAATTCAGTGGTAGTAGTTACAAAGTTCATGTGCTGTACTTGTCTCGAGGTGAAGGGATAGTTACAAAGTTTTCGTGGTGAAGGGATGGTTTTCTTCGGAACTAGGGCAATGTTCTAAGCGACGGCGATCGTTTGATGTATCGGATGACAGTCGCCGGACGGTGCATAGAATCCTTAACACGGGTCGTGTGAAGGAACAAGTCTGTCTGATGATTATTTGGTCCGTCTATTTATATATTTTTTGTAGGCTCACAAACGGCAATTTTTGTGCCCCGCGGGAAGCGTTCCGATTGGATATTTATTAATGTATTTTTTTTTTTGTTAATTTATCGCAAACGGAAGTTCTGCACGGAGCCCATGCGTGAGGGACTAACTTTTCATTTTGAGTTGAGAACTCGAAGTGTTAACTTCCGTTTTTTTTTTTCTTTTCTTCTTTTCTTTCTTTTTGTTTTTTCAAATCAAGGCAAGATCTCGTCTTGTAACAATATTGAAATTGAACTGCAAAGACTGCAGGAAAATGGTGTCGTCGAAAAAGTTGACTATTCTGAGTGGGCAAGCCCCACTGTGTATGTTAAAAAGAAAAATAAGAAGATTCGGGTATGCGCCGATTTTTCTACAGGCCTTAATGACTGTCTGATAGATCATAGTTATCCACTCCCATCCCCTGAAGACATTTTTACAAAGCTGAATGGAGGTAAAATTTTCTCCGAAATTGATTTATCTGGGGCTTACCTTCAGGTAAAAGTCAGTGAAGAATGTTCAAAGTATTTGTGTATTAATACCCATTTAGGACTCTTCAGACTCAAAAGGCTTCCTTTTGGTTTGAAAGTAGCTCCCGCGTTATTTCAGCAAATAATGGACACAATGCTTGCCGATTTAGGTTTTGCAATCGCATATTCGGATGACATTCTTGTAAAGAGTAAAAATGTACAGGAACATAAGGAACACATCAGAACAGTTTTCCAAAGAATTGAGGAATTCGGCTTCAAATTGAGTGCCGAAAAATGTGAATTTTTCTTAAAACAAATAAAATATCTTGGTCAAATCATTGACAGCCAAGGCAGAAGACCGGATCCTCAGAGAACAGAAGCCATTGAGAAGATGCCAGCACCAAACAATGTTGCCCAGTTACAATCTTTTTTGGGTTTAGCACAATATTATGCTATTTATATCCCAAAAATGCATAAGTTGAGAGCACCATTGAACAAATTGTTAAAAAAGAGACAAAAGTGGATTTGGTCAAAAGAATGCCATAGTGCATTTGAAGAGATTAAGAAATGCCTGCTATCAGATTTAGCACTGGCACACTTTGATCCACAGAAGGAATTGATTGTGGCATCAGATGCAAGTGACTACGGATTAGGAGCAGTACTTCTCCATAGACTTGAAGATGGATCAACGAAGCCAATTGCTCATGCATCCAGATCACTTTTGCCTGCAGAAAGAAACTATTCTCAAATTGAAAAAGAAAGTTTGGCAATCATTTATGCAATTAAAAAATTCCACAGATTCATTCATGGCAGGATTTTTACATTGCAGACTGACCACAAACCCTTGTTGACTATTTTTGGCTCTAAAAAAGGCATACCCACTCACACTGCAAACAGACTTCAACGATGGAGCATAATTCTGTTGAATTATAATTTTAAAATGGAGTACATTTCATCCAAAAATATTGGACATGCGGATGGACTCTCCAGACTTATTCGAAAGTGTGCAGAACCTTTAGAGGACACAGTGATAGCTGCATTGAGAGAGGAAAAAGAACTCTCCGGACTGCTGTGCAACACGATTCGAGAGTTACCAGTGACTCTAGATGGCATCAACAAAGCAGCAGAAACAGATGAATTCATTGTAAAAATGAAAAAACAGGTGCAGTTAAACGAAAAGTCGAAGAAAAACTTGAAAATTTCACCATTTTCTATTTGTTCGCAGACTTTAATGAATGCGGACAGAGTTGTCATACCGACCACACTACAGAGGAGGATTCTAAAAGAATTCCATTGTGGTCATCCAGGCATGTCCAGAATGAAGGCCTTAATGCGCGGATATATGTATTGGCCTCGGATGGACCGGGACATTGAAAAAATCGTAAGAGAGTGTCAAGGGTGTCAGCTAGCAGCAAAGGCACCACCTGTACAAATACAACCGTGGCCGAAGACGGATAAACCGTGGACTCGGTTACACATTGACTATGCAGGTCCTTTGAATGGCCATTATTTCTTAGTAGTCGTTGACAGTTTCACAAAATGGCCGGAAGTGTTTAAGTGTAAACATCCGACATCAACGAGTACTATAGATGCACTAAGACTCCTCTTCAGTCGTTTTGGAGTGCCTAAAACTATTATCAGCGACAACGGCACCCAATTTACCAGCAAAGAGTTTGAAGAATTCTGCAAGGCCCTATCCATTGAACATTTAACAACTGCAATATACCATCCAAGGTCAAATGGTCTCGCAGAGAGATTTGTGGACACGTTCAAAAGAGCTTTGAAGAAAAACCGAGGCATGGACACTGATGAGAAGAGTCTTGAAAATTTTCTATTTGTGTATAGGATCACTCCTAACCCAAACACTAATGCCAGTTTGTCACCAGCTGAACTAATGTTCGCACGAAAAATCAGATCCATATTTGACAGGATTTTACCAAATACAAACAAGACAACAGCAACAAGAGAAAATCCTTCAACAAGGTTCTACAAACCTGGTGACAAAATACTCTTCTTGAACTATAGGACTGGGAAAAGCTTTTAGGAAGAGGGGATTATTATGAAAAGAATTGGACACGTGCTATATTCTGTAAGAAGTAGTAAATTTACTGTCGCAGGCATATAAATCAGCTAAGACCTCGACACACTGATGACTACAAACAGGCAGAGGATAATGAACTGCCCTTGGAGGTATTATATGACTCTTTTAATGTTCCTCTACCCATAACACAACCTACTCCAAGAGTGGTATCTTCTACTCCAGGTCCGAGAGTACCAGTTTCATCAATTCCACCCCCTCAAACAATGTTGAGGAGAAAAAGTACAAGGGTAAAAAGAAAAGTCAACCGGCTGAGCCCCAGACCTAAAAACAAACGGTATTAAGCCAAATTCTCCAGGGAAAAATTGGCTTAGGGGGAGATGTTATGGTGAGATAGGTAATCACCACTGGAACAGTTTAAATGAGGAACTATATCACCGGTCACCGGACAGACATACACGTAGATATACAGAGAGACACCCTGGACAGAACACGTGAAGAACTAACACTCTCTCTGTAAATAATACAATAAACCACTTCTTTATTTATTCAAACCCATAGTACATATTATTTCCTTTATTTCCTTTCACGGAATACTATTTCTTGATTATCCTTCTATTATTGCCACCTCAGGATATATCACTAGGATAGCATAGCAAATGATAAATGAAGTGAACAGAAGGAAGAGCACTGCCAAAGCTAAACTGAAAGCTACCAGCCAACCAGATCAAATACACCTGTGGAAACAGCATTTCGAGAATTTACTCTGAAACCCTCCGAAAGTTACTCATGAACCAATCACGAGAATTATAAGTAAGCAATTAGACATCAAACTATGACTGTTTACTCAAGAAGAACTCGACTCGGTACTGAGAAAAATTAAAAATAGAAAAGCAGCAGGGCTCAATGAAATACCCCCAGAAGTGTGGAAGACCAGAAAATTCGACAACATACTGCTCCGACACTGTAATGCCGTATGTAATCAAGATCTTATAGAGAGATGGATGATGGGATGCACCCTCCCCTTCCCTAAAAAGGGTGACCTTGGATTAGCTAAGAACTATGACACTTACGTCCATAGTGGCCAAGATATACAATGCCCTACTACACAACTGCATAGAACCTAAAATTGACAACATACTTAGGAAGAACCAAAATGGCTTCCAGAGAAATAGATCCACGACATCACAAATTTTGACTATCCTTCGAATTCTTGAAGGTGTACACACAAAAAACCTAGAGGCAACAATATTATTTGTCGACTTTACCAAGGCCTTTGATTCCATTCACAGAGGAAAGATGGAGCAAATTCTACTCGCCTATGGCCTACCAAAAGAAATCATTGCAGCCATAATGATGCTCCATAGAAACACCAAAGTAAAAGTCCGTTCTCCAGATGGAGACATAGACTACTTCAACATTGTAGCAGGTGTACTGGAAGGAGACACACTAGCCCCATACCTCTTTATCATCTGTCTAGACTATGTGCTTAGAACATCTATCGATAAAATCAAAGAAAACAGTTTCAAGCTAACAAAAGAAAGAAGCAGAAGTTACCCCGCAAAAACAATTACCGATGCTGACTACGCCAATGATATAGCGCTTCTGGCTAATCCACCCGCCCAAGCCGAAACCCTGCTACATACTCTAGAACAAGCCTCTGCAGGCATTGGCCTTTATGTCAATGCACACAAGATGGAATATATGTGCTTTAATCAAACAGGCGACATCTCCACAATAAACGGTAGTTCTCTGAAACTAGTTGACAAGTTCACCTACCTAGGAAGCAGTGTCTCATCAACCTAGACAGACATTGACATGCGACTAGTAAAGGCAAGGGCAGCTATCGATAGTCTATTGGTCATATGGAAGTCAGACCTGACTGATAAAATGAAACGCAGTTTCTTCCAAGCAGTGGTCATGTCGAAACTGCTATCTGGATCCACTACATGGATGCTAACTAAACGTATGGAGAAAAAGCTTAACGGCAACTACACAAGAATGCTGTGAGCAATATTGAATAAGTCCTGGAGACAGTACCCCACAAAGCAGCAGTTGTATGGCCACCTACCATCCATCACAAAAACTATCAAAATTAGTCGAAGCAGACATGCAGGACACTGTTGGAGAAGTAGGGACGAGCTCATAAGTGATGTGCTCCAGTGGACCTCTAAACATGGACGTGCAAAGACAGGATGACCAGCTCGAACCTACATACAACAGCTCTGTGCTGATATGGGATGTAGCCCTGAAAACCTGCCGGAAGCAATGGATGATAAGGAGGGGTGGGAAGAGAGGGTCATGGATATCCGTCCTGATAGCGTGACATGATGATAATGCTTGATAATGCTAGTGATTGTCAAAAAAAAAAGAACTGTCAAATTATTATTTTTTCTTTTTAATGAATATATTTTAAGTATTTTCTTCAATTCTTTAATTTTGTTTTTTAATTTTTACTAATCAGACAATAACTTACATAAAGTCAATTTTACTTTCCATTTTTTTTTTTTTGTTTATTTTTCAGTTGTCAACATACATCACAGAACATTCTCATTTTGTTTTAGGTTTTAATTTAATTTTTTTTCAACTGATAGAAAACAAAGTTATGATTTTTATTCATTGCTTACTAATGATAGAATTCCTATTTTAAAAGTTAAATTTGATTTTAACTCATAACTTAATTTTATTTCACTAAATGCCTGAAAATTCTCTGATAGATAAATTATTAAATAGCATTGTATTAAAATAAATCGTTTGTTGTTGTTTATCAAAGCATTGTCCACTTTGTATTTCTTTAATGGAATAATTATTTTTTAATAAAATAAAGTTTACAATTAAAAAATGAAAATAATTTTTGGGGTAAGGAAATCTAATCTGCTAACACCAGCATAAGATTTCATTACATTTTAATAAGGGACACTTTTTATGTTGCTGGACTGAGCAAGACCAATAAAATCTTAAATATTTATTTTAGTTTGAATTGATAAAATTTAGACCAAAAATCAATAATAATCCAACAAATACAAAAACCAAATAAATATTGAAATAAAATTTGTCTGGCTTCTGTATTTGTTGTATTAATATTAATCTTTAGTTCAAATGTGATCAAATTTGAAGTCATAAGTTTTTTCATATTTTAATTCATTTGATTAAAACCCTTATTTCTTGGAGATTTGACAAAGATGTGTCTTTTCTTTGATTCTCAAATTTTAAAAAATCAAAACAAAAACAATACCTTCAAATTGTAAATGAGATCATTGTTCATCAATTTCTAAATAAATAATTATTGCTAACCTCTTCAAATCAAGACTCAGGAATTTTGAATATACTCACTTTAATCATTAACCCTTTGGGTGGCATAGGCAACTATTGTTGAATTCTTAAAAATATCCTCTCTGTGTGTGTGTGCGTATATATATATATATATATATATATATATATATATATAATATAAATGCAAATAAGAAAGGTTTTTGCATTAAAAATGCTATTATAGCAAAGCAAATATAATTATGAATGTCACAATTATGGTCACTAGAAGTCCATCACTTGAAGTTTCATGTGGAGTGCACAATCATCAAACTGAATTGGGAGAAAAGTGGCTAATCAACCATGTTTATAGTGTGAAGTATAGTCACATGATTATATATATATATATGAAATATTCGTATAAACATTTTGGTTGATTGATCAAAATTAATAAAGACATTTTTTTAAGTGTTTGATACTCTTATTAAGTAGAGCTGATTTAAAATCTAAGACATTAAAATGTTCACAATGTTAAATACTGGTTTTATATATATATATATATATATATATATATATATATATATAAAAACAACAAAATTTGTAAAAAAAAGAGCTAATAGATGTTTTTATAGTAGAGCAGGTTTAAAACCTAAAATATATGTGTAGAGTGCAAATATGATCAAATTTCATACTAAGTTCCATTTAATAGTCTGCAATTTTCACCTTCTGTGTTCTAACCTCAGTTTATGAAATTTATATTGATCATCAAAACATTTTAAATTTATTTTTTCTTTTAAACAACCATTTTTTGCTGGAAATTTGGACAATGGGAGCTACTGGATATGGGAAAATGTGGCAGCAAAAGTCTTAACTCATGTTTGGGGATTTTATTTGATATAAACTTATTGATTGTATTTAAAACTTCTTTAGATCCTTTCTTAATTTGTTACTTATAGCAGAAGTGATGGATGAGGTGGCCTATTTCAAACAGGAGTCAATGTTCCCCAGAGGATGTAAATAGTTTATCTAATTGAATAACCTGAAATAATTATCCTTATATTCTTACCAGATGATAATTTTCAAAGCTGTCCAAGTTGAACAATTCATAAGTTATTGATTATCTAAACAGATTTCTTTAAAAATGCTTTCAAACATTTTGTTCTTTTTCTCTATGAAACACTAGGGTGAGTCAAAAGTTTTGCTATATTTTGGTACATGCTAGATGGCAGTGTATAAACCACAGTCGAAGCAGTTTAAGCTATGGAAGGTACCTTCTGTGATTAGTAGTATTGTGGTAGTTGGTGTATTGACACATTTGCCCTGTTAACTGGGGCTGTAGAATACACCTACTGCACCTCTGCAGAGGAGTAAGACCCCCTCCCAATGAGTGTCCTGATATGACACTAAACAATCTGATGGTGATGTTCCAGTGATGCTGGAGCTTTGGGGAATGCAGGGCACCCCTTCGTTGCCATTGCTCCCAGGTCCACTCTGGCTCAGAATGGTAGCACCTATGGGTTGAATAGAACTAACTGCATACTTATGCTAAACTGAATTGTTTGAATTAGAACTGTTTGACTAAATTGAATAGCTTGAAATAGAAATGTTTTTGACAATTAAACTGTGTACTCATGCTAAACTGAATTGCTTGAAATAGAACTGACTATTTGCATAAAAATGGATTTGGTGTTAAATAATCTACAAAGGTTGATATGCCATAAAACCCAAACAAACAAACCAAACGTATTGACACATGGTGCATTGCTTCTCTCCATGTGTGATTGAAAGTCATACAGATGAATGTGTAATGTTGTTAGATTTGTGAATTTATGCTTCACAACTTCAATCAGAGCCATAATGCTATTGAAGAAACCAAAAACCTTTTTTGTGCAGAAGGTAAAGGTGCAATATAGTAACAATATGGTTCAAGTTTTGTTCTGGTTACAAGAACCTCAATGATTAGACAAGTCTAAAACTATGGATTCCAAGGCAAATCCAGCAAGTAGCTCTCAGAGAGTATCAGGCAAGCTTGATATCTCATAGTCCAGTATGGTTCATTACCTTCGAAACCTTGGCAAAAGTATCTGGTGCTGTCAAATTATGCTTCACATCACCAAAATATTGCAAAACTAATGACTCCGTCAAGTAATTTGTAAAATACAAATATAAAGACTTGAATATCCAAGGTCATATATCTGCATAAAGATTTTCCAGAATTGTTTAACAATTAAACTGATGTATTTTGTGAGTAGTGAGGATAATTTTCTCTTTTTATAATGCCTTTTTCTTTTTTTTCTTTTTCTTGTAGGACGATTCCTTACAATTCTTGCTGCATTCTGATAACCGACGCCAGCGATGTGCACCTATTTGGTGGAAGGTTTTCCTGTGGTTAGGTGCCAACTTGCTATTTTTTGGGGTTGTTGGCATTCTTGTTGGTTACTTGGTTCCTCAGCGAACAGTCATAATTGATATCAATGATAACACCAAGATTGCCATGGTAGACAGAGATGCTGAGCGGTATAACAAAATGCTGGACATTAGTAAAGTTATTGGACTAATTGTTTTTTGTGCTGGGGCAGCCATTTTTTCCTTAGCTTTGCTCTTCCCAAGTTTCTTCACCAGTTATTGTGAGGATGACATTTGCGATGGGATGGATGAGTCTTTTCGTATTAATATCAGTGAAATTGACAAACCACCTCTCAGCCCAATGGAGATGACCATACCAGTGACTGCTCAAACCAAGAATATTCAACCTAATATTCCACCACCAACAAGTATCTTGCTGTCTGATGATTTGATTATTATGAAAGACTAAAGAAAAAGGGAGAGATTCTTTTTCTTTTGAATTTTTTTTTAAAAGAAACCTGGTTATACTTTGCAATGCAGAATATAATGGTGAGGGTAGCAATAATTTTTAAAAATGCAAAAACACAAATACAACCTACATTTATAGTTTATTTTTATTTGGTGCCAATTCTTTGCCAAAAAAAGTTTAATTGGCCTCTTCAAGAAGCAAAGACAAAAAAATGCTAGTTTTAAAATTTAATATCAGTTAAAGGTACAAATATCGATTATGTTATTTATTAATCTATTTATTTATCTTAGATTGTGCCATTTCTGCTTTTTGAAAAATTATAAATAAGATCCAAAATGTTTCTTCAGATTAGGTTTCAGCATATATGAAATGATGCACTTTTTGGGGGATATATTTTTTTGCAAAACTTATGAATTTTGTTTTCTATTCATTTGTTTATAATTTAAATGATTTGCATTTAATTTTATTTTTTAAATTATATTAAATTCGGTCAAAAGTTTTTCAATATTTTGGTAATGTGAGGCATAATTTGGCAGTTCTAGATGCTTTTGCTAGGGTTTTGAAGGTGATTAACCACACTTGTTTGTGAGATACCAAGCTCGCCTGATACTCTCTGAATGCTACTTACCGGATTTGCCTCTCTGGCTTGGAGCAGAGCCTTGAAATCTGTGGTTTTAGGCCTACTTGTCCTTACCTAATTATCAATGTTCTTGCAATATGAGTAAAATTTCTTGAACCATTTGGTTACTGTACTGTGATCAATTGAACTTTTACTTTTCACTCAACAAATATTTTTGGTTGCTTCTGCTATATTATGGCCCAGTTTGAAATTGTAAAGTGTAAGTTCCTGAATTAGACTATATTGCATATTCATCTGTGCAGCTTTTGAATCTCACTTGGAGTGATGCAATGCACAATATGTCAGCACATCAACTACTTGGATATTACCAACTACAATTGGTACCTTCCATAATTTGAACTACTTTTGTTACATGATATATGTTGCAAACTATCACGTACCAAAATATTGCAAAAATTTTCATTTGCCCAAGTAACCCCACCACACACACACACACACACACACACACAAAGATATCTGAATTAATAATTAGCTACTTTTTGTATTCAATTTTACAAGGAGGTGCTGAAAATTCCAGAGCCTAACCAATAAGTGAGTAACTTTTATTTACTTAAAAAATGTTTTTTAAAGAAAACTGAGAAACAATGTGCCAAGTGTGTTGAGCTGTGGAATGGATAAATAGAATATAATGTATATTTCATGGCTCTAGGTCATTCCCTTCTTGGTTGTGCCAAGAACTTTTCAGCATTCCCTCATCTTGTTTTTCTTTCATTTATAACATATAAGAGAGATAGAGAAACATATATACAATGAAGATTAATTGTTGAGTCTGAAGAAACCTTTTGCATCTTAATGATCCTTCATTCTACTCTATAGACATTATCAAAGCAACAAGTTAGTTATAATGTTTCTATAGGAAATTCTCTGATAACCATCATCCAATGTTAAATATGATATAATAAAATAACCATATTTTATATATATATATATAATACAATTACAATATAATATGATACAATAACTATCATGCAATGTTATTCCTAGGGTTTTCCAAGCATTATGAGATTGATTTTTGCTAGCATAAACATCATGACTCTTAACACAATTCCATCTTCCTTTTTCTTTTCTTTTTTTCATTTCTTGATTAAATTGCTTACTACAAGGGTAGTGAATTTATAACCTTTGTGCCTAAGGTGGCATGCAAAAACTTTTTATTAGCATGCTGTTGATAACATTTTTTCTTAGTGATTTGAAGAAAAAGAAAGAGGAAAATATCACCTTTAAATGTTTTCATTTTATACTTGCCTAGTATAATCTAAGGGAAATAATTCTTGATTTTTTTTCATGGACATATTTTTTTATATTTCTTATAAAGTACTGTACTATTTATAAATTATTATTTTTCAATATTTAAAAAAAGAAAACAAAAAACACTGATACTAATAATTATTTAAACATACTTGCTAAAATTATTAATTTCAATTTCTATGTTATATTTTTGTGGATAGTAAAACAATAAATACACATGAATAAATATCCAGACTCCTCCTTTTTGGAGGAAAAAGATTCATTATTATTCATTCATTAATTTTTTTTTTTTAATTACTTGTTATAAAAAATGTAATTTCTAAAGCTGTCCCATTTGAACAATTCAGAAATGAATGAATAAATAAATAAATGAACTGTTTAAAATAGATTTCTTTAAGAATGCTTTCTAACTTTTTTTTCTCTTTCTCCATGAAATAATTTGTGAAATACAAATATAGTAAAAATAATAATCTGCTAAAAAAATTCTGATTATTTTTTTTCAGATTATTACCAATCTAAGTACACAGTCTTAAAAAGATTTGCCAGCCCCATTTCACTTTTTCGTCTGGGGAAATTTATCAAAGAAAAATAACATTAATTTTTGATAATCCAAATAAATAATGATTTCAAGTTTTCACTTGTGTATATTAACTGTAATTTTCAAATAGATTCTCATAGCTCAAAATATTAAGAGTAACTGGTGAGTTTAATCAGGGTTTTCCCTAGGTAAAAAGTGACATGAGTTTGAATCTCACAGAGAGTTTAGCCTTTGTTATTTCTGATTGGTGCTATATCTTTATTACTAAAGATTGTTAAGGGAGTGAGTAACAATAAAACCCAACTAAAACACACATTTTCAATTTAATATAGTTTTACACATATTCTTAAGTGGGTCTCATTTCAAATCTTTGGGGTGAAGTTTTATCAAAAGGAAGAATCTGGAAGGAATTTCATTTGTATGTATAAGTCATAAGTATAATGGTGAAAAACTATTACCTGACATTTCAAAATTGGGGAGTAAGTGGAGAAATCTGGGATTATGAGAGAAGGAATGTAATTTGTGACATGAAGAAGTACTTGTGAATTGAATTACCATGACCATAACACTTACGCATGACATACAGAAACACTGGACAGCTGTTTCGACCTTATTAGGTCTCATTAGCAGTGTATACCATGATCTCCACCACTGGAGATTGAACCAGTGACCACAGAATGCAAAGCCAAAACTCTACCACTGGGCCATATGTCAATATTACACACAGGTGATGCCAAATTAACTAGTCATGGTAATTGTGCCACCAAATAATTAGAACATGTCTTGCAAGTTACATCCATACTCTTTACAGAGGACATGGTCACCTCTAGGGCCATGTCTTCCCAAGTGAATTGGAAATACACATCCACATAATTATTATAACCTCAAGGTCAAGGATATAGACGTACATTTTCTTCTTTTTTTTTAAGTAGAGGAATTATATTATGAATTGAGAAGAAGTACTTGTTTAGTATATCAGTTTATATTACAAGTTGATTTTTTAATTTTTTCTGTTTCATGGGAAAGACTGGAGATTGGATTCTCATGATTGTTAAAATGGTTTTCATTGAATTATCTAATTTTTACATTGCAAAAATATATATAATTTATATATATTACATATCATATAAACTATGACTCAATTATAAAATGTATTTAAAATTATACTTATTAGTAGCTGCCTTTGAGAGTCATTGAGTTTCATGTTAAGTCACATCCTATTCATAGAATTTATATTATAATTAATTGCAAATAGATTACATGCAGAAAATGAAGTACTCTATCATTAGAATTTAATAGTTATCTCCCTTGAGAAATTTAAATGATTAATGTAAGCACTAATATTGGTAGTCATTTACTAAGCTTAACTTAGTTTGGCACATGGTCAGAAGTAAGACCTTATGGAAATCAAACTCACTAACAATGGTCTGCTAGCATTGCTTGATAACCATTACACCATTAGAGGTGTCAAAAAACTGAGCATAGCTTAGATTTGGAGCACCAAGTGAGAATCAAACTCACTCCTCAGTAGTAGTAATTCACTAAGCTTAGCTTGCTTTAACACCAGTTGAGAAGTATGGAAGCACCCTGTGAGAATCAAATTCACCAACAATAGATTGCTAGCATTGGTCAGTAATCAACATACCACATCTTTCTAGATGCATCACATCATGAAAAACTGAACTAAATAAGTTGGCAACCTTAGTCGAGGGTGACCCAAAGCCTCCCTTTTCAATAGCTACCACTCCAAGATGTAGTGGAGGGCGCTACTCCATTCCCTGGATTGCCTTACTTTACCCTTGATCCTTACCTTATAATGCTGAATGTTAAGCAAGGTAGTATCAAGTACGATTTTTGGAGTTTTTAGTATGACTTGACCTAGAATTGAACCCCTGTCTCCCAGACCATTTGCAAACACTCTACTCATTAGGCCAATGGTCCGATTGACTAAATAAGTGGAATAAATATTTTTATCACAAGCTTACTATCCTTTGCATCATGACAAATCATGATGCAAAGGATAGTAAGCTCCTTGACACAATTATTTATAAGTTGCAAATTGGAATAGGCATTGCTTTATTCTCTAAATTAGAGTATTTTAATGTTGTTATGTTGTCAAAAATCTCTCTACAAGTGCCATTTTTGCTGGATTGTAATTTACTTAGCTTACCTTATTTTAGTAGAAGGACATCTGGTGAGAATCAAAATCACTAACAATGGTCTGCTAGCATAGTTTCATAACCATTACACCATGATAGTCACCTTTTTAAAAAAGGTTAAGTCTAATTTAAATATGGTACAAGGCTACAAATATAGAGCACTTAGTGAGAATTGAATTTAGTAGTAATTGATCAGCAAGACTAGCTTGTTAACCATTACACCACAATGAGGTGCCACCATTTTTGCTATGTTACAGTAACATAAAAATTTGTTGATTATAATATATATGATTTTTTTTGATCTTGAAATAGAAAGTAATTTTTTAGACAACTGAATGAAACTTTGATTTGTGTATATGAAACTTTGCTCTACTTTCTACAAATGAAGATTTCTTTTTTTCTTAAACACTGTCAAAAGATTGTTCAATATGAATAACTAGTTATAGATAATAGCCTATAAATTTTGATCAAGTGGTGTGGATCAGAGAATGAAACATTGTGGAAACATTAAAAGACAAAAATAAGAAAGTTTGATCTCAAAAGAGTAGTTTTTGAATTTTTTTTTTAAGGATAACAATTTTATTTTTATTTTGGGCAAGTGACACATTTTCTATATGTCCCTTACCTCCTAATATTTTTTAGAAGAGATGACATAAACTCACTTCAATAAATATATTCAAATTTATATCATTTTTTTAATTACCAGAAAAGGCAGCAAGTTTAAAATAAGAATATATTTATAATCTTAACTTACTTTTTTTGGTTATGTAAAATAAACTCATTGTTGGAAAGAAATTCAGAATTATTTCATAACAATTTGATTTTATGTTGACATTAAATCATCATAAATATTTATATAAGATTTACCCTAAGCAAGGCTAAAATAGCCACTGCTCAGCAAAAGGTGATGATGATATGGTGATAAGATGTTGTAAATGATTAGGAAGAATGATTGGAAAGTGGAGGATGAGTGAAGAATATAAATCTGTGAATGGATGAAAAGTGACTAAGGCATCTGAGGACCAGTGAAATATTCATTGTCCTTAGATTTGATATGCTATTGGAAAACACTTATGATAAAGTTTGTTTCCCATTTTAGCTGTTCTTGGGAAGAAGCTGTTTGAGTGGTACTTGCATTGAATGAGGGAATTCAAGTATGCATGGATGAGATTCAAGTGACTTGGTAAATCAAGCTATTATTAATTATTGTTAATCTCTTATTGTGCCTCATTTATAAATCAAATTTTAAAATATTATCATAGAGCTGTATGTATAGATTTTAAAAAAAAACAACATAGTATCAAACCCTATAAGTATATAACGATAATATTAAAAAGAAAATTGAATGAATCCCTCAATTCATAACTGAGCTTGACAATTTCTTCATTATCATTTTCCTTTTTGATAATATTATTGCTATATATTAAATCTATGATATTTTTGATTTGAGCACTATTTTATTCACTACTGTTGGGACTGCCATTTTAGTTTTTAAACTGATGTTTTTAGCTTTAGATGAACAATATTTGTTTTAGAGGTTTTAGTTTGGTTTCTTTGTTTAATGGCATATTAACCTTCATGGGGTATCTAATGCTGAAGTCCTTCTAGAAGAAGGACAGCAGTGGTACTATTTAGCTCATAGCTGAAAGGATAAAGGATTTCATACCTTTTGTGAGGATATTAGCCTGAAAGTGAATGTAATAGTATGTCTTTAGTTCAAACTCTCTTACTAACAATGTCACAGTGCTGCATATGAGCCACTATATCATGTGTATTCTCCTCCTTGTTTTAAAGTAATATATATATATATATATATATATATATATATATATATATATATATATATATATATATATATATATAAGATGTTTGTGTGTATGTCTATGTACTTTACTTTGAGAATTCACATGCGCGCACACACACACACACGCACACATATATATATATATATATATATATATATATATATATATATATATATATATATATATATATGTGTGTATTTTATTTTAATTGTACATATACATATATATATGTATTTTACTTTAATAATGCATATATATATATATATATGTATATATTACTTTAATAGTATATGAATATATATATATATATATATATATATATATATATGTATATGTATGTATTTTACTTTAATCATATTACCTAAATAATGTGCGTGCATATACACACACATATACATATATAGTACAGATTTCTTATATATATTCATACATATATCTGGAAGTAGATATGGATCTAAATCTGACAGTATGAAAAAAGTAGAAAAAACAGAATAATCCAAATTAGATGAATTTATTTTGATGTAAAGCCAATGTTAAATGTTTCAGTTTTAATAACCTTCATCAGGACTTTGATATCATGAGAGTTGTTCATACAGCAATGGATGTTTGTTGAGATAACAGGAGCAAAGAAAATATATATAACAAAAAACATATAAACGTATGTTTGCTGTACATTTGTATATTTTTGTTATATACATTTTATTTGCTCCTGTTATCTTAACAAGCATCCATCACTGTGTGAACAATTCTCATGATATCAAAGTCCTGATAAAGGTTTTTAAAACCGAAGTGTTTAACATTGGATTTACATCAAAATAAATTCATCTAATTTGGATTGTTCTGTTTTTTCTACTTTCTTCATATATATGGCTGGGTTTCACAGTTGGTGTTTATGAATTAAAGAAAAATAATTACTTTATACACAAGCATCTGAAGATTGATTCATATTGTGAAACTGATAGTTTTGCTAAAGGGGTTGTCATGACCATCATCTTAGACTTTTTTTTGAAATTTACTTAAAAAGTGATTTTAATCATTGGTCTGCATTTAATTTATATATATATATGTTTCACTCATCTGCTTGTGAGTGAGAAAGATGTTTTAGTCACTCTCCAAGGACCAATATTAGCATTACCTGTAACCATGATATTCTAACATGGAACATTATGGAAGGAAAGACAAGATAAACTCATTTGTACATTACAAGAACATTAAACATTTTATATATATATAACATTTTATATATATATATATATATATATATATATGTGTGTGTGTGTGAAGGTTATTCAATAAATAACTGGGTTTTTTTTATAAAAGCAAAATAATTTTTTTTTTTTAAAGAATGTTTTTCTCATTAATGATTGTGAATTTTTGAATGTGTCCCCTGTAGGTAAGGGAAGACTACTATAATTAAAGTATTTTTTCTTTGGTTATTTTATACTTGATTTTCGTGATTTTCACAAGACTTATAATGTGGGTGGAATTTAAAAACTTCATCTTTGGAAAACATGCCAAATATGAAATTATGTTGTTTTGAAATGATTGAATTTATATATGTGTCACTTGCTCAAAACCAAAAATTTACATCTCAAAATGATTAGAACTATATAATTCTTAAGATTAAAACTATGTAATTGCAATAAAAATAAATTACATCTTTGGAAATTTTTTTTCAGAAACTGGCACACATACTAAGCAGAAAAATATTTGAAATGTTACTTACAAAATGTACATCTGTATTTATAAGTGCAACATTTTTTATCATATTACTAATATTTGTTTTAAAAAAAAAAAAAAAAAAAAAATATGGCAATGGTGGTGTTAGAAACTAAATTTCAAAAAGAGATCTTTTGCTAATAAAAACAGTTTAACATTTACCATATTTCTAACATTTTTGTATTGTTTATATAAAAAAAAAAGATCATAAAGGTTTAATTTATTCAGAACCAAATAAGTTTTTGAGGCCTCTTACTAACAAAGAAATACAAGGTTTTATTACATCACCTAAAATTTATATATATTGTTTATACTAAAACTCAAATGTTTAAAACTTTAATAAAGATTAAATTGTTTAGACTTTGAGACAATGTTAACTTCTACATATTCACTTTCATAATAAATCTTTTTGATAATATTTAAAAATCTTTTGCTCAAAAAAAAGGGTTACATATATTACTATCCCTACCCCATAATAGTTATTGCATTTGCATATAAATTTCATGCAGCAGATGTAACAACTATTATGGGTTAAATAGTGATGGTATTCTACCAATTTTTTTGAAGCAGTTTTTTTTTTTTTTAAGTTCCAGGTGATATGACTTTGTTTATAACAAGCACTAACCGGTAGCAACAATGGATTTGTCTAATGGATCTGCATCTTGAGGAAAAATTAATGAATTTGTGTTCTTTATTAAAGGCCAAGTGATGCATGTTTAACTGTAAAATGATTTTTATATGTATTTCACAACTTTATTCACTAAGTAGTCAGATTTGCTAAAAAAAACTTAGAATACTGTATATATTCATGCATAGGTTGAATTTTGAATAGCTAATTTCTTTTTTAAAAAATTGGTATCAACCTATATGTAAGTAATTTTGTAAAGTTGAAATTTAAGAGCAACCCTTAGCTTCAAAAATGAATTTCATAAATCAAGGGTTGTCTTGAACAAATAATCATTCTATAATTCAAACATAATGAATTATGGGAGCAATCCTTGGTTTTAAAATTAATTCCCAGTGGTTGATCTAAGTATGAGATTTAGTGCATTGGTAAAGTTCCTGGTCATCTATGGCTAGGAATGATTATCTGGCTCAGTTTTAGGAAGCTGTCCCCACTACAAGGCAGCACCTCCTTCATTGTACTAAAAGGAGGAGGATCAGGATTAATCCTTAAGGAAAATGCTGATGTTGCAGAGTTATTTTTGGCACTGCTCACCTATGTGTACGACTCTGCAATAAATATGTCCTTATGTTGTATCCTGCTCTCGTGGGGAAGGTGAATACTCCTAAATTCTAAACTTATACTTGAGTATATACAGTATTGTTAATTTTGCACATGAATATGTACTATTCCAAGGTTTTGAGCAGATCTCTTTTCTTAGATATTGAACAAAAATTGATAAAGTAATTTTTTTTAAATTGATTGTAGCATTTTTTAATGTAATCTTTACAATGATGAAAGGGTGGGGAATATTTTAGTTTCATTCCATTGGTAAATGTCAAGGCTTGGCATTTTTTTTAAACAAAAAAAATCAAAAATTTAACTTTTTTCTCTTACAATGAAAGAATAGATACTGAAATTCCATTCTTAAAAATCAGTATTTATTATTATTATTCATTTATTTATCTATTTATTTATTTATTTATGTTTGTTTCATTCTTTTATTTTTATTTTCATTTCAATATTTCCAAAATTCATATCATTGATAGAAAACTCAACAATCGGAATTCTTGCAAATTTTTAAATGTTTTTAAACTGAACAATTGTACATTAAATGTTAAACATTTTTAGACCAAGTCTTAGAGATGCACATAATTGATTGTGATTGAAATTTGTTGATCTTAAAGTTTGTATGCCTATTTGTGATTTTGTCATGTACAATGTAAAAGTTATTTCTTCATAACTATAAAGACTGCAGAGACATAAAAGCAATATCTAATTTTATATATATATATATATAGTCTAGAATGTCAAACTATATAAATGTGTATATCTTATATTGCATGTAAAGCTATGAAACAATCTTCCAGAAATAAATTGTTAATGGCCTAACTCTAAATACATTACAAAATGGACAAGATAAGCACTGTGAAAAAAATACATAAGTTTAGATATGCTGAATCATAGATCACACATCATGATTTTTCAAACTTATTGTAAAATTGGCAACAACATAAAATAATTGGCCAAATTATGGCTTGGTAGTATTCAAAAGGATCTTAGGTAAATATATTAAGTACATTCAATATTTTAAAAATATATATTTTTGATTTAAATTGCACATATAAATTTGGTGTTCAAAGAACAGTTTCCTATTTTCAAAATTTTGCATGAAGTTTTAAAGTATTTTTTCTTAAGAATTATTATTTAAATTTACATATAACTTTCTTAAATGCCAATATTAAATCACTTTCTATTTATAGAATGTATAATTATTTGTAAATACTAATTATCACTACACTTTATTGATTGTTAATATAGTATTATAACTGGTATGACAGAGAAGAGTGCAGATAAGTTGAGGATTCTTCTTGGTTTATTCTTCTTATATTCATATTAAGAAATCTCAGGGAAACAACTATGATTAGCAGTTAATAGAGCTGAAGTTTACAGGATTCTTTTTTCAATTTATACTTAATAAATCAAAAATTACTTGGAAACCTGTGACTTAAATGGACTGGAAATTACTTTATTCTCTAAGTTTGAGCATTTTGATAGTGTTGTGATAACTAAAGTGGTTATTTTTGTTGTGTTATGGCCACATACAGAAAGCAGATCATTACAATATAAATAAGTATAAGCCACACAAATTATGAACAATATCTTGAATTGGAAAATTTCATTTTCATGCAGAAGTTTAAAAGTAAGGAGTTGTTATTTCCTTCTCTAAGGATAAAATAGTTTTTAGAATAAAAAAATATACATTTGTATAATTTGAATTATATATATATATATATATATTTATGTGTGTCTATGGACTTTTTTATGATACATAATGCATAAGGGTTTCATTGAAAAATGACATATTTATCTTAAATATTTCAAAAGATGAAATTGTAGTGTATTATATATGGTGCTTTAAAGAGAAAATAAAATGGTTTGACATTACATTTTTATCAAACCAGGTTTTAGAGCATTGTTAGGCTCCCAGTAATTATCTTTGGGAAATATTTGTTCTAAAGGTTTGAAATAGCATTATTGCATTTTGCAATCAAACCCTTTTATAATTATTAAATGTAATCCTGTTAATTTTGTTTCTATATAATTGCATTTGAGTTGTTTCTTAATGTTGATACATTGATATGTTTATTTTTTAAGCTTTTTAATGCATCATTAATAAAAGGAGTCGACAGCTGACCTCTTCTTCATTGTCCAAGCATAATGCTTTGTGGCTTGATTTAGTTTGAGTGGTCTATGTTGCTAAAAAAAAGTTTTGTCATGGAAAATTTGGTCTAAAAAGTTATGAAAATTATCTTCAAGAAAGGAAATTAAAAGAGTTGGGTTAAGAGGAGATGGTGATGGAAATATTGATATTTGAGATCAAATTCTCTAAGTTCAAATTAGTACTATCAGAACCCTAAGGTTCAGATATACCCCCCTCCATCCTGCCAAAAGATTTCTTAGAAAATCTTACAATGGTGTTTGCTACAAAGATTTCTGTGCTTAAAAAAACATTCCATCATATTTATTACTGTTACTAAACCAAAAAGGTAGTTTAATGAAATTTGTATAGTGGAGATGTTAAAGGAATTTGGAGAGAAAATAAACTCAATGTGAAGGAAATGGTACTGAAGCCAAGTTTTGTGTTTAACTGGGTAATGTTTTTAGGGGGCTTTAGTGTGCAATATTAAACAGTAAATTCAAACGGTAAGTTCCACAGCTTTCTAGTCTGGATACTGATTCGAAAAGATAACACAGACAATAAAGTTTTTAAAAAGGAATTTTATACAAAAGAAACAAGAAGGAAATAGAAAGAAAAGATAGTGTTTCAAATTTTAGTGCAATTTGCTGGAACTTATCTGAGAGAATGTCCAGGAAACAAAGTTCTTTGAATTTGAGTATTTTTTTGTCTTTTTAGTTTTGTCAAAATGTTTCATTTTTCATTTAATTTCAAGTCTTCTTTAAAGTTCTTTTCAGCAGAATTCTCGGTTGAATTTTCTTTCAGTTGTTTAACTTGGTAGAATTTCAGTAGTCGACTTTCGTTTAATTTTACTTTTATTTCTTGGGAAGCTTCTTACCTGTTCGAACTTATCGGCTGTTCAAGAAGTGAGTGACAAAACCCTTATGCTGGCTTATGTTTTTGTGCCTTTACAGTTGGTCCCCGATTTTGTACTTTCATTTGATTTTGGTTTTATTTCTTGGGAAGCTTCTTGCCTTTACAGTTTGAAATATTTATCAGCTATTCAAGAAGCGAGTGACGAAATCCTTCTGCTGGCTATTTTTTCCTGCCTTACAGTTTGGTCTCCAAATTTGTACTGAGGGTCCCAATAGTAGTTCTTGAGAAATAGTGGATGGTAGCTTTTTGGTGCCATATTGTCTGGGATTACTTCTCCCTTTTCCACTCTGGCCAAATCAAGAGCTGCAGGTAATCAGCTTGATTTTTTTCTTGGAAATAAATTTTTATAATGTATCCTCTGCCTTAATAAGCATTTGTTAAATTAAAATAAAGCAACAAAAATGTATTATATTAAGATAAAATATTATCACATAATTTTGTATCAAATTAGATTGTTAATTAAATTATTGTTTATTCTGTAATTTTCGTTTGTTTTGTAAAATACAAGAAAAAAAAATTAAAGTGATATTGAAAGTTAAAAAGGAAAAATAATGTATATGATGAAATATTTTTAGTGCATAAACTTTTATTATTCAATAATGTACTCAGACTATTTTCTTAATCTTGGTTGTTATTATAATAACAAAATGACATGTTTTAATTTGTATTGCTAAAATATACTCTTGTCTTAATTTGCATTTTATCTTTTTAAATTAGAATAATTAAGGGAAAAAAAAAAAATTAAATTATATCATTACATGAAATTGTATTAAAATGAATTATTTATTGTATAAATAGCAGTTGACTGAGGCAGGTGATATGCTAAAGTCATGAGGACAGAGCTAGTGTGCTAAAAATTAATTTCATAACCCACTTTGTCTACTGACAGATGAAGCAAAAACATACAACATAGGTGGGGGGATTAGGATTCCTTTAGCTTCATCTGTTTATCTTCCCACCCTCTACTTTTGTATGATACCTGTCAAATCCCATGGTTAAAGGTAGATACATACATAACTTTCATAGTATTCATAATATTTTCTCATAAAATTCAAGAAAACTTATTCAATTTAACTGATATTATTAAAGTTAAAAAAAAGATAAATTATTAGATGGGATTTTTAGGCAGAGAAATTTTTGTGGCTAACACCAGCATAAGATTTCATAGAAGATTTTTTTTTTTTTTTTTTTTTTTTTTTAAGTGTGTTTGAATCCTTGCACTCTGATAGTACCCCCCAATTTTTTTACCACCTTAGGTAACATATGAATACTTTAATAAACATCTTTTGTTCAACTAACAATCTTAATCTATGAAAAGTACTTTCTAAATAGTTTGAACAATATGTTATTAAACAAATAATTGTAGTGCCTAGGGAAGGAGAGAGGATGAAAATTCAATCTCTGGTGCTGAACTGATCATTTACAATATTGGTAAAATGGCATCCTTGTTTAATGTTTTGAAAGTAGCCTATCTAATCCAAGGGTTTTGCCTGATGGACCAGGTAAAAATTAAAGCTTATCAGTTTTAAAATTCACTTTTGTTCCATCCACCAAACAAAGAAAATTAAAAACTGGCTTGTACTATGTTCTAGAAATTACAGTTTCACCACTAACAATTTTTTTACAAAGTGTTAATTTTCTTCTAAATCAAAGATTCCAGGATTTTTATTATTTCTAGTGAAATATACAATCAAAACATATCATTAGATATTACCAAACTCTTCAGCATTGAAACTTTGCAACCAAAAATGAAATTGTAACATATCTGTAATCAAAAATAAAATTACCTAGATATATATAAGAATAGGAATATAGGAATTGCTACATAGGCATATATTATGGAGTGGTTATCTTTATAGGAATTGGATGCAATGACCCAAGTTCAAATTTTGGATGAGGCCATTTGCATTTCACTTCATTAAAAAGGGTAGGACATGAATTCAACTATTCTCCCCTTAACTATGGATAAATAATAAGGCAGACTGGGCTCTTTAGCATTGGTACGGCAACTGGTCTAGCTGAAGGAAAACTCTAAAGTCAAAACATATTTTTGGCTACGGAGTTTCAATGCTGTAGAGTTTAAAGCCCATCTAAAAAAAAAAAAAAAGAAATTGAAAAACATTTTTTAAAAGACTAATTTTTATTGTAGAATTGAGAAGATCTTCCTCTACTTGGGGATTTTATTAGATTTGGAAAGTATTGACTTTCTGTAGTTTTATATTTGCAATATAAATACGTCAAAATGATCTCTGACTTTCTGACATGGATGTATAGTGGTTGTCTTTCCTTTGATTTTATTTTCAGATGTCATCTTTGAAATGGTGCTCATGTCATTGAAACTTGAGTCCTAATATTTTTCTCACTCCTACTATTTAGGGATTTTCCTTCTCCTCTTGTTAGGGGATATTTTTGTGAAACAAATTTAAAAACAAGAGAAAGATAACTCATGTACATGCATGCTGGAAAGTCAGAGATTGTTTCTAAATTGTATTTATATTGTAAATAGGACTCATTATTCAAAATGACAGAAAATCAATATTATTCAAATCTGACAAATTGCTTGAGTAATGGAAGCAACAAAAATTAGTTGTGAAAAAAATTTTTTATCTATTTATTTTTTAAATGGTACCACTCTGGTTCACTTGTGTCAAGTTTACTAATAAATAAAATCTATTTTTAATCATATAATAATCTACTAGAAATGATAAAATTTTGGTATCTATGAGTGTGAAGAAAATTAACTTTTTCTTAAAAAATTGTTAGGAGTGTACTTAGTTATTGGTGATACTAGATATAGTAGATAGATAGAAAGATACAGAGAAATAGGAAGGAAAATAAATGGATATATAAAGATAGAAAGATAAAGAGAAAAATACTGTATAATCCTCTAAAATATCAAAGGGAATCTAGAATAACTTAAAGTAGGTTTGGCAAACCTTTTATATCCTATTCGTCAAGTTTTCTATGCACAAGTTCAGAAGTGTCACATAATTCTTGTACTCCCATTAAATTTTGTAAAAATTTAGCATTTCTAAAAAGATGTATTGGTTTAACATAAAAACAAGATGAGCATTACTTTCATTATGGAGACTTTTAGGTCTGTTTTGATTTTGCCAAAGTTTTAATTTGTTACCATGAGCTGCAGAGGATTTAAAAAAATCTTTTCAATCACAATCCCATATTTTTTTTAAAACTAATTTCATGGTTAAAAATACTCATTCACATCCATATCTCATTCTGAAACTGAAAATATAATTTTGAGTAAATTTTCTTAATTCTGGAAAATGTCCCCAAGGATAATCTAAAATTAATAATTTCAGAAACATTTGGAATTGGGGCAAGCTTATCAGATTTAATTTTCAGTAAGGAACTTGAACAAAACTGCAAATATTCACAATAAATTAAATACAATTCTATAGCACATGTGTATCAATTGTAAACTGATTGGCAAAAATCATTGGGATGTAAAGGAGGCACAGATTATTGAAATGAACTCAATGAGCTGAATTCAAATTCTTGACGAGGCCGTTTGAGTTACACTTTGTGTTAATACCCCTGGAAAAGGCATGAATCCATCATTTCTCTCCCAACTATGGGTAAATTGGCAGACTGAGCTCTTTTGTTTTGTAGTTAGGCAAACTAGTTTAGGAGAAGGAAAAACTTTGAATTCAAACCAGGGAGCTTGCAACTCCATCCATAAAAATCTACTTGTGATGGAAACCACAGCACCATCACTGATTTTATGCAACTGCTGACTTATGATGAGCTTGGCAATTCCTTGTCCAAAAGAATATCAGAAGATGCATACAAACTTTATATTATATATAATTTACAGGGGTTTTATTGAAAAATAACATATTTATTTTAAGCTACTGGGTTTGTGTTGTAACTGCATTCCATAAATATATTGATACTTCTATTTAGAAAGGATTGAAGGATTTTAATTAGCATTTCAAAGTTATCTGTGTTATATTTGGAATTTAGGTGATTAAAAAATGAAGTTCCACAACAAAATTATCATTCAGTTGTCAACTGGACTTGATATTGCTTTATTCTTAAATTTAGAGCATTCTAAGTTTATTACCCTAACCAAAATCTCTATGATGTGCTTTTTTGCTGGATTATGTATATAAAAATATAACAAGTAATAGATATAAGATACAACAAAATAATTTGACTGAATTGAACAGACAAATTAAACTACTTTCTAATTACTGGGAAGAATATTTTACTTATTTGAAACGTCATGATTAAAAGTATTTTCAATAGAATCAATTCCTCTTTCTGGACTCTTCATTTTACATTATACTATATATATTCTACATTATAGATATTAAATTTATTATCTAAAACATTATATATATTACATAATATTCATCCTGACTTTCTTTAATGTTGATCTGTACAACTTTTACTTTAGTATTAAACATATGGGAAAATAATTTTTAGAATTTATACAATAGAAAATCTTGAGGACTTGTTAATAAGTGTTAATATTTATAGATTGTCATTGCATTCCACCATTTTTAACTGTATCAATATGATATCTGATCATAGAAATTTGATGGGTGAATGCTTAGTTTTTAAGTGTAGTTAAATTTTATAGAAATAAAATAAAGCAATTGTTAGTTAAAATTCTAATTATTAGTTAGTTAAAATTAATGAGTTAGCTAAAATTCTGTGAGGGTGATGGCAAATGATTGACTGGGAGAGGTGTCGAAGCAAATTTGTTACAGGTAGAGCTGGTGTGTTAATGAATTTTGTGACCTGTGTAATAAAAGCATATGTGGGTTGGTAGGGGACATTAGTTTTTACTTAGTTTAGTCTATATATCTCAACCTCCACCTTATTTTGATGCATACCAAATTCTAAGGATGGAGGTAGGTACATAATTACAGTAGTATTAATATATAGATTACTACCTCTGTCCCATTTAGTGTATAAAATGTATATGCAAATATAACAACCATTCTGGGACAAGGATAATTAATAAAACACCCCAAAATAGATTTCTTCCTTTGGTTTGTCACCAACTGTAAGACAATTTAAACAATCCTGTATTTCTGTCTTATAAATCTGATATCTCTTGAGTTGTCATAGCAATTCCACTAGTATACAAAATGTATATACAATCAACCTTTTAACCATAAAAACATCAATTTCTAATGTATTTGATTTGTTTGATTTATGGTTTTATCATTAACAAGAGAATGTGATAAATGACATAACAGTTTTCTCTAATATAGACTTCTATGCTAGTATTTTAATCTTACCATATTCCAGAAAATGTTTTGAATAAAAAAAAAATCCTTATTGTAGAAAGTAGATATCAAATAATCTTTCAAACTAAAAAAAGAAAAAAACGAATTTCAACCACCCTTAAAGTCTGGAATAAGTTTGATAACATTTTTTGTAATTAATTACATGACTAAAATAAGTCATTGCCAAAAGCAACAGCTATTACATAAAACATTATATAATACTTACATTTATTAAACAAAATAGTTATCATCTATCATATTTATCATTTATTATCTAAATCATTATATAACATTTATATACATGACTGAAATAGTTTAGCATTAACAGAGGTTGTTCTTCTTAGTTACAACTGAGAGATGCTTAAAACATTTTGGTTATGATAGATTTTTAAAAACTTATTTTCTTAAATGTATAAAGATTTAAAGTAGCTATTGACTAAACTTAGCTTGGTTTGTCTCAAAGCTTAAAGTATAGAGCATTTAGTGAGAATTGAACTTGTTTAAAGTAGTCTGCTAGTCTTGCTTGCTACTCATTATACTATGTCAGGCGCCCTAGTCATTTACTAAGCTTAGCTTAATTTGGCACAAGTATAAGTATAAGGTAGTCAGTGAGAATTGAACTCACTTAAAATAATATGCTAGCTTTGCTTGATAACCATTACACTATACAAGGTACCCTCATAAACAAAGTGTAGGTTTCAATATATTTTTGCAGTATGGAGATATTTGCATTAATTTTATTTTCATTTTACTATGTCTAATTCTGAGTAGTCTTTTTGTAAACTTAACTTAGTTTGGCACAAACCCAGAAGTATAGAGCACCAAGTGAGAATCAAACTTACAAACAATAGTCTGCTAGTCTAGCTTGTTAACCATTGAAGTGCCCAATACAGTGGTACCTTGGTTATCGAACAATTCTCAAGTCAAACAATTCAAAGTTTGACCAAAAATTTGAATAAAAAAAATGCCTCTGTGATCAAAGAAATGTTCGAAGTTCAAACACATGGGTCAAGCTGATGAAAATAGAATGTGTGCAAATGACTGCCTTGGCAAACCAAACATGGTTGAACAGCTGGCTGAGTCTACCTGTGCAGCATTGTTTCAGTTTTCAAACAAATCGGTAGTTGAACAAGGTTCCACTGTATTGTCTTTTCTTACAGCAATGTCTAGTCACAAGTAAGGTTCAACTTGAATCTGTATTGGATGCAATGTTATTGTTATCTTTGCAAAATGAATAAATAGATAAATAAAAGACTTGCACAAGAAAGTAAATGTAAATGAATGTCTTTTTTATATGTTCTTGTGAAATAATTGCTTAGTGTGTTCACTTATAGGCTGACTTTCAAGAAAATTTCAGGGAATATAACATTTGCCATAAAGTGGTGCCTTTTTGTGTGGGTTTGTCTTTGTTGAATTGCTATAGGAACTTTGTATTTCAAATGTTTCTTCAGTTTTGGGTGGGGGCAGAGATTCTTTTTTTTTTCCAAGATGCCTGCCATATATGTTTGTGAGTAGTTGGAGTTATCAAGGGAGATAACTGTTGTTGATGTATTGGATAAAATTAGTCTTTGAAAGATTTGAAGAGTGGGTTAAATTTTGCATCCTATTGGTAAAGTATTCCCAAATTTCTTTACTGATTTTGACATTGCCGGAAAATTTTAGTTACAATTTTTATCTTATTAAATATTATCATCATTCTTACAATTTTTAGTTTTTTAGGTCCTATCAGAACACTGGGATCAAAAAGTCCTTTATGAAATTTTATACTGGTGTTAGCTCCAAAAATAACTATGCCTAAAAAGATATCATCACATTTATTACTATCACTGAGCCAAGTAACATAGTTTGATTAAATTTATATTGCTGAAATGTTCTCTATGCCTTACTATGTATTTTTGTTTTAAAATTAAAATAAAGCAACAAAAAATGTACATTTTGTTTAAAAAAAAGATGTTAACATTTCTATGGGAGTCCCTTTATGATATTATGATTTTAAAGTTTCCCCCTGTTCACCATTCCTGTCAGCATATTTTTGGAACCTTCTCCAGGTGGACTCAGTAATATCAGCTCTGCTTTTCTAACAAAGATACTCCCATAGAAATATCAACATTTTTTTGATTACCTCCGGGAGATTCCAGGAATGTGGTGATAGGGATCGTAAACATGTGGAGACTATTTGAAATTATATCATAAAGGTACTCCCATAAGGGTATTGATATATTTTTTTAATCACCCTATACTATATTAAAATTAGATATGAAATTAAATGTATCAAAATAAATTATTTACTGTATTAGAATAGAATATCTAAATCATTGAATAATTTTGCATTATATATTATTAAATTGTTGATAAAATTGTGTATTTCATGTGTAAATTATTGTTTTGTAGAATTAAAAAAAAAAAAAAAAATTATAAAAAAAAAGATAAATTTCTAATCAATCCTACCATGCTGGGTAGATTGTTTTCTTTTTACTGTCCATGCTTCAAGAACTGCTTGTTTTGAAAATGCTGTTAATCTCAGATAGATTATAAATTGATTTTAAATTCCCAGCTTACTATGACAGACACTTGTACAACATTAGGGGGGTGTAGGTAGAGTGGCTGAAATATTGTGACTATAATGATGAGGATATTAATATGAATACATTTGTGAATAATAAGGATAATTCCTTATCTCAGAGATTCAGATAAAAATATAACAACATTTTTGCTGCTAACACTGGCATAAGATTTTGTAAGGCATTTTATTTTTTTTTAGTATGTCTGGACTCCATCACACTGATAGTAGTAGTATTTTTCTTTCTTTTTTCTTTCTTTTTTTTTTTTCTAACAAAAATGAATATTTTTTGTAGGAAACAATTGCCAAGTAAAAAAACAAAACAAAACAAAACAAAAAAAAAACTCTATTTCTTATTCTATTTCATATCAAATTATTAGTTTGATATCAAAGTTAGTTGTATATTTTTAGAGATTTTTATATTGTTCAATTATTGACATTTTTGGGAAAAGCTAATTCATCATACATATCTTTCCGTATGGTCTTAGCTATCTGCTTTAAGTGGAAAAACTCTGCATATTTTGTTAATAGTGATAACATTACTTTTAAATGTTGACAGTGTTATAAAATGTCTGTTTAGTGTCTTAATGAATCAAATGAACAATAAAGAAAATGAACATATTTTTCTCTTGTCTTTTTTCTTGTAATATTTAATAGGACAACTTCATTGCTTTATTTTTTTATAACATTTGTTTGGGTCAAATCCATCCAAGGGATCCAAAATTGACTCAAATGGACAGATTTTCACCATTAATGTCAATACACCATTGACATTATTTGTTATGTCAAATTGTTATATATCTCTTTATTAAATTACACTAATCCATAATAAATCAAGCTATGTTGTTTTATTTGATAAAATTACAAAGTTACACACTTGTAAATAACGGTTTTAAACAAGTTAGATTGTTTTATCATGTTTTATAAATTTTCATCTTTTGTGTTATAAAAATCATTTTTAAAAAGAAAAGAGGCTACTATATATTTATTTATTTGTGGTAAAAAAGGTCAGGTTTAAATATTTGATCACATTGATGTCCAACAGCATATTGTAAAAATCTTTACTTTTGAGATTAATCAATTTGGAGTCTAATGGATTGGGTTTGACCCAAATGTGTATATGTGTTTTCCTACAAATATTATAAAAGTATTATAAAAAATAATCTGTACAAATTACATATTTTTTTCTTTTTTAATAACTGATATTATTTTACTAGTATTATTTATCCAATCACCAATTTGGAAAGAAATTTTAAGCTTGTCACCTAAAATTGTGGCACACATTCAAATGATAGCTATTGTTTTTATTTACTTTTTGGTCCTCTGTGAGAGAATGAGACACAAATTTTATCAAACTTATCAGCATTTTTATTATTTCAGCTGAATACCAACATTTCATCACATTTGATACCATGAGCATTTATTAGCCAGTTAAACTAATTTCCAAGGGTAGAAATTTATTGATGAGAGCCAGTAAAAGATAAATAATGTACAGATGGAAGTTTTATTCTGTTAAAGTTTCAATTAATTGCCAAAGAGGGAAAATTTATTGTGAAATATGGTCAAAATTCTATACAAGAGATTACCTTAAAAATATCCATAATTATTCATTTATCCATGGTTACAACATTGGAAAGAAGCTGTGGGACATTTCAAACTTTTTCACTCAAATCATAGAACATTCAAATAATTGTTTTAGTCTCTGTGAGTAAACAAGGCATGAATTTTTTTAGAACAGGTCGCATTTTCAAATTTTTTGCTAACATTCACTAACAAATCATCTTGAATATCAAACTGCCAACAGGGTTTAGAATATGCCATCTGTATCCTCACCAAAAAAGGAGGTGTGGTGGCTGAGTATGACACTAATCTGTGTCTGATGGTGAGGTTCCTGTTCTGGTCAAGAAAGGTAGTATCTGTTAGGATCCCATCAATGGATGAAATAGATCTGTTTGAAAATTTTTTGTATTAGGAATTCTTGATACCATATAATTATGTGTAAATTATTTGTATTAAGAATTGTTACTTGAAGCTATAATTACTAAGAATTATTATTAGTGACTTGAAACAATATAACTGTGTGCAAACAAATGATTATTATTAAATAGAAATAGTTAGTTGAAGTCATAAAATTGTGTATAAATTATTAGTATTAGATAGGAATACTTGAAACCCTACAACTTTGAACAAATTATGTATATGCAGAATACTTATAAGTGCTAAGAACTCTTAAGAAACATCTACACAAAAAAATGTGAATATAACAATACAATATATGCAATTCCCTAACCTCTCGACATAAAGTAGCCCCAGACGGGTTGACATGCTGTTAAAATCAATCAATTGAATATCCCATTAATGATCCAATGATAATCTTTATTGATTTTGTGATTAACATTTTCATGATTTCCATTATTTTGGCTTGTTGAAGGTCAGCCAGATTGGGATTGGTCTTTAAGTGACACCTCAGCATTGTATTGACCAATTATATTTCTGCACTTTAACTCTATAATGGCCCCTAACCTCAATGTTTCATCATATCTCAAAATAGAAATAGACCTATGTGTGTCAAAATTTCCCTATTTTGCCACAAAAAGCTAGTGAGTGTAAATGCCAAGTCAGTATTAGAAGAAGACAAACAGATACTCCAGGCTGAGCCAAAAATATCAGTCCTGAATTTCATGACAACAACCAAATTTTATCCTCAAAAGAATTCAAGACAGACAATGCAAGTAAGCAATTAAAAAAAGAATACTGTATGCTCACAAAAATTAAAACTATAAAAAAATACTTTTTGAATTATTGCTTATTGCCAAAAATAATATATAAAGACATCTGTTTCAACTCAACTACTTACTATTTTTTTTACTATTTGTTTGTTTTATTTCAGCATTAACTTTTTATCACAGTACCCAGACAATTCCTTTCCAACAAATATAAAGTTACTTTTCGTTACAAACTTGTTATGTATAATTTTTTTAAATTCATACTACCCTCATAACAATTGACTTATATGGCTTATGAGCAAAAACTACAGCTTGGTACACAGCAAAATTTATACAGGAAATAGTCTCAATGACTGAGGGAATCAAGAATACATTTGTGAAAATTGTTAAGCATTCACTATTTAAAAAAAATATAAACTTGTAATAATACTATCAAGAGTTTTATGTAGAATTAACTAAGACACTCAAAATTCATATATTCTATATACATACAAGATTCACTCAGTGTAAATATGTGACCTTTAAATGTGAAAAAGGTTCCCAACATCTGATTTAGTGGATAAATGTACATTTGATATACTGAACATTTTGTTTTCAATCCCTGGATCAGGTGCTGCCAAGATGCATGCCAGTGCAATATCTGCACCAGATTGTCACCAATATGGAAGAACTGATATTGGAATTCACTAAGAAAAGCAATGAACACAGCAGGTAAACAAAAAGAACAGCATACACCTGTTGATTAAAGAGTTTCATTCAAAAGTGACAGATTTTATGGTACCTTAGAAATATTTTTGTTGGCCAGATTCATGACATGTCTAGAAAATAATGAGATTAATTTTTTAGGTTGGCAAAACTAATTGAAAATCTGCTGATCAATGTTAATTCATCATTAATCCTTCTCACAGTCAATCAGATCTTAAGAATATCTTCTGTTTCATCACATTTTTCTCCTTTCATAAAGTGACCAGTCAATCAGAATAGAGTTAGTCTTCTACTATTTCTTTGCTATGGAAAGAATGCCATGTATTTCCTAAAAACTGTACTTCAAATATAACTTGATCTCCATAAACCTATGTTAATTTGTTAAATGTTTGTCACATTTTCTGAAGTTTGGCATAGAATTTGATCTTATGTTCCATTTTGTGATACACTTAACCAAAGACATTTGAAATAACCCAAGATTAGTCAGCTAAATGTAGATTCTGAGAGGCAAACAGAGCTGAATATTCTGATGTGTTCAAGGACAACATTGATCAACTTATTTTCAATCAAGGTTGCCAACCTGAAAAATAAAAATAAATCTGTCTAATTATTTTCTAAACCAACCTCATATGTAAAATTAGAAATATAAAGCAAATATAATTCATTTTAATACATAGTTACAAGGTTTTAGCTGCTCCTGAGCTCATACCAACTCAATCTGGGCACTCCTTGAAATGTTTTCTAACTAATCAGAGAGTATATTACACAAATTTAAAAAAATTAAAAGATAAAGAAAGGGTATAAAATGAATGCTGACCAATTTCTATCTTCAAAAACTGTTTTGTATCTAACCAGTGTTGTATTCTCAAGCAATTTTTTCTGAGAAAATTTGGAAGCTTTCCTGATTCTCTCAGTTTGACAAAAAAAATCTTTGAAAAAAATCAAAAAAGCTTCAGTCAGATCAGATAGGAAGAAGAAGAGAACAGTTTCATTTTTTTTTGTTTGATAGCATCAACCTGTATGGATTATTTAATGCTAAAGCCATCTTTGTAGGAGGAGAGTAGTGGTACTATTAAACCTATAGCTGAGGAGATAAGGAGGTTCATACTTTTCCAAAGGCTATTAGTCTGAAAGTGAATATAATTGTGTGATTTGAGTTCAAACTTGCTTAATATATATATTTACCAACCCCTCTGCTCAGGTAGGATATGACACAAGGTCAATTTTTAAGTGGAGTCTAACAGGTTTTAATTCAGAGTTTTCCTTCTCCTAGACTAGTTGCCTCACCAAGGCTGAAGAACCCAGTCTGCCCTACTATTTACCCATAGTTGGAGGGAGAATAATTGGATTCATACCTTTCCCAAGGGCATTAGTGCTATAACTTGCTTAATATAATGTTGCAAACCAGCAAGAAGAAAATGGAAAAGTAGACTTTTACCAGTCTTTCTCAAATAATCTACTTCATTTATTTTATTTAGAAAAAATAAATTCTCATAGAACCAACTACATTTTTCATTATTTGTTTAGCAAGGAAAATACAGGCAATGAAAAAAATTGGAAAAAAACAATTTTAGAAGTTGCTAATTTTTTTTATGCTACATTTTTTGTTATATGCATTTTATTTGTTACATATAAATTTATTCATATATGTTATACATTCATCTACATTTGTATTTGTTATTTCATTTGTTACATATACATTATATATTCATATACATTCATATAAGTTATTTCATTTGTTGCATATAAGTTCAACATTCATATAAGTTATACATTCATACAAGTTATTCTATTTGTAACAAATAATTTAATTCATATAAGTTATATATTCATTTACATGCATATAAGTTATACATTGTTTCATATAAGTTCATTCACATTTTTTAATTTATTAAATGTTGTTTTTCTTCAACATAGATTTTTTCGCATATTTTCTATACATTGTCATACAGTCAACATCCTTTTTTATTTACATTTGAACAATGCCAAAGATACACCTGAGCCCAGATGTTAGCAAACTAAGAAATAACCTTTCAATCTACAACTATGTTGGGGATAAAATAACACAACTACTACAATTCTGTCTCACAACTTCCAAAGTTACACTCTCTTTGCTGGTCACTCCTTCAAAACTGGCTACACCACCACATGCTGCTCCCTGTACTTACCCTTCAGAGAATAAATCACAGAGTTCACACATATCTCCTAACTTTGATAGCTTTCCCAGAGATCACATCACAAAAGTTACAATTTTCTCCAATACTATTCCCCTCTCAGAGAACCCAACATTAATTAATTCTTGAGAGAACATAGGAATATTACTTCAGAGAAATTCCATCTCTCATCAGATGATTAGAAATGATTTGCTTTGGCTCAACTCAAGAAAATAGAAAATCAAGAAGGAAAAAAAAAAGCATAGGATCCTCTAGAATGCATACAAGTTGTATATTAAAGTAGAGAATCCAAATTGTTAAAATAATCATGATGCAAAAAAGCAAAAATTAAAGATGAATAATTTTTTAAAATTATATGTGTGCAAGGGTGGATGAATCAGGTTATAAACTGACTCATAGATATTAGCTGGTTTTTATGTGAAATTTTTATTTTATAATGTTAATTCTATGAATTCACCTTTGGAATAAATGCATTAACAATGAAAGAGATTATGTTGAAAATTAATATTTTTTATCATTAAGCTACAGACTTATTGTTTAACCTCTATAAGTGATAGTTTTGGATGTGCCCGTGGTGTAATGGTTATCGTCGCAGGAAATGAACACGGTGACACGAGTTCAAATCTTGGACAAGACTGATTGCATTTCACATAGCACTAATACCCTTGGGAAAGGTATGAATCCAATTATTCTCCTTCCAGCTATGGGTAAATAGTAGGGTAGACTGGGTTCTTCAGCCTTGGTGAGGCAACTAGTCTAGGAGAAGGAAAACTCTGAATTCAAACCTGTTGAACTCCGCTTCAGAAATTGACCTTGTGTCATATCCTGCCCGAGTTGAGGGGTTGGTAAATATGATAAGTGATAGTTACATATCCATTGTCTTTATTCACCATTGTACACTTATAAGAGGCCAAAGCAATCCAAGTCCAAGTTTATTGGCTTTTAAAATGTAATAAGATGGATTATATATACATATTTATAAAACTTGTTTACAGCTTTGATGGCCTCCACTCAATGTCAAGTTACTTCTTTTTTATAGAATTTATCACATAATTACTTACAAATGTCAATTATCATTAAACTTTATTATTGTTATTATTATTTCACTCCTTGTGGGTTTTTCACCCCAGTTTCAGCTGATGGTCTTTCACTGGGATCTCCTGGTCTCCAGGATCCTTCCGAGTATTCTTAGTAATATCAACAGAACTGTGATCTATATAGTCTTTATTCAATCTGATTTCTAATTTTTTCTGTCTTTTTCCTAAGTCTGCCAACCAGAATACTCTCATGTTCCACAGTTTTTTCAGCTCTCAGGCAAGATCCAAGTATTTATGTATCTTTTTGCCTTCTCTCATTTTCCCTATGTGGTCTTAGAGAATTTTAGGTGTCTCATTTTCTAGGACAGATTCTAGTTTGTGTATATACCATTTGTCTGCATGATCAAATTTTAATCTCTTGCACAGTTCCTAGTGGATTATCTTTTCCATCCATTTGTATCTAGTCTTGTATTCTTTTGTGCCAATTTGCTGTATGTTTGTGATTAACTGTCTTATCACAGTCATCACATGAACTACACTTGCATATTATCAATTTTTACTTTGATATAATTGGTCTTTATGGCATTATTCTGTGTTGCTATCAAAGAAGATTTAGTTTCTCTCTTGAGGTTTACCCTTCTTATCTATGCCCAGGTCTTGTGTGCAATCTCCCTAATTTGTCACTTGAAGTATTCACACAACTGTTTTTCTTCCTATTTTTGTTTTCTAGATTTTATTGTTTTACTGTTTGTCCTTATGTTGACATTACTGTTATAAGCTGTTGTAATTAGTCTTTCTTTGATCTTTTTAGTGTATTTCTCAAGTCTTCAAATTGTTATATCTATGCAGTCCTCCATGCTGGCAAGTCCTCTTCCTCCTTTTCTTGGCACATATCATCTATCGAGTGTAAGACCTGGTGCAGTGTCATCAATTTCTTTGTCCTTTGTTCCATTTGTCTGAATACATTTTAAGAATGGTTCAAAGTATCTTACAAGAAGGACTGCCCAAGTGTTTTTCCCTTTGATAAGATTTTTGCGGCAGAGTTTGGTTTTGAGAAGTTTTCTTGTTCTTTTAAGGTACTCTTTTCTTACTTTTTTTTTCATCTGTTCTGCTCTGTCAAAAATGTAAACAAACCAGACCACTTCAATCCTTTAAAAATGCTATGTCTGGCTACAACCGAAAATGATGAAATCACCTGTAGCCCTGACTAGCAGTACCAGTGAGGAAAAGAAAAAAATCTATCTTTTTACAGCATTAGCATGCCTGTCTTTTGATAGTCACTCTATTAAAATAAAGTTGATTATGTTCAGAAGCCTATTTCAGGCTTAGGAAGGATTGTATCACCACTGATATTTTTTATAAATGAACTTTCTGTCCACACAGCCCTTGTAGTGTGATACGACTTTTACTCTATTTATAGACAAGTATTTCTAGCAGTCAAATTGGCTCACCCATTGGCATGATTCTTTAGAATCCAGACTCGTAAGCAAAGCTCTCAAGGTGTGATCCTACATTTAGAGGCTGCATCCGCCTTACACCTATGTAGATATGTAAAAAGGTCCTTTTAAGGACCATTAGAGGTCTCCATCCCTAGTGTTGGAGTATTTCTGACAGTTCTCATGAACTTGTTGAAGCAGACGGCCTGGAGACAAACATGAAAAGGATATTTAGGCCATCTGGTCTTAATCATTTCAGTCAGTTCCTGCTAGCGCAGTGCTAAGGCACGATAGTCTTAGCTACGGTTTCCCCATCCGTTCACTCGGTTATGTAGTGCTAAGGCACGGTAGTCTTAGCCACGACACTTGTTCTCTTGTTTCTCATCCCTGCAGTGCTAAGACACGGTAGTCTTAGTCATACCACTTGTTTGTTCATTCTTCAGCGCTGCAACACTAAGACACGATAGTCTTAGTTACTCGTTCATTCATTCCTCGCCTACATACAGCTAAGACACGGCAGTCTTAGCCCACTTGTTTGATCCTGCATGACCAAGCTACCAACACCAACCACAGACCAGCTCCAGCATTTCAGCATCTAGTCCACAAATGACTCACTGGTTGGACTAGCATCAACACTTGAGACCACACTGACACAGCCCAGTTAAACCAAAGTACTGCACAATAGGGACATTGATAATCCAGCTGTCTCTACCAACAATGATGATCACCAACTTTCTCTACCAACAATAATGATCACCAACTCTCTCTACCAACAACAGTGACCACCAGCTGTCTCTATGATCAACAATGATCACCAGCTGTCTCTACTATCGGTGACTATTCCACCTGTCATCTCTACTCTTTCCATCGTCTATAAAACCATAATTCTGTAACATGCGACAAAATAAATTGTCATTTGTTATACCGTTACCTCGCCTTTGTTCTCTTCATGGTCTTCCAGCTATCAATTTACTCATATGAACAATAAAAAAAATAATTTGCGAGGTCAATGTTCTTATTGGCCCTGCAACACATCTGTGTTTGTTTGATGATATTCACTTCGAATATTCCCAGATATTTGTAATTTTCTTTTTCTCTTTGTGTTCTAATGTTTTCCCGATGTGGTAGTTCTATTCCTCCCATTGTTTCTCTTTTCCTCTTTTTCATTAACAGTATGGCACATTTTTCAATTTTAAATTCCATTTCTATATCCTAGTTGCATATTCTTTTTGTTTGTAAGGGTTATTATCACTAGTATGCCACTATGACTGATGGACTGTGTGCAAACAATTCAAGGGAAATCATTCAGTGAGTATCATTTTATATTAATCTTGCTTAGAAACATTGTTTTTTTTCTAAATTTAGACTTAATTAAAATCTACTAGGAAACTTGCAACCAGATTCGATTGAACGTTGCTTTATTCTCCAAGTTATAGCATTTAATAGTATTTCACTAACAAAAATTACACCATGAGATGCCATTTTTGCTTTGTTACAGTAAGAAACATACAAACATGCAGAAATCAGAAATATATCTTTATAATTGTACTGTTTATGAAATTTCTTTTTTCCCTTTTTTTTAAATTGATGGGAGACTGGTTTAGATGTAATGTGCAAATGCATTATACTCAAAAACAATATTTGATCTTTTTACCTAGTGAAATACATTAGCATTATGCATGAATAAATATGATGCATCTGTCACTTCCATTTAAGAAATCTGGAAACAGGCCATAAAAACAAAATCCATTGTATGCATTAAATGCAAAGGAGATGATCAGTTACTTTTTTTCCTTCAAGTGGTGTAATGGTTAGTGAATTAGTCTAACAGACCATTGGAAATGAGTTCAATTCTCACTGAGAGTCTCATAATTCTGGCCTTCTGTTAAAATAAGTTAAACTTAATAAACTACATCATGGTGTATTTTTGAGAAGTGTAATTTGCCATAGAGTAGACAACTCCCCTTATCTACCAGCATCTAGATATTACTAAAATTCTCATCATGTGTGTGTGTATGTGTGTGTGTGCATGACTGTAACCTAGTCTGCTTTTTATAAGAGCAATATACTTAAAATACTTAAAGAATGAAACAAATTCTAACTTAATTCACAACTGAATGATAATTCTGTCAAATTTTGCACTAAATGGATTGTTTAATAAAGAAATATAGTATTTATCTTTTGAATATATTAATGTTTTTATCAACCAACTGTTTAAATCTTTTTTTTTCAAATTAAAAAACGTTTTTTCTTAAGGATTTTTCTTAGTTTCTTATTAATCTCATTTCATTTTACTGCTCACAAAGAGTAATGCCAAAAATCTGTTCTACATATAGTTCAAATACACTGTTCAAATTCCACAGACACATATATATATTTATATCGGATAAGTCATAAATAATTTCTGTTTTAGTGAAATATAATTCATTAATAAATGATTAAACAATAAATTGATTTCAATCAATAGTATATTCATCATTATTTTGAACCACCTCTTGCCATTAATCAGATGGCTTGTTAATTCCTCAAAAGTAAAATTCAGCTGGCTTTGAGCTCAAGAAGTTTTCCACAAACATTTTCACCTGATCTTCTTGAAGAAATTTTTTAGCATTCAGACCATCTGGTAGATAACAAAAAATATGGAAATCACTTAGTTTGAGGTCTGGTGAATATGGGGAATGGGGTAGAACAGACAAACCTGAATCCAATATTTTTCCTGCGGGATTCTAACTGAATTTAGTCTTGTGTTATAATGGAGAAGTACAATGTTTCACCTATTGACAAATGCAGGGCATTTTTTTCTAAAGATTTTCATGCATACTTTGCAGCTGTTGAGAGTATAAAATTTCTTAGTGTTTTTTTATTCTTCAACTCAAACAACATTTTATGTCAGATATACACTTTCATTTCTTCCATTTCAAGGGTATGAGATCATAGATTAAATCATGATTTGTACTCTTTCATGACTGAAATAAGAATGACTGAGGAAGGTATTCTTTGATCAAGTAATTTCTGGTTCTATTTAGAACATTGGAAGTTTGAAACTTGCTTTCAGAAAATGAAAACCTAATATATATATATATATATATATATTGCAATAGTGTTGATTGTCACTAATTCACTTTGTGGGTTTGTGGTGAACCAAGTGGGATATAACTTGGAGAGTGCTCGATATCTGAGATAGAGCTATTATATAATGATAATAATAAATGAATATACATTAGATTTATATATTTAATGTCATGGAAGTTTGTCTGCAACTTTTGATTCCATGAAGTTTTATAAACCACAATCATGAGGCAGATAATGAAAGGAAATGAATAAATCAAAAAATACAGTCAAAAACCATTGGGATTGTGAAGAAATCTTTACATGTGCTTTACCAACCAATGCAATTGCAGGATCAAAAACACATATCCCCTACTAGGAAAATGCCTATATAAAAACATTGTATACAAAGCCACTGTAAAAACTGATACCTCTGTCAAGCAATACATTGGTGCAACGGAAGGCACCATAAAACAAAGAATTTACAATCATAAACTTTCTTTCACAAACAGAAATTGCTCATCCAACATCTCCTTATCCTCATACATATGGCACCTAAAAGACATGAACATCTCTCCAACCACCACCTGGGAGATACTAAAACTAGCACCTGCCTACAACAAAACATAAAAAAATGCCTTCTTTGCCTACATGAAAAATTAGCTATCATAACCTACCCATCACAAAACATCCTGCTAAACAAAAAATCAGAAATTCTTTCCAAATGCAGGCATGAAAACAAATAACTTCTCTCACACTTCAACCCATACACATAACCCATCTAACACCTCTACTCCTACAAAAAAACAAAAAAAAAACACTAATGACACCATACCACACCTGAAGCACCATAAGTACTGTTTTCCTCTTTCAACCATCACACCCACCACAACGTATGTACCACCTCCCTCCATCAATCCCCATATCCTTCTTCATATGACCCCACTATCTGTTGACATTATGTTTCCATGAGCATTAGTAATGGGCCTCAACACAGTACATTCTTATCTACGACGTACACTCCATCATTTATTATGATAACATATAAGTCATATAATGTTAACACAGTACAGATAACTATTAAGAATAACAATCACAACCCCCTCACCTATTACCCATACCTCCCAAACCTATCATCTATTTCCTTAGTTTTGTAATGATAACATTTTGCTCTTGAGTTATAATCATAAATGTACATAAAAAAGACAAAAACATAGCTAATACTAACAATTATTGCAACGCCTTACCATTATATTCCTTACGTACATACTACCATGGATCACTATGATATACACGCAATATATCATCAACTCAATACAAATTATCATTGTAATCTAACTCAAATCTCATCCCAACATAAAATACCAATATTGTACAATATTCCATAGTAGATTGTAATACAACATATATTTCCACCATGATATTTACTGTGATTCTAGCCTACCATACTACACTTGCTTAATTACGCTTACAAATCATATCTATTTTTTATTTTCTTCAAAATGCAATGATGATATTTTGTTCCTTATTTACAATCACCTACATATATAGAAATAGATAAAGAATTTTTTCTCGCCTCTACTGTAGCAATGTTTCGATACAACTGCTTTCTCCCATCCGGTAAACAATGCCACGTTTATCGCACTGCGCATGTATCTTCACATACACATACACTAAACACCACTTACACATCCACACACAATAATATGCAACTATAACCCCCCCACACACACACTCACTCACAAGCATGCGTAAAGATTTCTACACAATCCCAATGGTTTTTGACTGTTTTTTCAATTTTTTCGATTTATTCATTTCTTTTGTTATCTGCCTGACAATTGTTGTTTGTAAAACTTCATGACACCAAAGGTTGCCAACAAACTTCCATGGCATTAAACATATAAATCTAATATATATTTACTTATCATTATTATTATATATATATATATATATATATATATATATATATATATATATATATATAATGGACTTTCTCATCAATGAGGACCCAACAGTTTGATTAAAGATATGAACTGTTAGACTACTTTCAGATGATTTGTTTATAGCTGTGAAAATTTGTTAAGAACCAGCCACATTTCTTGAATAAGCTGATAATAGAAGAATGGTGCTCCAATATGCCATAAATTTTCTTGAACAGCAACCCTCAGGTTTTGAATTCAGAGTTTTTACTTTTAGAGCAGTCACTCTACCAAATCTAGAGATCCCAATGTACCCTACTATTTTACCTATAGCTTTGATTCACATATATATGAATATGAATATATGAGTGCAAGAATCCTTGTAGAAAAAATCTTTTTTGTGTGTATGATGATGTGTCTTTTTTGCTTTTTAGTAATAGACTGACTTAACTACTTACTTGATTTGGTGGGAATCTTGATTTTTATTTTGTCTGGATTGTCCAAGAGAGAATATGTGTATGATGAAGATGTTTGGTAAATAGCAGTGATTGACTAAGTGTTGAACTGATTGACTGACTACCTGTGAAGGTTTCTTAGCCATTTTTATACAGAGTGGCTAAGCTGCAATGCAACCTAAGTTTTAGACATTTTCTCTAAATCAGTATTGGTTACAAAATATAGATTTTCTTCTTATCAGATGACTGCTCTAGACTAAGTCCACATGAGTGTTAGTTTGAGTCAGTTACAGTTTCAGATCTATTTTTAGCTTTTATTAAATGATTAACATGCCTTTTACCTATTGGTGAAGGGAAAGTTTAGAAACTATTTGTCAAGGAATATTTTCAAAATCTCCTAACAATATATATGTACTTGTACATATATTAGAGGAAAATGTAAGTAAATCCTATGGTACGTAAATATAAAATATGAAAAGACAAAATTTTTAGAGGATGCATTTTTTATATATGATATATGCTGTTTTTTTTTTAAACCATCTTCAGGGCAATATAATGTAATATTTAATGCTTCATCTGAAAAATATTTTCAAATGATAAAAGGAAATGAAAAAAACGAAAAATTTCTTAGCTTTCTTTCATGTTAATAGCATTCGATTTCAAACTAGACTGACATCATTCTTGAATTTGAAAAATTTTAAAAGATAATGTCTTTAAAGAATTAAAATCTTTAACAGTTTTAAAAATTTTAAATTTCAAAACAATTCTCAATAATCATGTCTATACTTGTAATTTAGATTAAGTTTGATTTTTCATATTCTATATTTGCATACACACATACACACACACACACACACATATATATATATATATATATATATATATATATATATATATATAAACTTTTTATAAATAGATTTATATTTATATATAATCAAAGACGACCTGAAGGCTTCTTTTCCTTAGCTACAACACCGAGGTGTAGGGGAGGGTGCTACTCTTTTCCCTGGATTGCTCCACTTTACCCTTGATCTATACCTTATAGTGTAAATATTAAGCAAGGTGGCATCAAGTACCATTTTTTGAGTCTTTGGTATGACTCTACCTGGGATTGAACCCCAGTCTCCTGGGCCATTGGCAAACACTTTACCCAAAAAGTTAATTTTCTTCTAAATTAGAGATACCAGGATTTTATTATTTCTGTGGGGGATTATACAATCAAAATGAATAATATTAGGTATTATTATTCAGGAAACTCTACAGCATGGAAACTCTGTAACCAAAAACAAAATTGCATAAATACATATGAGATGTACATATTTTTGGGCTGCTATATTTTCATATTTTTAGGTTACAGTGTTTCAATGTAATAGAGTTTGGTAATAAATAAGACCTTTTGATTACAGAATGTTTCCCAAGAAATAATAAAATCTTGATATCTTTGGTTTAGAAGAAAATTAACTTTTTATGAAAAATTGTTGGGGTGTCCTTATTTATGGATATATATAACAGATAGGTAAAACATATACACGGGTGCACACACACACATACACACACACACACATTATATATATATATATATATATATATATATATATATATATATATATATATATATATATATGACAGAGAGAATACTAAGTAAGTTAGTTGTAAGTATAAAAACACAGGTAAAAAAGCACAGTAGTAGAAAATATTCACATTCATGCATAATTTTTAGAAGTTTATTATTTTTGCTATTTTTATTTTTTCTTTCTTTTAATTCATCATTATTTTTTATTCAATTTTTTTCTTAACAGGCTGTTTAATATTGCTTGCCATCCAAGACAAAAGACTCACGTTAAAGAAAAAAAAATCAATTATTTTAATTAACTTAAGGAGGTGACAGTAAATTCAAGCAACTTGAGGCAAGTATAATCTGCTAGACAGATTAACCAAAAATTAATTCTGCTTATTTTGGCTTGATGTTTTTATTTATTTATTTTTATAAACTAAAAAAAGAAAGAAAGAAAGTCTTATCTATAACTACATGACTTATGAGGCTATTGTAACAGTAGTATATGATAATATAGATGCTTCTGTTCAAGAATGAGTGAAAGATTTTATTCAGCAGTATACGAAGAATGAGGCTCTCTGGAGATAGTGGAATACCCCATCATTGCCATTACAATCAGACCCACTCTGACCCACTTTGGTAGTACCTGTTAGGGTCCAATCAATGGGTAAAGCTGTTTAAAAATTATTCTTATCTGATTGAACCACATGAAAAAAACTCTAAAGAAACAACAACACAAAAATATAAATGGGAAAATACAATAAATATGATTCCCTAACCTCTAAGCATGAAATTAACCTAGATGGATTACCATGCCATAAGGATTAATCAATCAATTAATTAAATAATCAATCTAATAAAAATTTTCAAGGATGTGCTGTTTTTGCTTGTTTATGGTCACATACAAGTATAATAAGAATTTTAGTAATTTATAGATAGATAGATTTGACATCTTGAATGTGGTTTGATATTCAAGATAGTAAAATTTTAATTCGGATACATGAAATTAAATTTTATAACGATTAAAAAATTAGCTATACCAAAAAAATGTAATTGTTTTAAGCAAAAAATCATGAAAAACTGGTTTGTCAGTGTTTAAATTCAACTAATGACTATCATTGTTAGTATCTAACATAGAAAACTAATGACTATCATTGGTAGTATCTAACATAGAAAACTAATGAGATCCTTAAAATGGCTCATGACATGCAGGCAATTACGACAGACATTAGCATTGGTGGTATGCCCATTTGTAAATTGTTAAATTTGGATCCATCAAAAAAGTATAAGAACCTTTAAAACATATAAATTTGTAAAAGTTATAATTTTATAGTATTAAACATTGTATTATCCATAAAAAGAATACCTGGAGAAAAATCTGATATAAAAATTTAGTTGTGTTAATGCTAGAAAAAAAAATTATTGAAAATTGAAGAATTTTGTGTTTCAAAAGATGCCTTAACAGTAAAATGGAAATACCTCAACCTTGCTAGGGAATTGAAAAAACTATGGAACATGAAGGTGACAATTATACCAGTTGTGATTGGTGTTTTTGGTACAGTAACTAAAGGATTATTAAAGGGACTGGAGGACTTGAAAGTTGGAGGACAAGTGGAGACCATCCAAACTACAGCATTATCAAGAATGGTTAGAATACTGAGAAGAGTCCTGGAGACTTGAGGAGACTTGCTGTCACTAAAACTCCAGTGAAAGACCATCAGCTAAAACTGGTGTGAAAAACTCTAATGAGTAAATAATAATAATAAGACTACAATCCCACAAGAACCAAGACTGGAAAAAAGTTAAGGCAGAAACTGAAAAGGTAAACAAACTAATACCAAATATCCCAATGAGCAGCATCACTGAACTAAATGAGGTTATTTATGCAGAAGTGAAACTAGTCTGTGATAAAATCAGTGTTCCCCTAAGTAACTGAACAGAAACAATAAACCTAGATGGGGAATTAGGCAAGAAGAACAAGTAAAGAAATTGTGACAATAAGTGAAAGTGCTAAGGAAGAAAAAACATATAAGGATATGTTGGGATAAAAAACCAAAACAAAACAAAACAGTAGACAAGTCTGACAATGCAACTTAAAGAGATAAATCAAAAGATACAGGCAAAAAAATGGAAGACTTAGAAGATATTGAGACAGGATCAAGCAATACAAACAAAACAGGACATTCCAAAATAATGAAAGAAAGTGCAAAAGAAGCAAAATAATTTTGGAGTAAAATATCATAATGGAAAGAACATAATAGAAATGCTGAATGGATAAATAACATGGAAAAAGAATTACAAGGACTTGAAGAAGGCTCTGAGGTGGACATACGAGGATCATTAAATAAGTTTTTAGACTTTTTTGTATCGGCACTTTTATTGATAGTACACACATGAAACTCTAGTCCCCTTCAAAGTAATCTCTTCTGGCACTTCCAACAACTTTTGGAAGGCCCTATGGAAGTCCTCTTATGTGAACGTGTCAATGACCTTCGTCACAGCCTCTGTCATCATTAATGGTCTCATAACGACAGCCTCTGAGCTTAGGGAATAACCAAAAGTCATAGGGAGTAAGGTCTGGACTATAGGGAGGGTGAGGAACTGTCTTGATGCCCATCTTGGTCAAATAGTCTGTGACAAGGATGGAGTTGTGGACTAGTGCATTGTCCTAGTGGAAATGCTACTGACCCCATTTGAAGAGTGCTGGCCCCTTCTGGCGGAATCTCTTCCTGAACTCCCTTAAAACCTCAACATAGTAACCCTAACCCTAACCCTCTGGCCAATCAACTCTGGTGTATTGACTTGCTTACTCCTCCCACACCTCTCATCATCCCTCACAGACTCCCTGGCTTCCTTGAATCTCTTATGCCACTCAAAAACTGATGCTCAATTCATGCAAGATGGCCGAAAAGCAGTCTGAAGCATTCCATACATTTCTGTGGCATTTTTTTCCAAGCTTAAAACAGAATTTTATTGCATATCATTCTTCTAAAGTGTCCTTACATCTAGATTGCCTTTTTGAAATTCACCAGCTGTGAGAATCAGGCTTTAGTAGGGTGTGTTCCAATTCCTGCTGTAGCTGTTCATTTAAAGCTGAAATCATAAAAATTGGTCAGTCATCTCATAAGATGATATAGGGAGGCTGAGGAACTGTCTTGATGCCCATCTTGGTCAAATAGTCTGTGACAAGGAGTAACATAACATACTGAATTTTCAAGAGTCTACAACAATTTTAAATGCCTGTACAAAAAAGTCTGGAAACTTATTGATTGCACCATGTACATCAGGAATCGCTCAGAGCAACACTCAAAAAAGTACTAAATTGGAAAACACTAGGTCATAATGGCATACATGAATTCTGGTTTTAAATTTCATGTCCATCCATGACAGACTCGCTCTTGAACTGAGTAGATGTCTAGAAGAAGCAAGAATACCTGAATAGATGACTAAGGGAAAAATTACCCTGATCCAGGAAGACCCCTAAAAAGGAACCATCACTACCTACTATAGACTGAAAACATGTCTACCTATGAAATGGAAGATCCTAACCACACAGATTAGGAAGGAGATCTATTACTCACTTGTATGCCACAGACTCTTTCTGAAAGAACAAATGAGTTGCTACAAGAGAACAAAAGGAACAGGTAACTTACTGTACACTGATCAGCACATCTTCAAGGAAAGCAAAATGAGGCATAAAAATGTAGCCATAGTATGAATAGACTAAAAAATGGCCGATGATATAGTCCCAAAATTCTGGATAATAGATTGTCTAAAAATGTTCAAGGCAGTCATAAAATTCATCACAGAAGCCATGAAAAACTGGAAAGTGGAATTAACAGCAGGAGGAAAACTTGAGAAGAAGTGAACATCCAGAGAAGCGTCTTCCAGGGAAATCTCATCAAAGGAATAAACACCTGGGCAGTCTCCCTTGTAAGATACTTGAGACCATTCTTTAAATTGACATGTGAGGAATTCAGACAAATTGACTAAAAGACAAGACAGTAGATGGCAATGCACAAAGCCTTACATCTAAGATATGACATAGACAGACTATATGTGTGAAGAAAAGAAAGAGGAAGAAAACTCATGAGTATTGAAGATAGCAGGGATACATTAATAAAAGGACTTGAAGACTATATCAAAAAGAGCAAAGAAAGACTAATTACAGCTATCAGTAACAGTACTGACTACATAAGGACAAACAAAACAACAACAAAAACTAGGAAACAGAAATGGGAAGAAAAATAACTATATGGATATTTTTGGTAAAACTGACAAAATTTCACAGGAGAAGACCTGGACATAGCTATGAAAGGGAAACCTTAAAAGAGAAACTGAATCTCTTCTAATAGTAGCACAAAACAACACCATAAGGACCAATAATATTTAAGTGATTATCAATAATATGCAACAAAATAGCAAGTGTAAGTTATGTGGTGATGTAGATGAAACAATTAATCACATAATAATTGAATGTAGCAAACTAGTGCAAATGGAGTATTAGACAAGACATGACAGGGTGATCCACTGGGAATTATGCAAGAAATTGAAATTTGACTATGCTACCAAATGTTATATGCACAAACTAGAATCCACCCAAGAGAATGAGATGCATAAGATTCTCTGGGATTTTTAAATACAAATAGATAATCTAAATCCGGCCAGAAGACTGGACTTAGTGAAAATTAACAAAAAAAAAAGAGAATTTACTGTATAGTGGATCTTGCTGTCCCAGCAAACCACAGAGTCAAATCAAAGAAAGCGAAAAGAGAGACAATTACTTAGACTTTGCCAGAGAACTAAGGAAACTGTGGAACATGAGAGTGATGGTGATACCAGTTGTAATTGGCATGCTTGGAATATCCCCAAAGACTTGGAAAGGGAACTGGAAGAATTGGAAATCAGAGGATGAATCAAGACCAACTCAATTTCTATTTCCAGGTCTCTGTATTTACTTATTTCATTATATTCTTTGACCAATATGTTATTATCCATTAGTACTGCCATAACAATTAGAAGGCATGGTTTTCTTTTCTAGTCTTTAATCACTATATCAGGTCAATTGCTCTTTACTTTACTATCAGTTTTGATGGCAAAATCCTGGAGAATAGTCACTCTTTTTGCTTGTTATTGGTTCTGGTTGATGTTTATATCATTTATCTAATATTTCATAGTATCTTCTTCTTCTTCTTCTTCTGATGATGATGATATAATAAATTAGTTTATTATGTAAAAATCAATTAATATTTTTCATTAATTTTTATATAATTAATTGATTTATTATATCATTATTATTTTTAATAAATTGTTATAACAATTAATAGTTAATAATATAATGATTGAAAATATAATATGATAATAATAAATAATAATGAGCAGATTATATTATTTTAATTCATTAAAAAAATAATTAAAAATTGAAGAATTTTATGTTTGAAAAGATGTTTTAACTGCAAAATAATGTTTATGTATGATAATTTGTGTCAAGACAAATTTTTAAAAATCATTCAAAAATCTGCTTTTTATCTAATTTCAATAAGATTTTCAGTATTTATTCATTTATGAAGTAATTTTTTTTTATGTATAGAATATTTTGAAAGGAAGGTTTCAGAATTTTTTACAAAAAATAAAAATATTTTTAATGTTATACTTTTTGAAAGATTTTCCTGAGTTTTCTCAAATATATTGTTTCTTCAGAAGTTTAGCATCCCACCATGAATCTCATTCACTACCTCTGATATCTAATTCTTGATACTTCATTTTTGATGGAATAAGAAGGTACTAAGTGAAGACAAGATTCTCAGTACCAAGAAGTTTTTAGAAGTTTACAAAAAAAAGCTTAACAGCTTGAAGATATGAATATAAAAAATTAACATAATTTGATAATCTTGTAGAGTTAGGGGAAGAGTGCTACAGGATTGTAATTCTAAAATTATTTTAAGCCTTACACCAGCTCTGCATTAAAAGCATTGAGCCCTTATTAACTTGTATGTAGGTACATATGTATGTACATACATATATATTTATATATATATATACATGCAAATTTCATTAAACATAATAGACATTTTATGCCTACATATTTTCTTCTGGATCCGTTCGAATTCCTGTATTACTTTTATCATATTCGGGGGGAATTGATTTAGGTATTGTCCATAGTTGTATGTATCCCTAGTACTTTCTGCCCAACTTTGGGCCATCATCAGGGGAGAATCTATTACAAAAGTGATGTAACTTTTGTTTTAGCAAATTACTACTGTAATCTCCAACAGCAAAGACGTCCTTACACAGTAGTAATTTGCTAAAACAAAAGTTACATCACTTTTGTAATAGATTCTCCCCTGATGATGGCCCAAAGTTGGGCAGAAAGTACTAGGGATACATACAACTATGGACAATACCTAAATCAATTCCCCTCGAATACGATAAAAGTAATACGGGAATTCGAACGGATCCAGAAGAAAATATGTAGGCATAAAATGTCTATTATGTTTAATGAAATTTGCATTAACGAAGAAATGCTGCCTAAATATACATATATATATACATGTACACATGTATATAAATGTGTGTATGTGTGTGTGTGTGTGTGTGTAAACAATATAAACCTAAGAATAAGGTAATTCTCTTTTAAACCAAAGACATCACAATTTTATTATTTCTAGAGAAATATTATACAATTAATATGGATATCATTGGGTATTATTCATTACATTTACACTTCATACATATTTATACAATTTTATTTTTGATTACAAAAGTGTTATAATTTCCCTTTTGTTTACAGAGTTTGAATGCAGTTGAGTTTGATAATCAATAATCCCTTATATTCATTTTGATTGTATAATGTTTCACTAGAAATAATAAAATCCTGGTATCTTTGGTTTATAAGGAAATTATCTTTTATAAAATAATTGGTTGGGATATATATATATATATATATATATATACATGTTGGTGAGAGTGCATATATATATATATATATATATATATATATATATATATACATACATGTATACATACATATACTTAGATATATATAGACCCCACACACACACAGTCATATATATACACACACACACACACACACATATTCGCATGCACACACAATCACACACATATATACATAATGCATGAAAAAGCTTGTACTAAGCAAGTTAGTTGCAAGTACAGAAAGGTAGGTGAGAAAACATGCAGAATATGTTGGCAAGTAGAAAACATTCACATGCACATATATAATAAAAGAAAGGAGGGTAGAATGGTTGGAAGAGAAAAAGCGAATGAAAAGCAACATATATAACAAATCTACTAAAACCTTATGAGAGAACATAGTAGATAGATGTGGAACACACACATATCTCCATCTAGATAGGTAGACAGACAGACAAACAGATAAATGGATAAAAAGAAAATGAGATAGATAGATAGATAGATAGATAGATAGATAGATAGATAGATAGATATGAATCTACTGAGATAAATCAATTGATCAATCATTTAATAGATAGATGTAAATGGATATATTGATTAGATATGAACAGACTGAGATAGATAGATAGATAGATAAATAGATAGATAGATAGATAGATCTGAACAAAATGACATGGATAGATAGAAAGAAATAGACTGAAACAGATAAGTATTAAAACAGATAGATAGATAGATAGATAGATAGATAGATAGATAGATAGATACTGAGACAGATAGATATGAATAGAAGGAGATAGTGACATGGACATATATAATTATATAAAAACAATAGAACAAATATCTAAAAAAAAAAAGACGGATATTCTCATAGTTTCACTGTCAGTGAATTTCTTTCTTTGCTTCTTGACCTATGAATGGGTGGCATAAAGAAATATGTATCATTTTTGGCAAATGTGAAGAATGTCAATGCAAGTTTACTCACCTCATGCTTTGCCCTCATTCTGGCTTATGCAATGCTAATCTCTCACAATTTCTGATAACATCACAAATATTTGTTTTCCCAAACATAATTACTACTACAACAGCTGTTTTCATCATCTATGTCACCCAGTTTAAATAATATATAAAAGAAAAATTAAAATGCAAACTGTAAACCTGTGTTACTCTAACTTAAAATCTAAAAACTTTTTTAAAAATGTAGGACCTCTATATTTATGATACCCATAAAGTAATGATATGGTTAAATTAAAGATATTATTTGGGAAAATTAGTGAGTAATTTTTTCATTTCTTTTTTTGTAATTGTATGATTTTCTTCATAATTATAATATTATTTGATTACAATGGATGTCGAAAAAGTAAGATATAAACATTTACAAATCCAACTGGTTCATTACTATACAAATAATACATTATACATATATTACCAGACCTACTATGTTACTTTTCCATGTAGTCAAGATTGATGCATTTAGGTTTTGGTGAAGCTGCACTGCCATATTTATTAAATGTCTTCTACATTCCTCAAATCTTAGCCATGTGATGAACTTTTACTTTAGAAAATAAGAAAAAATTACATGGAACTAGTGTGGAGGGTATTGTACATTCAACGTCTTATATTTCACCAAAAACTGTTGTTTCATAATTTTTTTTCAGATTAGCATTGACTGCTTTCTAGATGTTTTGATATCATCACCTATCATATAAGTTTCTCAGTATATGTGCACATATATTCATTTAAATTCTAAATTTTAAAATTAAAAAGAGTTAAAGCTTCAGTCTTGATACTTTTGATCATAACTGATGCATATAGTTTTATCACATAGAATATTCAAACTATTGTCTTCATCTTCATTTTTATACTCACTATGTTTCAGTCAATATATCCTTCAGCCTCCTTCAGGTTTTTTATGTTAAACTCAAGAACCTACACAGAACTTTGAACTGAACCCCTTCTTTAATCCACAGAGGTAGATTAACCATGATCAGTTATTTTAAGTATTCTTCGTTATCTTACCTGGAGTTGCAATTGAACCTGCAACCTCCAATTGATTTCTCTCAGAAGCACTTTCTAACCAAACATCTTATTCACTGTCCCATGTGTCTTGCTGGACAATTCAGAGTGAAATTTTTGTCACTGTGGCCCAACATATCAGCTACTTCTTTAAGATTTATCATTCTCCAATGTTCTTCTCTGTCTATGATTTTAACTTCATCCCACAAGGGCAGGTGGTTTCCCTTTTCCTTCTATATATGGTCAGCCATACCCGACTTTTCCACCCCTAACATACTGCCTTACATTCTTTTGTAGATCCTATTTACCAACCCCTCCGCTCAGGCAGGATATGCCTTCCTTGAATCTCTTATGCCACTCAAAAACTGATGCTCGATTCATGCAAGATGGTCGAAAAGCAGTCTGAAGCATTCCATACATTTCTGTGGCATTTTTTCCAAGTTTAAAACAGAATTTTATTGCATATCGTTTTTCTAAAGTGTCCTCACATCCAGATTGCATTTTTGAAATTCACCAGCTGTGACAATCAGGCTTTAGTAGGGTGTATTCCAATTCCTCCTGTAGCTGTTCATTTGAACCTGGAATCATAAAAATTGGTCAGCCATCTTGTAAGATGTATAGCAATAACATACTGAATTTTCAAGAGTGCCCATACGAAAAAAAAGTCTGGAAACTTATCGTATGCACCTCATATATGGCCTTCCTAAGATTCATAAAAGTGGTATTCCATTAAGCCCTATTATCAGCAACAGAGGTTCAGCAAGTCAGCCATTGAGCTACTTCCTTGTGAAAATAATCACCCCACTAATGGATAAGTCCTCCTCATATATCAAGAACTCTGTTCACTTTATGAAAAAGATCAGCAAGATCCTGATTTATTCCTACAGATGGTGAGTCTAGATGTTGTAAGCCTGTTCACAAGGGTACCCACTAATAAAACACAGACAGTGGTGTGGGATAAGTTGATTGCACAACCCTCACTGGAAAAATGCACCTGTATCCCAAAAGATAACCTGATGATGTTGACCTTCTGTGTGGAAAAGATTTACTTTGGGATGATTTCTAATATATACTGATAAGAGGAAGGCTTGGCAGTGGGATTGCCGTTGTTGCCAGTATTGGCTAACATATATATCGAATACTTTGAAGAAATGGCATTAGGATCTACATCACTACAGCCATCATTGTAGCTTAGATATAGTGATGATGTATTTATTTTCTGGCTTCATCAGGAAGACATTCAAACACTACTGGATCATGTGAATTCAATCAGACCAACTATGGAGAAAGAACAAGACAAGAGATTATCCTTCCTAGATGTATTAATAACTTGCACAGAGCAAGGATTCAGGTCATCTGTATATAGAAAGCTAGACTTCACCAGGCTGAAAACTTCAACTCCCACCATCTATATAATGTAAAGAAAGGAATCGTTCATTGCCTACAACATCGAATAAAAGTCATTAGTAGTGACAGTGATGCGTATCAAGAAGAAATAAAGAGTTTAAGAGACAACTTTTCTCTCAACAACTACCCAGAAACCATGACATCGGCTCCAAGAAATCTGGATCAAACAACAGAGAACAATACTTGAAAACTCACCACAGTCTATCTATCCTATGTCAAATGCCTTGCTGAAAAGATTGAAAAGATATATGATCCATATGATATCAGGACACTATTCAGGAGTGACACAACTTTTTGAAAATATCTCTTTTGAGTCAATCTCCCCACAGAATACAACATGACCAAGAACTGTGAGTACTTCATCCCATGCAGCTGTGGTAAAGTATATAAAGGCGAGACATGCTGCCCACTAAAAGTAAGGCTAGAGGAACATCGAAAGCAGTATGTTGGAGGGAAGTCAAAAAACCGGGTATGGTTGACCATATATGAAAAGAAAAGAGAAACCACCTGCCGTTGTGGGATGAAGTTAAAATCATAGGGAAGAACATAGGAGAATAAGACGTCTTAAAGAAGTAGCACATATGTTGGGCCACAGTTACCTGTTGAGCAGGCCAAGTATAGAGATGAATATAATTTGGGAACCATTAATCACAAAATCTTGATGAAAAAAAAATTGTGATATAAGCTAAGGTAAAAAATCATGCTTAGTAGTATCTCCTAGGTTGATGGAAATATTAAGTCCCAAAAATTAACTCTGACTTGTCCTACATTTCACATGGCACAGTGGATAAGATGTTTGGTTTGAAAGTGCTTCTGAGTGAAATCCACTGGAAGTTGCAAGTTCAATTGCCACAAGTAAGATAACAAAGAATAGTTACTATAGCTCAACACTTGTACCCAGTCATGGTTAACAGAATTAGAACAATCTACCCCTGTGGGTTAAATAAGGGGTTCAGTTTGAGGTTCTATCTAGGCTTCTGAGTTCAACATGAAAGGTCTGAAGAAAGTCAAAGGATATATCAGCTGAAACATTGTGAGTATACCAATGAAGATGGAAACAATAGTCTAAATATTCTGAGTGATAAAAAATTTCAGACTTCATCTCAGAAATTTAGACAAATAATATTCTACATGGTGTTTTATGTCATATTAACCCGTCTGGGTCAGAGTGGGCCTGGGTGTAATTTCCCAAAGCTCCAGAACTAGAGCCTCTCTATCAGATGCAATTTAGTGTCATACTCAGGATACTCATTGGGGGTATGTCTTACCCTTCAGCAGAGGTGCTGTCAACATATTCTATAGCCCTAGTTGACAGGGTGATCATAAGTATAATGCAAATGCATTGTAAATTATACTATAGAAATGTATATTGATTATCAGTTTTCAGCAATTAATGCAAACATTTCTGACAGAATAAGGATATTATATCAATAATGTAAATGCACTGCTAGTAATTTGACTATAAGAATGTATTGCTAATGATTTTATGATAGGAATACACTGAAAAACAGGAAGAAAGGGAATGTCAGCCATCAAGAATTAATGCAACCATTACTAACCGAATATAGTTATATATATTAAAAAAAACATTGCAGATGATTTTAATACAGAAATGCACTGCTTTTTTTTTACTATAGAAAAGAATAACCAAAAATATGAATATTCTGCCCCCCACCCTCGAAAAAACTAAATACCTGTAATAATATCTGTTTATACTGTATAATGTTTCACTGGAAATAATAAAATACTGGTTTCTTTGGTTTAGAAGAAAATTAAGTTTAAAAAAAAAATCAAGGGTGTACTTACTTATAGAGGATATTGTCTATATATATATAAATATATATATATGTAACTATATTTACCCAACCCTCTACTCTGGGGAGGATGTGACACCAAGTACTTTTTTAAGTGGAGTACAGCTGGTTTAAATTCAGAGTTTTCCTTCTCCTAGACTGGTTGTCTAACTAAGGCTAAAGAACCTAGTCTACCCTACTTTTTACCCCTAACTGGAAGGAGAACATATGGATTCATGTCTTCCCGAAGCACATTCAGTGGAAAATATGAATATAACTACGACCTTGAAAAATTGGCTCATCATAGTGAGATTTTTATCAGAATAATATATTTTAAATGCTCTAACTTAGAGAATAAAGCAATTTCCGGTCTAATTTGCAATTGAATGATAATTGTGAGATGTCTCATTTCATGTTGAACACCATTTTTAATCATGCAAATTCTTGAAATAACAGTGTTAACTATGAAATGCTAATTAGAATCCTTCACTCCTTCTCAAATAGAAGCATCAATAATGTTATCGACTGCTATTACTACAGGAAATAAACTAGTTCCTGGGTTGTCTAGTTATTAATTAAAACTTAGGTAGAGTTACAAAATTTATTTTCACTCTTACTAGATTCTGTACTTAGCTATAAACAGGAAGTACTTAAGATAGTCTGCTATGCTGATATTACAAGACCTTGGTTTCATTTAACAGTCATATAAATTTTAAATATCTTGAGTCAGAAGCCAACTATTGGAATTTAAATTAGCTATGGTCCTTTTCTTTTTCTGACAACCACAAAAATGTAAACAAGAACATTAAGTGGTGTCCTCATCTTGGGTGTTCTTGTCATGTTTCAACTGCACTCTCCAGGCTTCCTCAGGTGCCTGTCACAGTTAGTATACTTTTGGGAATTTGAAACTAAACCCTTAAATCTGTCATGGTCAAATTTGCTAATGTACATAATTTGGCTAAAAAGTTCATAGGCTGACCCAGATTCTTGTCGGGAATGAGACCAAATGAGGTTTATTTTTTAAGATAGTCTCTTGGTAGTCCACACCATCAGTGTTGCAGTGCTTGGATCTTATTGGTCAAAAAAGACATCAACAGCAGATATGACATCATCATATAAACTTATCATATAATCCTATGAACTTTTCAGCCCACCCTTGTAAATGGACCATGTATGTTCTGCCCCTGAACATGTGTTCATTTGTTTATTGATGTGCAGGAAAAAGGTAGAAATATTTGTTCAACAAAACATGAATGAAAATAGGGTAACAAAAACTGTATGAATAAACAAGTGAAATTCTTTATATAACATTAGTTAAAGACAGAAGAATGTTGCTTGAATGAGTATGTAGAATTAAAATGTTTGATAGTATTATATGGTTGGTGGCGGAGATGTTTTAGTCACTCTCCAAGAACCAGTATTAGTATTACTATATCCATGATATATTGACATTGAACACAATGGAATGAAAGACAAGATAAACTTATTTTTACATACCAATAACATTCAACATTTTATGTATATGAGTATCATTCAATAAATAAGGGCAAACTTTTTTTTTCATGATTTTTTCACACGACTGTAAACTCTGCATTGTTTGGAAATGGTTTGTAACAAAAATAATTTTAATCTTGTAAAAGTATTTGTTTTGAAGCAATTCAAAATGGTGGCAAATCAAGGCTTGAACAAACGTCTGTCATCAAGTATTTTGGTGGCTGAGTAGGGCAAACCATATGAAATTTACAGAAGAATGTGCAATGTGTATGGAGAAGCATATTTTACACAAAAAATGTTAACAAATAGGTTAAAAATGTATTTGCTACAATGAGCCTAAGTTAAAAAGTCAGTCTATGAAGTAGAAAGACACTGACTCTACTGTAAAGAAAATTTTCTAGGCTCAACAGTCAGTAAAGAAGATCATGGTGACAGTTTTCTGAGACATGAAAGGACCCATCACTATTGATTTCTTTGAAAAAGATGCAACTGTAAATAGTGCTTCTACTTACCAACTCCTTAGGCAAAATTCACCTTATTTATTGAATGACTCTTGTACAATACACCTCCAAGAATACTCAAATGTATCCCAACAGCAAGAACTATACACATATTGTTCCATGAACAAACAGTATGTAGAATGGGTACAAAATGGAAAAATGCTTACTTGATAAAGATAGGTAACATAGGCATGTTATTTTGTCATTCCCTGGCAAAAATTAGAGATGATGTCTTTACTGTTCAAAGACCACAGTTGAAAAGAAATTGAAAATTGGCTTTTGGAATTGTCATGTGACATACTATGGAACTCATATCATACATGCAAATTATGCATGGGAGATAATTATTGTACAAGGTTTGGCTGAAAAGTTCATTGGTTGACCAATAGAATATTTTGCAGCATAAATTAGTGTTCACTCACATGTTTCTTGTCCAATGAACCCTATTGAGTTTGTAGTAGTAATACTAGAACTAAGGACTACAAGTGTTGGCTGTGATGAAAAGGGAGTGGAGAACAGGTTTTTATATAGAGACCCTTGCAATGTCAGCAGCAGCAGGGGAGAGAGAGAGAGAGAGAGAGTCCCACAAATCAATTTGAAAGAGAAAATTGTTTTCATTTTGCTGTCCATGTTGAAGGATATTAATTTATTAATCAATCCTTAGTCAAGTCATTCTTGTATTTACCTAACCTCTTTGCCATGGGCAGGATGCAACACAAGGCCAATTCTTAAGCAGAGTACTTTTAGTTTTGAATTCAGAGCTTTTCCTTCTTTTATGCTGGTCCTATTTACCCAACCCCTCCGCTCGGGCAGGATATAACACAAGGTCAATTTTTTTTAAGCGGAGTTTAACAGGTTTGAATTCAGAGTTTTCCTTCTCCTAGACTAGTTGCCTCACCAAGGCTGAAGAACCTAGTCTGTCCTACTATTTACCCATAGCTGGAGGGAGAATAATTGGATTCATACCTTTCCCAAGGGTATTAGTGCTATGTGATAAGCAATCAGTCTCATCCAGGATTTGAACTTGTGTCGCCGTGTTCATTTCCTACGACGATAACGATTACACCATGGGCACTTTTATGCTGGTTGTTGTAACAAGGTTAAAGAGCTTAATATCTCTTTCTATTTACCTATAGTTTTGTGAGAAGAGATGGATTCATGCAAACAGCCTCATTAAGAGAGGTACAGGAGTAAAAGATCTAAAGTCATTCATCTTGATGATGTGTCCAAATGTTTCACTTTTTTACCTAGAAAATCTCTGAGAAAGCTATATTCACAGATCAAGCTGTCTAAAACTACTGTTTTCAGGGCTGCAATGAAATTAAAGTTGTTTAAATACAAATTTTCAAAAAGGCATTTGCATCTTTTTTAAACGCCATGTACAAAAATAAATATTTTCAGATTATTACGCATATAAGCTACAAATACATATAATATTTTCATGCAGGTGTTCTTTTAAATCTAATGGTTATTAGAAAGTTTTGTCCACTTCAAAAAGATTGAGAAAAAATGCCATAAGCCATGACTTTAACATGTTGATTACTTAGCAATGAAGTTTCATCAAAATGTATCGAGACTAAAGTTTTAATTCTTTTTAATTTTAAAATTTAAAATTAAGACAAAGAAATGTGCCTAGCTAAGCAACTTATCTAATAAATTAAGGCATTCATAGTGCAATGATTATTGTTGAAGGAAATGAATATGGCAACCAGTGTTCAAATCCTGGATGAGGTTGCTTGCATTTTACATAGCAATAATATCCTTGGGAAAGGTATGAATCAAACTATTCTTCATCTACCTATAGTAAATAGTAGGGCAGACTGGGCTTTTTAACCTTGGTATGATAACTGGTCTAGGAGAAGGAAAACTCTGAATTCAAACCTGTTAAACTCCACTTAAAAAGTTGACTTTATATTGCATCCTGCTTGTGTAGAGAGGTTGATTAAATACATGTTATAGATTAATGATATGTCGACATCTAGACTTCATCTAGAAGAATCAGTGCCAAATTGAAAAAAAAGTAAAATGTGAAGCTGGTCTCAATATACAGCTTCAGTTTTGATACATTTTGAACATACCTTATTTCTTCTGGTTATCTTAGCTGACTGCTGAAGTTTTCAATAATGTGTCTGAGTGTTTATTCTTTATGAAACTCCCTGTGGAATGATAATTAATTTTAGATCAAACTGCAAATAAAATTTTGAATAAATTGTTGAGTACAAATGATATTTTTGTGCTGGTGTTTATTTAGATAAAAAAGTTTGTAGCAATACAACTAATATCTCCCTTAAAGAATTAGTATGCCCATTGGGAGCATTATAGGGTGTCAAATGACCATCTCAGAAACCCATTCTCCATTTCTCTTTATCTCAGCAGTTCTTTGAACAGTTGAGACATTATCTCTGACCCATACCTCCTAGAAGTAAAGCCATATGGCTATTTTACACCTTATCCAAAAAGCCTTTTCCCATTAAGTATTCCTTCTACACACTGCTTGTTCATGGAACAATATGTGTATAGTTTTAGCTATTGGGATACATTTGTGTATTCTTTCTTTTAATACTACTGGTATGTATATTGTATATATCAAGTGTTAAATGTTATTTTATGTGTAAATGAGTTTGTTATCTTTCCTTTCATTTATTCAGTGTTAATATATCATGGATACACTAATGTTGATACTCCAATTAGTTATTTCAAAGGTTCCTTCTGATTAATAAGGTTAAAAAAAGGCCATCATTAGCAATAACTTTAACATGCTAATTAACTAGCAGTTTATCAATGAGGTGTAATGAAAATGAATACTAATACTTTAAACTTTTAGAATTTTTAAATTCAAAATTTAGATGAACACATGTGTAGAGTTGAGCAACATATATAAGGAAGTGATGATATCTAGACAAAAAGACTTTATGAAAACAAGTGAGTGACAAGCTGAAAAAAATTATAAAGTCAATAAACAGAAGTTATTAAATAGTAGTTTTTAGCAAAACACAGGATTGTGCAAGGGCAGCACTCCCCATACACAATAGATCTAGTTTTGTATGACTTTTTCTAGATTCCTCAACTGAAAATTCATCTCAAGGGTAAGATTTTAGAATGTTGGGAACATTAAAAGAAATATGACAGTGCATATCTAAAGGATATCAAAAATGGAATTTCAGAAATGCTTTAACTTATGAAAAACTCGCTGGAATAAGTGAGTTGAATACCAAGGGTAGTATTTTGAAGTAAATTAATGTTTTATATATTGTTCACTTCTGTCTTGATAAATACAGCTTCAGTCTCAATATTTTTAACATACTTGATAACTTCCAGATATGTCCATTTAACTGTGTGCAAACAAATGTTTAATAGTGAATAGAATTATTCATGTGAGATAGGAATGCTTGAAACCACTTAACTGTGTAAACAAATGAGCTCTGGCTCATTAAAAAAAAAATTATCTAATAACTAAAAGGTTATCTAATATCTTATACAAATCCTATATATTTGATACACACACACACACACACACACATACACATATATATATATATATATGGATTTGGCATCAAATAACCTACAAGAGTGGATATGTTATTGTTATATACTCATGATGATAGAATGAATATACATGGATGGAGGAAGAACCATAACACTGTTTTGTGGAGGTGCCCGTGGTGTAATTGTTATCGTCGTAGGAAATGAACACGGCGACACGATTTCAAATCCTGGACGAGCCTGATTGCATTTCACATATCACTAATACCCTTGGGAAAGGTATGAATTCAATTATTCTCCCTCCAGCTATGGATAAATAGTAGGACAGACTAGGTTCTTCAGCCTTGGTGAGGCAACTAGTCTAGGAGAAGGAAAACTCTGAATTCAAACCTGTTAAACTCTGCTTAAAAATTGACCTTGTGTTATATCCTGCCTGAGCGGAGGGGTTGGTAAATAGGATAACACTGTTTTATAAGAATATAACTTTCACACTTTATTCTCAAAAGGGGTTGAAGCTTCTGTGATGTGTGAGAGACGGACAGAGACAGAGACAGACTAAGACAGATTGCTATATTGACTGATAACTTGTCTTGCTCATAGCATGCTGTGTTATCTTCAAGAACCCACTTAGCACTTTTTCAGCATCTTGGCTGGGGTTGCTCAACTGGGGGCCACCCAACTAGAGGCAGCAGCCCTTAACAGGGCGCTCTCACTGACTGCAAGCTGGCTCTTACTCTGGCCTTCATGGCCTCTGACTGACCCATCTGCTGCAGGCAACTGCATATATTATTTCATAATGCCCACTTACTTCCGATTAGATCACAAGATCTTCTTCTGCTTATTTACACAGGTGCATCTCTGATTGACGGCTCAATCAAGGGTCAATATGTAACACTCCTTCCCCTCTTATTTTTTAAAATGTCTACTAGTGGACATTTTCCTTACGTCCCTCTCCATCTCTCTTCACACACACATCTTACAAATAATGTTCAAGGACAGCAACAGCAAAAATACAACAATCATTACACATCTTAAAAGGCGACTTTTTAATTATGTGACAATTAACCTCTTTTAATTCTTATCTTAATTATTTCTTAATTCTTTCTTGGTGTGGTTGGCTATCCTACATGCATATATCAAAATTACAACACAATTACATGTCTTATTCAAAAAACATCATAGGGCCTTCCTCTGCAATTCCTTAAGGAAACTAAAAACATCATAGGACCAATGTCTTGGTTCCCAAAATCCTGGTCACAAACCCTGTGACCCTGGTCATTCCAGTAACACGTTTTGCTTGGATTCCTTATGACCATACACCGGTCATTCACTCTACTGGATCCTACCTGGAGTAACTGGGAGATTTCCAAAAATTCAACAGCAAAATCACCATGCCCCCAAACCAATGCCTCAAAATAGCATTATAAATTGAAATGCATACAGCAACAACCAAAACATACCATGCCAAAATATTTATCAGCAAATGATTTTCTTCTTAATCAATTATTGCTTCCAGCGATTTCACTTTCCCGAAAAAATAAAAAATCTCATGAAATGAGTCAGGGAAAAAAGATACAGAAATCTCGCCTTAAATTTAAACAATTATTCCCTTCTAAGCTTCACAACGGTTGGAGAGAAAAAATTTTTTCAAAATACATAACAAGTTAGAATGCAATAGTTAAAACAAAATGTCCAACCAGAAAAAAAATGTTGACAACCTAAAACAGGTAAAAAAAAAAAGTTCAGAAAATATGTTCATGCATATAACAGTTCTATTTTTAGGAAATATCTCTTCCTCTTCTTTTTCCCTTTTTTCCTTTGAATTCCTGAAATTTTACTTTTTTTTTTAATGCTGAGAGTCCTTGTCTTTTTTCTTCTTTTTTTTTCAATTCTCTTTTCTTTTCACTGCAATAATTTTCATATCCATATATATATTTTCTTTTTCTGTACAATTGCTCATTCTTTGCACTCCTTTTTTTCTTTTGTTTTTTTACGGATAACCTAAGCGAATATTGATTTGCATGCACCCTTTGCAAATTTTTTTCAACAAGTATCTACCCTTTTTCCTATTCCAACTAAAACAACACCACGCTAGAATCAAGCCCACTTCCAAAGGTGAGATAAAATTTCCTGGGGTTCTTTTCCTAAGCAACCCAAACCTTTTACTTTTTCCACTACTTTTTCTTCTTTCTCTTTTTTAATTGTTAACAAGGGTACTTTATTTATTTATCTATTTGGTCAACTATATTTCTCCCTCAAGCATGATTCGAAACCAAGTCCATAAATTTTCCAGTGCATACCAAGAGACAAGATTTTGCACACATACTCCCTAATTTCCCATCCCCTATTTCGAAATATCCTCTTCAACACAATGGTCTGGCCTCTTACCAAACCCCAAAAATTCTCGACCCCATTCTTGAGGGACCTCACAAAATGCTGGTCTAGTCACTAACCAGTGCCTCAAAATTCTCGACCCCTCTCTAGGGGAAGACCTTCACAAAACCTTGTATGGCTTCTACCAGTGCCCAAAATGTTAATTCTATTCTAGGGAGACTCTGCAGAATGCTTCCAATTTCCACAACTTTTCCAAACATTGAACCTGTCCCACTGACCTAAATCTAAAGGTACATGAGCATTTTCACGACAACATATAGTTGCCTGAATCCTTTTGGAGCTTGGATCAAAATCCTAATGTCTAATCACTACTCGTTATGATAGCATCCATGAGTTACTACAAATTTCATTCACAAAAAATCTTGTTTACTATCAAAGTCAATTCATGAAATGCCCCAAATTCTCAGTGTCCCTCAATTTGAAACTTGTTTTTACAACCTGTCACTTTTTGACATATCACAGAAACAACACCTGTTTTATTCATACATTCTCTTCTTTTTCTCTCTGTTTTCTTTTTTTTCCTTCTTCTTTCTTTTTCCTTGTGATTCACTGTCCACAAACATAGCAGTAATCTGTATCAACTCATGTGTAAAATATATTGGATTTTATTACAGATTTCCAATTTTCTTTAATAATTATCTAAATTCAATTGGACATGACTCTTAAAACCTCGAAAGACAGATAAAACCAAAATTTTTTTCATAATTAGCTAAATTTTATCAACACGAACCTATGAACTTCAAAGATACACAGAAGAAAAAAAAATTACTTTTCTTAATTTGAGCAATGTACCAACCACTTTTACTTTTTAGATTCATTCTAGCTTTTTCATTTCTAATTTTTTTGATGTGTTGAATTCTTTCTGTTCCCGATTTTCTTTTGGTTTCCCTTCTTTTCTCCAAAGTTTGTTGCATTTTCGGGTTTTTTCTTCTTTTTCATTTTCATTTTCTTCCAGTCTTTTCCTCTATTGGTCAACATCTTCATCAGCCGCTTCCTTGATTGTCTAAGTTTAAACTCAGGTTTGAAATCATGCCATATGGGTATGAATTGGCCTTCAGCAATAAATCGCAATGTTGTATACCATGATGAGGGAAGAAGGACTCCAATACTTCTTTATAAAAATGTATCTCTCACACTTTATTCTTGAAAGGGGTTGAAGCTTCTGTAATGTGAGAGACAGAAGGTGATAAGAACAGACTAAAACAGATTGCTACATTGACTGATAACTTCTTCTCTTGACCATAGCATGCTGTGTTACTTTCAAAAACCACTTAGCACTTCTTCCGCATCTAGGCCAGGGTTGTTCAATTGGAGGCTGCCCAACTGGAGGCAGCAGCCCTCAGCAGGGTGCTCTCACTGACTGCAAGCTGGCTCTCACTCTGGCCTTCACTGCCTCCAACTGACTCAACTGCTGTGGGCATCTGCATATATTATTTCATAACGCCCACTTACTTCTGATTTGATCATGTGATCTTATTCCGCTTATTTACACAGGTGCGTCTCTGATTGATGGCTTGGTTAAGATTCAATATGTAACACTATAAAAACCCAACCAACAAACCAACCAACCAGATATGCACAAATAGAAGCAAAACCTTGAAAATACTAACCATAAAGCAATAGTAACACCACTTTGTATAAGAAAGACTCCTGTTAATATCCAAAATATCTGCTGTCATAAAACTATATTTTAGAACTCTTTCAGAAACATCAAGTTGATACTTGAGGAAGTTAAAAGATTTGTAATATTTTGGCAATGTGACACACAATTTGGTGGCTCTGGATTCTTTTGCTGAGGTTATGAATGTGATGAACCACACTGGACTGTGTGATATCAAGCTCAGCTGATACTCTCTGAATGCTACTAGCCAAATTTACCTCTGTGGTCTTGAATACAGCCTAGGAATCCACAGTTATAGGCTTATCTGACCTGATCTGATCATTTAGATTTTAGCAACCTAAGCAAAATTTCTTGAATCCTCCGGTTACTGTACTGTGATCAACAGCATCTTCACCTTTCACACAAGTGTTTTTTTATTGTTTCTGCAGTGTTATCCTATTTACCAACCCCTCCGCTCAGGCAGGATATAACACAAGGTCAATTTTTAAATGGAGTTTAACAGGTTTGAATTCAGAGTTTTCCTTCTCCTAGACTAGTTGCCTCACCAAGGCTGAAGAAGCAAGTCTGTCCTACTATTTACCCATAGCTGGAGGGAGAATAATTGGATTCATACCTTTCCCAAGGGTATTAGTGCTACGTGAAATGCAATCATTCTCGTCCAGAATTTGAACTTGTGTCGCCGTGTCCATTTCCTACATGCAGTGTTATAGTCCTCACTGAATTCATAAAGTTTAAGTTCCTGAATTAGACTATGTTGTATGTTTATCTGCATGGTTTCACATCACACTTGGAGTGAAGCAATGCACGATGTGCCAGTGAATCAACTACGATTATACTATTAACCACAGTAAGTACCTATCATGGTTTGAACTGGTTCAGTCACATGATATATGAGTTGTAAACAAACATATACAAAAATATTGCAAAATTTTTGATTCATCCTAGTTTATGAGAGAAAAATGATGAAAAGCTGTGTATACAAAATACCATAGTTGTGATAAAAAAAATATAGGGAATAAACCAGCCATCTTCTAGGCTAGATTTAAAGAACACTGGAAAGTCATTATCTGAGACAAAACCAAGCATGGTAGATCATGTGTGAAGGGAAAAGGGAGTACATCAGCTTATCACATTGAAATATATGGTAATATAAAATGTTTGATTTATTGAGTCAAAAATAAGAGTTTTAAAAAATTTTGATGTCAACTTTTTTGAAAAACACATTGAAATATCATCTATTATCTTCAGCCATTTTTCAGTCGACTTCATAACTGTATCCTTGCAGAACATTCCGAGCAAAGAAATGTCCTAGGTAACTTATGTATTCTTTCAGGGATTTTTTCTATTAAAAGATAGTTTTTTCTTTTTTTTGTGATTTTGCATCTAAGTGAGCAGCACCGTACAAAACATTATCTGTATAGGCATTTACTTCCCATCTTATAAACCATCCAACTAAAATGAGCAAGTACTGGGTGCTGCTGGAGAAGTAAAGATGAACTCATGAGCAAGGTTCTCCTTTGGACTTCTTCACAAAGATACATTAGTGTTAGCCAACCAGCAAAATCTTACAGCATAGTGCAGTCACTGCATGCCGTCTAAAGAACTTACCAAGAATAATAGCTAATAGGGATAGATGGCAAGAGAGAGAGTAAAGGGAAACTGTAGTATTGGTACACCTTGATAATGATCCTGATAGAATATTATACCCTTTCTATTAACTAATTTCAGATGGTTTTCATAAAGTGCTGTTTTTCTTTTGGTCTAATTGGGAGCAATACTTGTTCAAATTACTCTTATAATTCTCTGAAAAGACTCAAGAGATGAGATCTCCCTTTCAATCCCAACACATTCAAAGCATTACCTTTGTATATAGACTGGCCTTTGGTATGATTAATGATGTTTCATTTTGCTTGTTCCATGATTTCTTGCATTTCATGTAACATATTTGATGGCTTATATAAGCTACTCGGGTTAATCAAAAAAGTCTCAAAAATCATTTAAGGTCATGAATCAGTTTTGGATTAGTGTTTTCAGGAGTTTTAGTGTTGCAGTGGCCCTAACATTAAACAGCAAATATCTCCACAAATATAAACAAGGTGATGATCACTTGTACACCAACAAAAGCAACTGTTTTTGACAGCAACAATGTATAACAATAGTACTTACTGATATTTCATATAAAATAACACCAGTCAAGAAGAAAATTAAGTGACAACGCTTAACCTAAACAAATGTAAAACAGTTGGAAAGACAATAAATTTCAAGTGAAAACCAGTTTATTTATTTGTTTTTAAATGCCTGCTTATATTAAGGTGTGTTTAATAAGCCATCAAGTATGGTAATTGTAAAATATAGCTAAGTTAATTTTTGAGGGAAAAGACTGTCAAAGCTCCAGTTTCCATTGTGTTATAGGTGTGGGGTTTAAGGCTTTGAAGGTCAGGGGCTAAAGGCAAGGCTGTGTTGCTGTAAGATATCTGACTCCATATTTTGGTTATATTATTTTACCCCACGTTGACTGACCGGTGCAATACCTTGCCCAAAGAAAGTCCCAAAAAAAATATAAAAAAAGAAAACATAGAAACAATAAGAGACGAAGACGTTTCTTTTATGCTTTCCTTTATTTACTGGGTTCAACAACCATTGTGGATGAGGGAGTTTTTCCTGAATACATTGAAATGGTTGAATTCCCCAGTTAAGGTATCAAAAATATGTTAAATTGTTTCATGTATGTATTTGTCCTCATTTGGTATTTCGAGCTTCCATAGGGGTTAATCTTCTTCTGGAAGTTTGTCAAAGTCCGGTAAGAGTTAGTTTATAGTTCATTTATAGGTCTTGTATATTTCAGCATAATGCTGACCGAGAGAGAGCTGCTACTGGGTGAAGGGACTAACCGATGCTACGTCTAAAGACGTATGCGTGGTGCCCAAACATGCCAGCACAAGGTTATCAATCCGCTGGTCACTGCCTGAAAGAGAAAGATAATATTGTCCCCTTTTTCAAGAGGAAAGCCTTTTTTCTTTTTACGCATGCATCATCTCCTTTTCTGTTAGAGACCTCTGGGAGTTTTCTGCAAATTTAATAGTTTTCTTTTTATTTATTTATTTATTTTTTAAAATTTAATTTTAAATTTTTTTATTTATTTATTCGTTCCCTCCATAGGAACAAGTGGGCTTTGGCATTGACAACTTGATGGTTGGTTTTTGTATATTTGTCGTATCTGAGTACCAAAACTCACCGCCCAAATTATTAGAGAATGAAGAACACAATTCAGACACTGGTAGCAGAGGAAATGTATGGTCAAAAGTATAAAGTACCTAATGAGGATTGAATTCACAACACAATAGTAATTAATCTGTGAGACTAGTTTGCTAAGAATAACATCGCAATCAAGTATTCATGATATTTTTGTTTTTACTAAATGATTAAATTTAGATATATAATGTACATTTAACAATAAGAATATACACAAAGCTGAAAAAGTAGGATGGCTAATCGTTTTTATTGTTCTTTGTAACATAGTTGTATAACTTTCCAATCACTGATATGCCGCCATCGTTAGAAAGAAGAGTGTAGACAGGTCATAGATTCTTCTGTACTTATTCCTCTTATTTTCTTATTGAGAAAATTCAGGGAAATTACTTTGAAATTAGCATTTGATAAACTTAGAATTTTCTCGCTTTGACATTTTTTTCATCATTCTATACTTAATTTAACTGGTTGGTGGGCTGGCTGGTTGGTTGGTTGGTTTTTATACCACGTGGATTTTAACAAAATACCAAGAAAAAAGCTAGATAGGAACTACACAAGGATGCTACATGCAGTTTTGAACAAATCCTGGAAGCAGCACCTACAAAACAGCAGCTGTACGGCCACTAACCCCCAATCTCACAAACCATACTAGTAAGATGAGTAAAACATGTTGGAGAAGTAAGGATGAAGTATGAAATCCTACATATGGACACACCAGTATTGGCTGACTTGCAAAAACTTATATTCATCAGCTCTGTGCAGACACTGGATGCCATCTAGAGGACATCAAGAGTGATGGTCAATTGGGACAGATGTTGAGAGAGAGTCAGGGGAGTTTATGTCATCAGCATAACATGATGGTGATGGTGATGGCAGGTCACTCTTGATGGATTATTTAACTCTAAAGTCAATCTTTTTTCAAGCAATTATATGGTTTCAGATGTTGAGAGAGAGTTAGGGGAGTCTATGTCATCAGCATACCATGATGGTGATGATGATGATGGCAGGTCACCCTTGATGGATTATTTAACTCTAAAGTCAATCTTTTTTTAAGCAATTATATGGTTTCAAGTAGTCCTATATAATATTAATAATTTCTTCACAAAAATATGGTTTCAAGCAGTTTTATCGAATACTAATAATCTATAAAAATTATATAGTTTCAAGTAACTATTTTAATTTAATAATAATCATTTGTTTGCATAGTCATAGGGTTTCAAGTATTCTTATCAAATACTAATAATTTTCCAACTTATCTATTTGACTCCTAATTGCAATAAAGGAGTAACTACATACTCCCCCCCCCGTGCTCCATAAATGAAGTTTCACCACCAAATGCAATTTGATGAAATGAAACACCATTTGGGGGGGGGAGAAGGAGATTCTAACAATCTCTAAGTCAGGGTGTTTCATCACATATAAAAATAGAATTATCCTTTCCTAGAAAAAGACTCAAGTGTATCATCATTTCTTAGAATAACTTTTCCCTATTTTGTCTGTAAAATCTAGTGACCTAGGAACAGCTATCTCTCGAGTAGAGAATATTCAAAGAGAACAGACTAATATATTTTACTTCAACTGCAAAACTAAAATATCAGTTCAGAATTTCACAAATAATAAAGTTTAAACCTGAAAGGAATTCAGGTCTGATACTTGTTTACTTACAATTAAAAAAAGAATACTAAAAACATTTATGTAGACTGTACATATACAAAATTAATACATACATGAAAATATATTTGTAAATAATTGTTTTTTATAAAACATATATAACTACATGAAAAGGTGTCTGCTCAACTCAACCTCCTGTTATTTGTTTTTAAATGACATTTTATTTATAATTCATTTCAGCATTAACCTTTCATCACAGTTACCCAGAAAACTACTCTGATAAAATGTTAAGCTACACTTTGTTATAGTAATGTGTTATGCCAATTTGCTACACATTCTATCCTTGTAACAGGGTCTTACCCTCTGCAGGGGTGGCAGTTAGCATAGGGAAGGGATGTAGATAAAAGACAGACAAAGAAACTGACTTGTTGGCTGGATATCAAGTAACAATAAATAAAAGTTTCAAAGGCAGGTTAGAACAAAAGGGTGAAAAATTGCAATACATTAAAATTCTTTATGGAGAGATAAAGCAAATGATAAAAGAGAGGATCCAGTAGAATAAATTTCATAGTTTTTTGAGATCTGAAATTAATGTGTTATTATCTATATAAGATTCAGATAAAAACATGGATGGACAATGAAAGTTCGAAAAGATAAGGGAGATAATGAAGATAAAGAGAACAGAAGTATCAAGTTTCGATAATCTTAGTTGTTAATACCCATGGAATTTCCACAGATCTAGATTTCATCATAAACTAGACTGATAAAAGAAAAACGAAAGAAAAAGTAAGAAAATTGTCAAAATTAACAGGTGGTATGAAAGAAAGATTAAAAGACGATAAGGGTGAAGTTTTTAGGGGGGTTTTAATTCAAGAAAAAAGGACTTAAATACTGACAATAATAATGATGATGATGTAGAGGAAAAAAACCTATTTTAAATAAAATTAGAATCATGAATAGAATCATAGACACCTTAGTGTTCCAGACTTTATATACATTCGGTTCCTCGTATAAATTTAAATTTGTTTAAACGTTTATTAATAAATGAATGAATAAATAAATAAACAAAACTCAACAAAAACAAATGAATAAACAAAACACAGGCATAAAGCAGTTTAAAACATAATTCATGGTGGGTTGATTGTATTTTCTTTGAAAAATCGAAACCCACATGCATGCTCCTGTGAAAACATGGCCGTTTTAGAGAAAGTGAGAGAGAAAAAAAAGATTTTACAATACCTTAATAATAGACATTACAATATTAGATTTTCTTAAAATTTATACTATACAACTGGTGTATAATTAAGTTTAAGTTGGTTATTTTTTGTTACCCCATAAGCTGGAAAATGAGTATAAATAATGAATGAATAAAAAAAAGAGATAGATAGATAGAGAGAGAGAGAGAGAGAGAGAAAGAAATAGAGGCGGAGAAAGAAATAGAGAAGCTGTAAAACAGAGAGGAAGAAAGAGAAAAACAACTATTTAATGTAATAACAATGAACTAATTTTAACGCAAAATAAATAAATAAATAACATTTTAAAATTTATTTTTATGAAAATTGATTTTAAAAATAAAATTACTCTTCCCATGCGTTAGTTTGTTTAGGTTAAAAAATAATCATGAAATACGTAAATTAACTGTATGCTTTGCTTTTAGCAATATGACAAAGTGCTGGAGACAGCCTAAAAACAAAAAGCAAAACTAGTGTGACTTGTCAATTTCGAGGAAAAAAACCTTTCTTTCTTTTTTAAATAACTAAATCAAGTTTTATTCTTAAAGATAAAATAAATACATCACATATTTAGTAAAAATTAAACAGCTCAAAACCTTTATTTTATTAGTAAAAGACATATTACCATTCATATACATCTTTTATTGGTTCTTTATTTATTTTTAAATACTTCTACTAGTAATGGAGTGTGCATGCACCTGTTTACACTTTACAAAATTTTACCATAAAAAGTAAATAAGAGTTTCGTATTAATTACTTAGTCGGTAGTTTAATCGTACAAAAACGTGTAGTTATGTAGCTTTATTTTTTGATTGATTTAAAATAAATTTAAACGTCTACTAACTTTTTACATAGTTTCACAAGCAGAAAAAAACAAATACGAAAGCTTTTCATATTTAACGAAAATGTAAACCTGACTCCATATGTAAACACGAGTCACAAAGCATGCGCATCAGATACAAAGCAACTATGGCGGAAGGATCGAGAGATAATATTTTATCCATTTTCCAGGTATTATTTTGGTGTTTTTATCGCTTTCTTTTATAGTTTCAAAAGCATAGTAGCATTTTGAAATCATGGCTGATCTTAGATGAAATGACATTCAGAACCTAATGTTCTTTATTTTACTGTAATTGCTTGTTAAATCTACTAACAGCTGAGCCGTAGGGAGTAAAAAAAGGAAAGAGAATCGAGTGGTTTTAAACATTGACGAGGTCTGAGTTACTGTTATTATACATTATTTTTATCATTAAATAATTTTTCTTCATCTAAATCCCCGATTATTTAGTTTAATATCTGATTTTTAAATCATTTTCTTTAGGACTTTATTTGGCCTTCAATTATGTTTTTTTTTCCTGTAAATATTTATTGCATCTAAATTCTTCTTAGAAAGTTTTTACATTTTTCTTTTATTTTTATTTTGGGACTCCACTTGTTTTCGATTTTCTTGTGTCCACTAATGGCTTCTTCACTTCCGTGTGTTTTTGTACGATCTTAATTTTCCTTTTTCACTTCATTCTTAAAAAATGGTTTAATAACTACTAAAGTGACATCATCAATATTTAAGCAAGAGTAAAATAAATAAAATGTAGGAAGCTATTAAAAAAATCTAATCTAGCCAATTTTTTTTGTTTATTTTTTTCTATTGTTGAGATTTTTTGTTTATTTTTTAATTGATGATTAATGTAAGATTTTTTTTTTCAATAACGAAATCAATTTCATTTTTTATTTCTTAAAACTCGCGTTTTTATTTTTTTCAATATTTGAAAAAATGATATATTTATTTTGTTGAAAATAAGTTAGTAATAAATCCCTTTAAGTTATCGTTATTTTCATTCGTGTTTCAATGTTTAAAAAACAATAAAATAAAAAGTATAAAATATTAATTTTTTTTTCTTGCATTACTAATCGTCCCTTCTGCACACAAAAAAAGAATATGTTAATCAATTAGATGATTTAATCATATAAATGTTAACTTATTTATATATCAACTTAAAATAATCAGACACAGCAGTGCCACTACTACATATTACTTGTGGCAAAAGTAATGTATACGCAAAGTACACTACAGTAACTAATTACAGTAGTTGTTATACCTAGTCAGTACTGTGTACTTCTTTCTGTCCACTACACGAAATTTCCAATTTCACATGTTCTATATTTACGATTTTAAACAAGTTTGTCTATAATAAATAATAATCAGAAATATATAAAATTAATTATTTTGATTCCTCCCTGTACTTCAATACATCTTTAATGTAATGATTTTAAGTTATACTAAATGCAAATAACGTCTAAATCGAATTAGTTTTACGTTTTATTTTATTTTCATGTTCGTAATCACTAATTATGAACCAAGAAAAAGTATATATATAAAAAAACAAAACAAAAAACAAGTGTAACTAATTATTTAGAAAATAGTTACTAGTACTAATGAAAACAAATTGTAATGCGAACAAGAAAATTCTTCAAAATACTAACAAGACTCCATTGTTTTTTTTTTGTTTTTTTTTAATTCCAGGAAGAAACAATTATTTAAAAAAATATCCATAAAGATTTTTCTGCCCCCAAAAGCATCTCTGCATTTCAAGTCATTTGCAAGAACATTTCTTATATCATTTTAAAATAGATTTTTTGTTTATTTTATGAAATTTCGATTCTATTATTACTAACCGAAAAATAGGGGCGGGTGAGAAAAAAGTTTAACTATAAAATTATAAACATGTTTTTACGTTTGAATGTGATTATTTTCCAGAATTTTCTATTGTTAAAATTTTTACAATCTGCCACAAAGAACATTTATATGGGATTTTCTTTTTAATATGAAAGAAAGAACAGAGGCTGATAATGTTGCCCCCTCCCCTGTATGATGGGGGTGGGGGTTAAATAATATTAATACGAAATTATCACTTTGTAATAAAATGCACATCTACGACATTGCTGGTTTGTTTTTTTGCTTTTTTACTCACGAAATCAATACAAAATTTTGGTTATATTGGAGTAGCTTGCATCCTAGAGGAGTTGACTTTGAATCCTATTTTTAAAATATTGAGGATTTGAATCTATGTAATCATAATGTAAACTTAACTATGAAAACGCAACAAAATGTTGGGAATTCCTCCAAAATGGTTAACTTGTCAGATGTGGGGAGGGGTATCCTTTGAAATTGCATATACCTATTTGAAAGACAATGAACATATTCTAATAATGGGCAAGATACCAACTAAGGTTCAGATTATTATGATTTTTACCTAAGTAATCATGGAATTTTTGTAAATATTGCAAGGATTTTAATGTAGCATAATAGTTTTACTTATATGATCTGGTAAAAAAAATTGAGAACAGTTAAAGAAAAGAGTATAAAAAAACTGTATTAGTGTAATAGTTGATTAAATAGGTTTATTATGTGCTATCACAATGAATAAATATTCCTTCTTCCTTAAAGCTGGTAGAATTTTTTAAAACTACTTTCTTGCTTAATAACTATTGAAGAACTAAATGTTTAAATTTCAAGTAATCTATGTAGCAAGATATGTTATCAAAGGAGCAGGTTTTTGTTTTTTTCTGCATGATTATGGTGAAAAATCAACTTGTATGTAAACCTATTAATTTTTCTTCAATGGGACATGGAGGGGAGTAGTCCCTGTGGCATATAATTCTTTGTCAACAATAAAATTAACATGGATTCTCACTTTACACTAGTTGAGACCCCAGATGTATGTACAAACTGAATCCATGGAAATTTCATCATGCAATTAATGATATTATATAATGTAGATATGTAAATAAAATTACTGATTAATTTTGATTAATATTTTTCTTTATATTAATTACAGTTACGTTTTATTACAACTCATTTAAGGTTGTTATTTCTTTAATTGCATGGAATGGCATATATCAGAAATAACAAGGATAAATGAGGATGAGTTGCAATAAAAAGTAACTGGAATTAAGGTGAAAAATACTAGTTAAAAATTAATGATTGAGTCTTCATCTAAAAAATTATTAGAAATAAGTTAAACTATACTGAAAAGAATATTTTGTTTAAAACTAATTCCTAGAATTAAACAATAAAATTGAGGGCTTATTAATAAGTGTTAGTATTTATAAGTGGTCACTGCATTCCATCTTTTAACTGCATTAACATGATATCTTGTCATGGAAATATCATGTAAGCATGTTTGATTTTTAAATATAGTTAAATTTTATGAAATATACAAAGTGATGGTTAGTTACAATTCCAATACTGCTGGAGCAAAAGCTTGGTGAGAGCAGTTGTTTGGGACAAGTGTCATAGGAAGAACTGGTGTGATGAGAATTAATTTCATGGTCTTGTTTGTATGTGACCCATGTAGTAAAAACATACATACATTGGTATGGAAGTGGGTGGGTGGAAAGATTTCACTTAGCTTAGTCTATCTACCTCCAACTCTTTTCATGATTAGATTCTAAAAACAAATTTACAAGGTAGTTACAACAGAATTAATATATAGATATATAGATATCTAAAACTCTTCTTAAAAATTTAAGAGTTTTATAAATATCGAAACCTTTAAAAGGTTTTGATATTTATAAAACTCTTAAATTTTGTACCTTTTTAAACTTGTACCTTTTTTTTGTTTAATCAGAGAATCAAGCAAATTATAAATATATTAAAGTACTCATTCACACTGGATCAGAGGTCAAGACTTGGATCACAGCTCATTATAATAACAGGAAAATTATTCCTTACTACTAAAAAGTGTATCTGGTGGTAAGTCTTCAATTCCGGAGCTTTGGTGAGTGTAAAGTCACCTCTTTGTTGCTATTATTCCTAGGTTCACTTTTATCTGGAGTGATTGTACTTGTTAGGATCCCATCTATGAGTTAAATAGATCTGTTTGAGATAATGTATAAAATGATTTTGAACTACATTGATATTGAAACTAAATATGAAGCATTTACCTGTTTAGAATGATTGTGAAGATAGATTTTTGTACTGTATAATTGGAGATCATAATTGTTAAACTGACTTTGGCATAAAGTAACCCATCAAGGGTTGATATGCTATAAAACAGCCATATCATCATTAAATCATGCTGATAGCATGGATTCCCTTGACTCTCTCTCTCTCTCAGCAGGTCCTCTAGACTATGTCCACGCAGAGCTGATGTATGTAAATCTTTGGTGGTCTGCCAATACTAAGAAAACATAAAACCACTGCAAAATATTTGTATTAAGAATAGTTATAATTGTTTAAAAAAGATTTGATACTTTAAACCATATAATTGCTTTAAAAGATAAGTCTCACTTTGAGATTAAATAACCCATAAAGGTTGACATGTTGTAAAACCAACCAATCTTACTACTGAATGCATTTTGATTGCTGTACATTAAACTGTTTGGTCATTTATATAGGATCTGCAAACAAGCTCTTCCTTGTAAATCAGTTCTTAGCATATTTTTTCAGTCTACTCTAAGAAAATTATCTGTCAAGGTTTATATATTTATTTTGTGATATGTAATTTATAAAATATATGAATTATTTGAACTTGATAATTTAAATGTTAATTCTAAATCTGATGGGTGTGGATTTCTAAAACTAAGATTAAACAAGAATTTTGAGAAGTTATTGATTTTTTTTTATATTTTAAAGGGAAACATTTTTAGGCTTACTGGTAATATTCAATATAGTATTAGATTAGTTTTTCATCACGATGTGTTGACAGCTCAGATTCCCTTGACTCTCTTTCCATCTGTTCCTATCAGCCATTATATTCAAGTCTTCTAGATGTCATTCAGTGTCTGCACAGAACTGAATGTAAGTTTTTGCTGGTCGGCTAACACTTGTATATCCATGTGTAGGAATCCAAAGGAGAACATTGCATATTAGTTTGTTCTTAACCAGCAGTGCTCAACATGTTTAGCTCATCTTACTTGTATAGTTTGTGAGATGGGAAGTAAATAACCATTCAGTTGCTTTTTTCAAAGATGCTGCTTCCAGGATTTGTTTAAAATGGCATGCAGCATCCTTGTGTAGTTCCCATCCAGCTTTTTCTCCAAGTGCTTTGTTAAAGTCCAAGTGGTGCAACCATATAGCAGTACTGATACAGGAAACATTAAATAGAATAAAACCCTTAAAAACAAATAATTGAAACAATGTAAACTGGTGGTTGGTATTTTTTTTAACTATATATAAAATGAAATAAATAATTTCTTTGTGCAGGTTTCACACATTATTAAACGGGTTATTGTATGTATAGAAGTAAAATTTGATATTTGACATGAATTTAAATTTTCTGAAATCTTTACAAACAGGAAACCTCTAGGGATCATGATTTTATTTAATAATTTATACCTTAATTAAACTTTTACTGATTGCTAAAGAACTTCAACTGGTGAAAAATGTCCTCTAATTTTTCATTGACAATGATTATGAAATAACCGGCTTGAATGTTCAATTTTGTTTTGAGTAGAGGAGTAATTCAGCTAGTTGTTTAAATCTTGTTTATCCCCTAACACCTTTTTTTGTTTGATATAAGGTAATGGTGTTATTATAAAAATGGTTAATGTTCAATTTTTATTTAGCAGTTAACTTTATAAGGCATAGGGAACATCAAAATTTTTGTGAAGCAGTTATATTTCAGTCTTGAACTGCTAATCTATTAGAAAATTGTTACAAAATTTAGCTTACTCTAATGAAGGCATAAGGATTCTTTTTAAAATTATGTATTTTCAATTGATTACAATTTTGTAGCAGCAAAAATGACTGTTCACTCTGAGATTCTTTCATCTTTTTTAATGTAGTCTATAGCGTAATGGATAAAGTGCTGGTCTGGGGCCTCAAAGTGAGTTTGAAGTCTAGTTGTGCTATTACGTTCACTTTGGATTAATACCTTTGGTAAAGGTATGAACCCCTTTATCCTCCAACTATGAGTTAAATAACATTACTGTTGTTCTCCAAGAATGGCTTTGGCATTAAATAATCCATGAAGGTTGAGTTGTTATTAAACAAAGAAACCAAACCTTTTATCCTTTATCTTTGTATTTTAAATTTTAATGTCATAAGTGTTCATTTTTAATGTACCAATTTAGATATAAGTTATTATTATAGTTTTTTTTAATAACAATATTCTGTTTTGATATTAGAATATTCAAATGGGGATAGGGTTTATTAAAATGACTATGCATATAAAATGTATTTAAAAAAAAAAAAAAAGAAGGCTAATTTCTATTGTATTGTCATAAGCAAACTCTTATATATATATATATATTTTGAACTAGATGGTCTATGAACCCATTGGATTCTTGTAACAGTGGTCCATGATGATATTGAGCCTTCTATTTAGGAAGGTTGAAGTATTCTAATGAACATTTCATAGTTATTTTTATTGTATCAAAAGCTTGAATAGTTAAATGTTCAGCATGAATGCAGACTCTACAAAATTATCATTTGGTTCAAATTTTTCTGGAAATTGCTTTATTCTCTGAGTTGGAACATTTTAATGAAAATCTTGCTATTATGTGCCATTTTTTCCTGGTTTATGGTTACATACAAGCATAAGAACTTTAGCAATAGATAATTTATAGAAATATAAGTTTGAAGGGATTAGCAAGCTTAATTTGTATATTAAAGAGTTTTCAGGTATCAGGCATTGGCATAATGGTTAGAGTGTTTGCCAATGGCCCGGAAGACCGGGGTTCATTCCCAGGTCGAGTCATACCAAAGACTCAAAAAAATGGTACTTGATGACTCCTTGCTTAACACTCAGCATTATATGATACGGATCAAGCGTAAAGTGGGTCAATCCTGGGAAAGGAGTAGCGTTCTCCCTTGGTGTAGTAGCTATTGAAAAGGGAGCCTTCGGTCACCCTTGACAGTGGTCGCCAACTTTAATTTTAAGATTTTAATGATGAGCAAATTTCCAAAGTTTGCCAATTGTGTATAAGCTGAAGTATTTGTTGGTCATCAATTGCTATTTATATGTAAAGATTTTTTTATTGTGCCAGAAACTCCGTTAGATAAATGTATCAAATTTCAAAACCCTAAATACCATGGAAATAGTGAATTGAATTTTAATACCATCTCTGTCTTCTAATTGTTATATTTGATGTATGAAATTTATATGCAAATGTAATAACTATTATGGACCAGAGATGGTATCAACCATTTACTTTGTATATGGGTGTCAAATATACTCTCATAACCAGGCATGAAGGCTGAAAACCATTCTCTACATCCTTTGCATGCCAGAACATTAGAAAGTACATGAATTATGAGTGGTTTTATTGAAGTCAAGTATCATTAAGGATCTGTATCAATGTCTACAAGAGGGAGAGGTCATATAATGCCCATTTGAAACTTGACTAATTTTCCAACCTAATATGGATAATTTCTAACAGGAAATAGGAAAATAAATTATTTCATAAGAAATTGATAATAAAAATTTTCATTATTACATTTTTTTCTTTCAGATTATCATTAAAATTTCATCAATGTTTCATTGGGGGATTTTCAAGTGGAATTGTCCCATAGATCATGAGATTGACTACATCATTTTTTTGATTGTGTACAGTTGAATAGAAATATGTGGGGTTTTCATAGTGTATTAACTTTGAATCAGTGGTAGAGTTAAGGATTTTTGAAAGCAAATATATTTGGGATCAGTAAGTTAAAGCATCTTATAGTTTGGTAGATTTCTTTATTCCTTGTAAGAAAATACTGAATCATTAAACCAGAGAACTTTTGAGTTGAGTTTTTTCCTTCTACTTTATATTATTCTAATCATTGTATGAGATTGATTTAAACTAATCCTTTTTGCTACTCCTACCCAGTGTTTGGCCTTCTTTTTTCTGGAAAGTCATTAAATCTTGTTCCAGAAGACAAGATAATCATAGAAAGCTGGAATGTACACTGCCAAAACATTGTGGAAAACAAATAAACAAACAAGACAAGGAAATTAGTGATCTACATTAGCTTGGAATAGAAGAAAGAATAGTTTTTAAAGTTTTAATTGATATTTGAATGTTTTGATACATGTTTCTATGAACTTTATACTCTTATTAACATCCAAGGTTTAAATGGTTAAGAATTTATTTTATGAACATGATTCATGGATGCTGGAGTTAAAGCTATACAGTACCCAGTCTTTGAAATCGATTTACCCTTTGACATTTGGAAAATTCTTTTAAATAGAAAAAAATGATTTTGTTTTGTGGTTTTCATACTTAAACAAACTTAGTAAATAGATACATTTTGTAACTTCAGTTTCTGCCTTGTGTTTTATAAATTTACTAAGTTAAATTTTCTTTAAATATTGTCCTTACTTGGATACTCTTATTTTCTTGCAATTATTGCACAAGTTTTCAAATCCTCTGGGAGACCCTAGCATTGATGCTCTTTGATATAAATGTAGATATTATTATGAAACTGTAATTAGAACAGTTTGTCTAATAAAATTCAAACAAGAATTAGGTTATTCTAACTTTGCACATTTTTTGAGGCTTATAAACCAGTATTTAAAAATTTTCAACCTACAAGCTGGGATTAAAAAAAAGGAAAACAAGGTTTCTTTTTTTTTTTTCTTTTTTAAATAACAATTTGAACTTTTTAAATTGTTTTCATACAACACTTGTAAATTTAAAACATTTCCACTTTAATCCTACATAGAAATGCAATAAATATCTTAAACATCAACTTAAAATTTAATTGTATTCATTGTCATAGATAAACAAATATTTCTAGTAGCAGGTTTACTTTGATAATCATTGTATTAACTTTTATGGTTTACATAATGTCAATTTGATTTCAGTATTGGTTTAAATATTGGGATTGAATGACAATATAAATTTACCTGGTTACTTAACACACTTTGAAAGAGCAATACATGCTTAACTACATTAGTAATATTAATAGGATCATTACTGTAGATCATTAAACCTCAAAAAACTGAAACAACTGTTCTCTGAATTGTCCATAATATGAATGTATAATTGCTGAAATTCTTAACCTGTTAGATATATTTACAATTTATTTGTGCACTTCAAAAGAATCTAATTGAAATTTGGACATAGTAAATTGTTACTTGGTCTTTGAATCTTATAATAAAACTATTAAATCGTCTTCTTTAAATAGTTTCAACATGAAGTGTGTTAAATATTTCTGAATGTGTTAACGTTTAATCCGTGTGTGTATATACTCACACTACATGGTTGCAAACTGGCAACATTAGCCTTATTGTCTCAGCAGGACAAAAAATAAAACCTGTAAAAATGCAGATGAACTCTTTTTGTAGGGGGTCAAATTGAGGGCAGACCTTATAGTTTTCGGTGGTGACTGCTTAGAAGAACGCTTTGATGTAAAACATAATACCTTCTCTGTCACTGTCTGAACTTACTACGTTATAACAACTGATCTTTGGGTGTAAATCATAAGACTCCACCTAAAATTTCAATGTGTAGGCATGAAGGAAGAGTTCTCAGCTAACCAAGAAAATGACTTATAAAAATGTCACAATAGCTAGTAATCTTTTTTTAATGAATTCTTCTATAAATGTTGTTGGTTTAAAAATATATTTATTTCTAAATGGCAAGATGTTTTTTAGAAAACTAGGCACCGTAGGTTTATGAGAAGAAAATTGGTTCCTTTAAATTTATCTTTTAATCTCTCATTTCTGTATTCTTTATTCTAATCAAATATTTAAGATCTGTAATCTATTATTGTATTAAAATAAATTGTCATTAATTTATAATTCTTTAATATATTTTAATTAATCATCATTATTATTATTATTATTATTCATTTTGACTTGTCCTGCCAACAGAGTATGTCCAACAAATAGGTAACAAAATGCATTACATCAGCTATTCCAGTTCATGAAGCTCTTCTTTTTTTTTTCTTTTTTTTTTTTTTAAATAGGAGAGAAGCTTTTATACTGATTTTTTAAGTATAGTGGTAGTGTGTAGGTTGATCATCCCAGAAGTTTTAACACTGACTGGTATTATGATGAACCTGTTTGAAAGAAGGGCATATTCTGCTGGTTTTTTTATTGTCTAGGGCTGATGTGACAAGATAGCCACTAGAAAAAATCTATACTTGTGATTTGCCACTCAAATAGGGAAAGTATAAACCCATCAGGTTATTTTAGAAATGTTTCACTCAAAGGTTTTAGTTGTAATGAAGGAAAACAGACTAATATTCTAAGTTCTGAACTATTGATATTAGCAACAGATTATTAAGCTGTATATTAAAATCCTACAAAAGATTACTGTTTTGTCAATAACTTTTCTCAGCACTGATTGGTTGACAATCTATCTTTAGTAACAGTTCTAGCAGAAGAAATTGTTTTTATTTGACCGACTCAAAAATTTTTGATTTAATTTGTCATTACTAAGGGTCAAATATGTAGAATATTTGAACTGTAACATACTAACAAAAGCTAGATAAAAATAACTTTCATTGAAATAAATGAAAGAAGTATTGTGAAGAAGCTATCTGAAAATTTGTGTGTTTTTTTTATATATATAAATATAAAATAACTATTGGCAAAATATATAATGATATATATAAAAGCTGCTGTGCCTGTTTGTCAGAGTTTGGGTTCTACATAAAATTGTGTCACTAAAATAATAATTTCTGTGTAGCTTGCTATGAAAGGAAGTGATTTTTTTTTCCTAATGAGGTTTAACTAGCTTGCATATTTTGCTTTAAAATTAGTTTAGAAAAAAACAGGTTATCCGAAAAATAAGATTAAAAATGAATTACAATCTTTTATTATTCAGTTTCAATCTTTTTTTTCTTTTTTTTTTTTTTCTTTTTTAATGTTTTTTAAAATTTTGTTTTTGGTTCAATATGCAATGTTTATAGCTTATAATTATTCTTCACTTGTGATATCAGTTTTGACCCACTGGCAATATTAGCTTTATTGTAAATCTATAACCACTCTCCTTAAAAAGTTCACTAAATTTTTCTCAAAAGTGAGCTACTTTACAGAACTAAATTTTCAGTATTTTCATGCAAGTTTATTTATTCATGTAAATTTATTTGATTGTTTAAAATTATTTTTGTTAATTTTCATGTTAATTCAAAATCTTTTAAAATAGAAATGAGCAATGATTTATCTCAGAATGTTATTCATAGTTTCAATTCATACAATTATTGAAGTGTATTCTGGAGAATTTCCATGGTTACTGCTAATACAAAATAGTCAAATCATTCAGACCAAAATTGGAATAAGCAAAGTCTTTTTTAAATAATTTATTTCTCTCTCTCTTTCTCTCATTGTGTATGTGCATGTGTATATGTAATATATAAAATGAAGCCATTCTTTAGTACTATCTCCTTGTCGTAGGTGTGTGTGTAGGGGGGAAGAGGTATTAGTTCTAATGTCTTTGCTATTTATTTTTTTCCAATTAAGTTTATTGCTTTTTTCACACATATCCTAGCAAAGTCAACACTTTAACAGGCTTTTAGCTAATTACTAAAGCTAATCAACAAATAATGTCACTCTTAAAGTTTAGGGCTTACACAATTAAGTGACTGATCTTATTTTTGTGTGGCCCAATTAATGTTAAAATATTTTTCACAAAAATTATAACCATTAAAGGAAAAAATAAGTTAATCTATCATTATAAATTTAAAATTTAATTTTATTTTCTTAAGGTTTGAATTTGATTAGGTAATTGCAAAGAAATTTTTAAAAATTTTAAACAGTTTAATTTGAAAAGAACAAAAAATATCTTATTTGAAAATGAATATTACTATAACACAGCAAAAATGGCATGTTGTAGGAAGATTTCATTAACACAATAGCATTAAGATGCACTTAGAGAATAGAACAATTTCAAATTCAAATTTCAACTTGATAGTTTATGGTCTGTCTTCACAATTGTCCTGATTATATTAATTTTTTAAGGAAGATAACTATTAAATGCTAATTATAGAAAAGTATTTCTTTATTTTAGATTAATTAATAAGTCTATAAATAAGATGCAACTTGACATTAAACTTAATAGCCTCCAAAGGCAGCCTTTAAGTTTTTAATAGCATAATATTTTTGTGGGATTAGCAATAAATAATCTGTAAAGATCTGAGTGGGTGATCACTCTTCTGGAATAAATTTCTCTGCATTACATAGAACTTTAAACTGCTATCCAAATTTTAATTAGAATTTAAAGGTTGATATGTTCCATTCTTTTATGTGAAAAGTGAGAAAGAATGCTCTGAAAGAAAAATTCTAGCTACATATAAAAAACTATCCTTTTTTGGGGCGGGGGGACTGTAAAAATACAAGCAAGTGCTGAAAAGATCTTGTTCTGGCCAAGAAGGGAATGACATAGAGCCAGGAAATTTATTTTTTCTACACATTCTACAGTTTTAGGCCAGTCAGCTGGGGCTGGAGAATACACTGACTGTATCTCTTCAGAGGGGTGAAACCCCCACCAACAAGTGTCCTTGATATGCAGTAAACAATCTGATGGTGAGACTCCAGTAATGCTGAACTTTTGGGGGAATCTTGAGTAGCTCTTTAGGCCATTGCTCCCAGGTCCACTCTGGCCCAGAGTGGTAGCTCCTGATAGGGTCTTATCTATGGGTCAAATCGAACTGTTTGGCATTTAAACTGAGTGCAAACAAATGACTTATGCTAAATTGAATTGTTTGATCATTTAACTATATGTAAACAAATGACTGATGTTTTAATTAAATTTTTAGTGATGTATTTAAATGGAACTATTTAACTGTGTGTAATCAGATAAGTATTGAAATAGAATTATACATGTTATATAGGAATAATTGAAAACATTTAACTGTATAGAAACAATAGTAATAGTAGTATGCAAACAAATTAGTCCTCAATTAAAAATGGAATTACTGACAAACTAATCTCTTACATATTGTATATTCATTTAACCGTGTGCAAACAAATGATTAATAATAGAATTATTCATATTAGATTGCAGTACTTGAAACCATTTAACCGTGTGAAAAAAAATTTAGCTCAGGCTTGTTTAAAAGTTATCAAGAAAATGAGTTAAATCATATATATATTTTATATAAAAACAGGAATTAGCATTAAATAACCAACAATGGTTGATATGCCATAAAACCAAACATAACAGAACACAAACCAATTAAACATTTGTTTTCCACAACTCTAAATAGTTAATTAGTATCATCAAAAGCATTCAAAAGAGCATACCAAAAGTAAAGCTAGTTAAATGATATTCTTCTGTTGTATAATAGTTGTTAATTATGAAAATAAATTTCATACACTAAGTGTAACGACTTAGAGAACAGTTAGTACTATATATTTAAACATTACTTCTATGTGAGTGAAATAAGCTTCTGTTGTTATTATTTTTATTAAAACCTTGAAATGAATCTGCTAATTAATTATACTATTATAATATCTATTATAAAACCAAAGAAAAGGTATTCTGCATTAGCTGAATATGTAAATTGTAATTTGTAGTTAGAATTGAATGTCTCTTTAGTGAAATCAATAGTCCTATAAAAATACGAAAAAGTTTACAGGGTTCTATTGTATAAGTGAATCATAACAATAAAAGTTTAAAAAATTTAAAACTTTCTATAATCTCAACTGTTTTTTTTTAATTTTCTTGTGTTTATAGGCTTCATTTGTTTGTTTGTGTGTGTGTGTGTGTGTGTGTGTATATAATTTGTTTATATATATATATATATATATATATATACTTTTTTCTCTTTGAAGCAGAAAAAATTTTTTTTACACACACAGATAAATATATATATATATATATATATATATATATATATATATATATATATATATATATATATATTTATCTGTGTGTGTAAAAAAAATTTTTTCTGCTTCAAAGAGAAAAAAGTAGATATTTTGAAATAAATAGGTCCACAAAGAGGATTAAAAAATTGTTTATTTAGTTGTTTATTATTGACTTAGTGTTGTTTCTAGGCTATGACTTTCATCTGAGAAAGTTTTTAATGATTTTTCCAGGGTGGTGTTAGGTTTATACAGAGGTCATCATTTTTAATGGATGGTTGTTCCTTTTAATTTTTTCCATACACTCTTAGTAAGGATTGGCTTTCTCTTTTTTTTTTCCCTCGACTTCTAAAAAT